>WEIT01039526.1:28876-39254 GCA_013389985.1 Dryoscopus gambensis | reverse complement strand
GCCCCGCCCCTCAGGGAGCGCTGTGGGCGGGCAGCTGCGGCCGGGGCGGGGAGGGGAAGGGCAGGGCTGCTCCGAGCTGGGCATGGCGTCGCGGCGCCGGGTACGAGCACTGACAGCGGTGGTGTGAGCACGTGCGGCCGTGACACGGCGCACTCGTGCCTCCGCTGCTCTGTGGGTGCTGGGAGACGCAGCAGAGGGATGTGTGAAGGTGTCTTTGGATCTGTGGCTGATGTATGTGTGTGGATTCAAGGTAAACGGTACGGGTTCCTCTCTTTAATTGCTGACGCCATTAACATGCTCCTTCTACGTCACCTCACCTAGCAGCAGCCAGTGACGTCACTTATGCGTGTGTACACGCAGTGTCACATAGCCCGAGCCTGCGGTGGGGACGCTCGCGTGGGAAAGCTGAACAGCAGCCGTGCACAATGAGCCGGGCTTTCGACCTCCAGCCTGGCTACATAGGGCAGTACTTTCCATTTCAGAACTGTAGTTAGAGGTCTTTCTAATGACAGACAATAGTATTTCATCCATCACAAGGTTCACGTGTATGCTTTGAAGAATAAATGAGGAACGACGTTCTATATTTCATCCACAGGCAACATTACTCTTTGAGCTCATCTCAGACCTTGCCCCAGGCTGAAATGAAATTGAGCATCCACTGACAGAAGAGGAATGTGGTCTTGGAGAAGAGTACAAAATGGTTAAGTGTAGTCCTTGTGCCCATGACACTGTAAAAATGCAATTTTGGGAAGTTAATTTTAAAGAAAAGATACTCTTGATCAGAAGGTGGCTGTGAAAGATTTCTTACTTATTTATTTATTTATTTGTTTTGTTTAACTTTTGTTTTGTTTCTTAATGAAATGTAATGTGTAAGGCATCTTTTACCACGTTGGGATTTGCAGGTTAGCTAGAGTTATGGCTCGGAACATACTAAGTGCTATAAAAATTGCGCTTATCAAAAAAGAAACCTGCATGGCCTGCATATTTCAATTGTGCACGCTTGACATTTTTAATAGCTGCATTTTATGGATTTTATTTGCTTGTCTGTTAAATATGACAGCCTGTTTGCATTAAAGTATAATGAAAGTCAGATTATTAAAAACGAGGAACTTTGGTGTAAGAACTAGGTGAACATTTTAAATGAACTCCCATGAGAGAAACTTCCAGTACTGGAAACGTGACAGAAATGCGAACTCCCTTCTTGTCACACAGCCTCCCTAGAGCAAAGGTTGCTAAAATTGAGTCAACTGTAATACATAGCTCTATATAAAGGCTTAGCTTTATATGCTTATTTTGGATTTACCTGTATACACTAGATCTCTGTTTGAATTATTTTGGTAATGAAGATATAATGTTTACCATGTGTAATAAATGAATATTTATGTAGACATGTCAGTTCTTATAAAATTGTAACTTTTATTCTCAGTTTTCAGCGTTTTTTATTACTGGCCTGAATGTTTCTTATGTCACCTTCTGTCTGCAGAGGAAAAGTAGAATTTATGCCATTTTTGTGTAGCTTCTTGGTATCTGTATCGAATCTACTAGTACTTGACTTTATAATAGTCTTCATAACCAGAATCAAGCTTCCATATTATTATTCATTTGGCTTAGCTGTGTTACCGAAGATGGACTTGCTAGTAGAACTTATATCCCCAGCTGCTAAACTCTAAAGACAACTGAGTGTGACTTTTTACAACTGCCATCGCATGTTCCAAGAGAGTTATTTCTAACTGGTGCTGTTACTATCAATAGATTCATTACCTTTAATACATTACCAATTGTTTAGTATTTGACAGTTGTGTTTTATTTGTACTGGTTCAGGTTTCAGAGTTGGAGATGGTTGGTTGGTTTGTTTGTAATTTTTTTCCCTGTTTCTCTCTATTATATCCCATCCAAATTAAAATGTCACAACAGACAGTTCAAAAGCAACCTGCATGCTGCTGCTTTCTCAAAGGGCACCACTCTTTAGGAAGGTCATCTTCAGTAATAGGCCTGATAGTACCTAGTATTAAAAATAAAATCCCAACTCCTTTCAAAGGCTCACAGTAGAAGAACCTTGCAGCCAGTGTACCCAATAGCTGTTTCAAACATGAGCAAGACAATCATGCAGAAGCTGGTAGCAGGTGATCTCTCCAAGCGTTTGCTTGGTACGGTAAACCAGACATTATTGTTGATGTAGACTCTCCTACTTCTTTTTTCACATTCTTCTTACTCTAGCTTATTTGTGACCTTGAAGTCTGTCTTCATTTTTCAGCCAGGCAGACTTATTTTGGTTGACAGCATGGTAAGTCCTGGCTGTCATCCATATTTGCCAAATATCAGTGTGTTTTCACTTACTCTGATAGGAACACTTCCCAACATCTTTTCCATGTTGCTGTGCAGTTACTCATTTTACATGCAGGAGGCGATTATAGAATGGCTCAAGCTGGGGAAACATCTCAGAATAATTTCCTGTATCACAAGGGGTATCAGAATAAGCACTAAAAGCCTACTCTAAAATAAATATCTAATTTATGTGTAGCCTATCTTTGTGTACTTGCATGTCAGCCTATACTAGACATATGTGTTAAAAATACAGTGAATAATAAGGATAGCACTCACTGGCTGCAGTAAATAGCAGCATTCTTGTAAGAACTCTGAATAATAGAACTTCTGTAGTACACTTCCCATCTCTCTTTAGCCACCCTCCTTACTGGCCATACCTGCAAATAAATATTTTATATTTTTATTCATCGGCTGACTTTTAACCTTTTCTGATTCCTTCTGGTACTAAATAGATTTAATTAGTTGAATTTCTTCTGAATTTTTATCCATTCGTCATGTTTTATCTTATGTGGAATTAATATATGCATAGCTAAGAATTTTTATTCAAACATGGTTGCCAGAATATTGCAGAATATTTTAACTGGTTCAGTTTTGTGTGTTTTGGACCAAAAGGCTGAAGCAGCAAATACGCAAGGATGTTGACGTTGCTAAAGTTCTTGGGAGGAGAATCAGAATTGGTAAATGTTTAAAGAGAGTGACTCTGTAAGGCTTAATTTGACTCAATGACATAGGACTAACAACACAGCAGCCAATACTTTAGAGGTTCAATGGCAATAGCATTTTAGTGGAATTCTACATTTTGTGGTAGTTCTCTATCACAGCTGCTGGTTTAAGTCTATACTTTCAGTATTCTTAGACAATTTTCATTTGTGGTAGCATTGTTTAGAGTAAAAGCTCAGTGATTCTTCATTTTAATATTAGCTAGGTATTACTTTGACAAAACTCAACCCCACTATGGGATGATGATAAAACATCTTGAACTCATTCCTTTCATGTTCTCCTAATTTATTTTTGCAAAAGAAGAAAGAAGACCTTGTGCAAACAATGGCTACTCCAGAAAGAAAAGACTTAGTAATTGTAAGAGATCCTCATTCCCAGAGAGGCTTAGTAGCTCTGTGTCTACGGAAGTGACAAAGTAAATCTTCAACTGGGAGATGGCAATCTAACAGCTGTACCAGTACCTTGATTAAGAGCAGGACATTAAGGAATTTGCATAATTTGAAAAAAGTCCCATAAAGTAGCGAAAATGATTGCAATTTAACAGGTCATATTCATGAAACAAATGGGAAACAAAGTAGTTTATATTGTCCTGGCTGAATTTTCAGCTGGCTTGTAAATATATTTTTAAGGTATTTCAAGTGTAAAGATGGATACTTATTCCCTGAAAAGCACTTATGGGGTCTGTGTTCTTTCTGTGATCTGAAATCACCCTTTGTGTTAAATCAGTTTTAGTTTTACCATCCTGAAATTTTGTTATGAGCTACTGCACTGTAGCAAATTGAATTATTCATAATCATTTCAGTCATCATTCTAGTGGACTTACAAAAGATCGAAAGCATCTCATTTTATCTGTTTTGCTTATAATTCATTTTTTTATGGTTGTGTTCCTCCTGTCCACTTTACGAAATCTATCTGCATGGGCCATGATGTAAAACTTTCAATCTGCTGCCAAGCACATGAGTATAAATTGCATACCAACTGGTTTTCTGTTTGTAAAATTTATTTTCTGGTAGAAGCTTTAAACCATTGTCAAAATTCCCCATACTAGGTGGGGAATTCATGGACATGATGTAAACCTGAATACTGCTGTGAAAATGTGTCTTATTATCACAGTAATGTAAAAGAACCCTAGAACAAATATTAGGATGTTGAAGATACTTTATTTTAGTGTCACTCGGGCAGATTTTTAGCTTCTTTCCATATAACCTAGGAGCTTTGGTTTGTGTAGCAAGCCCATGTCAGAACGATTCATGATATTCCTAGATGCAACCTCTCTATTAAAAATTCTTCATTCCTCCACTATCTCTACTCTGTTCTACGCTATTTCATCCCCTTAATCTGAACTGGCAGTACTCCCACTTCGTTATCATGGTGAGTACCTTCTTGTTTCAGCCTGTTGACTCTCTGCTGGTACTCAGGCAACCACTTATAACAGTATTGCCTGTCTCTTAGAAACTCAAATGTTTGAATTTTCTAATGGCAGTTTATAATGATCAAGTGCTGCATTGAGCTTTCTGCACCATTTACCTACTGTTCTGATATCTCACTTTGTCTTACCACTTTTATCAAGATTGAAGATTATCCACATATTTCAGTATGTTCATATATGTAATATTTTTATTGGCTGCCACATTCTTATTTTGCTTTGATCAATTCAAAAGGAATATAGCTTTTTGGAAAAGGGACTGGTTTTGAATCAAAAGCTGGTTTTGCTTTATCATGTTTGGTGGTTTGTGTTTGTATTGGTTTTTTTCTCTTTCTTTTCTTTTGTTAGCAAAGCATACAATCTAACTGTCACTTCTGCATCCTGAATGGCCTTGCTATCATAGGTTTACCACAGAATTTTAAGTCTTTGATTATCTCTTACTTTTACAGCTGCTAGGGCTGCTTACCAGTAGTCTCTGGGCAGTGTGACAACTCCCACACATATATCATCTTCCTGGACTTGTTTTGTTAGAGTTTGTTAAGTCAGGATGGTATTTTTTATTATGGTCTATGATTCTGGCTCTTCAGAGTAATAATAGTAATTCAGAGCTCCTAAAATCTCAGTTTCTTTTCTGAGAGGAACTGTTCAGCACCTCACTGAATTCCTAGGGTGTGCTAACTGGGCTTTGCTACTGATTCCTTTTATCTCATCAATCTCTTCCAGAAAAGTCAGCATCTCCTTTACATCTGCTTTAAGGTCTTCTCTTCAAGAGTAATTGTGATACTGTCCACATCCCCAGTGGTATAAACTAAAATTGTTGCAAATGCCAACAGTTGAATCACGAGAACATACTGTGTGTGAAAACTATTCAAAGATGTTGTACTGTTTTCTAGCTGTCTTAGCTGTCTAGTTGTCTAGAGTTGAATTCTTATGCTACTCTCCAAACTTATGTGCAAAAGTGTCTATCTGTGGAAGAGACTTTTAGGATAATTTGAGCTATTCTGTCACAGCTGGTCCAAGTAATCGGAAACTATAAGTCTTCCTTATTGGCCATATGGGAGCAGGTGTGCACTGGGGTTGCCCTGACTGTGTTTGGTTGACAGCTGACTGAACGTGACCAAGCAGTTTGCCCACGTGGCCAAGAAGGCCAGTGGCATCCTGGCTTGGACCAGAAATAATGTGGCCAGCAGGACTAGGGCAATGATTGTCCCTCTGTGCTTGGCACTGGTGAGGCCTCAAATCCCGTGTTTAGTTTTGGCCCCTTACAATGAGAAAGATATTGAGGTGCTGGAGCATATCCAGAGAAGGGCAACACAGCTGGTGAAGAGTCTGGGGCAGAAGTCTTACAAGAAGTGGTTGAGGGAACTGTGGTTGCTTAGCCTGGAAAAAAGGAGGCTCAGGGGAGACCTTACTGCTCTCTACAACTGTTTGACAGGAGGTTGTAGCGAGGTGGGATTGCATCTCCTCTCCCAGGTAACAAATGATAGTATGAGAGGAAATGGCTTCAAGTTGCACCAGGGAAACTTTAGATTAGATATTAGGAAAAATTTCTTCACTTGAAAGGGTGGACAAGCTTTGGATCAGGCTGCCCAGGGGAGTGGTAGAAACACCATCTCTATACTGTTCAAAAGGCATGTGGATGTGGTATATGGGGATATGATTTAGTGGTAAACATGGCAGTGCTAGATAAATGGTTGGACTCAGTGATCTTTTCCAACTGTAACAATTCTATGATTCTAAAGTATGATTATTGAACTTACAGTAAAAGGTTCCTTCCCTCTAGTAAATCCCTAATATGACCATAGTCCAGCTTCCTGTGTGCTCATATAGAATCATGTTTTTGCATAGCATCCTGTATATGTATCTACAGCTTTCTCTCCGTAAGTCTCTAACCACTGATACAACTCCTTCATTCAAGTTGCTGTTGCCATAGATATGACAGTTCTCTTGTTACAAAAACCTCATTAGTTTCAGTGCATGAAATCAACAGGGACTAGTATATTAAAAAATAAACCTTCTGTCTAATTTGTGCTGTAAAATACTCAGCAGTTCCTATCTACTTTGATACTGTAAAATACCATGAGTCCTAATCATCCTATATACCAGAACTGTCCAGGTTATTTAAGATAGCTTCTTCTTTAATGCAGTTGTAGAAGCCGCCAACAGCTGTTTGATCTAGATTTCTTTCTCGTAATGCTTTCCTACAAAACTTACCTTGCACTAAAGCTGTAGAATCCCAATTGCCTATGAGGCTCTGAAATAAACAAACTTGCCTCTCTCCCATATAGTTCTTTTCTGTGTTCCTCCTTGAAATACCCATTTCTTTTAGCAAACTCATCATGGAATTTATCTGAAATCCAGATGTATATGGGGGAAAAATGAACTGTATGGCTTGCATTAATAATCCATGATCATAGATTTCCTTATCCACATCAGCCAATTGTAACAAACCTCCAATTAACCTCTTGGCTAATTTTCTGCAAAATCTCCACATTCTGCTTTGGCAGCAAGCTCTGACTGGTCATTTCAAGTAGATAGGATTTTGTAACAGGCAAATATTCCCACCAACCTGCTTCATAATTTGCTAGTGACTCTACTTAAATAATTCACGATGTAATAGAATTAACTTGCAGCTGTGACACTGGTGGGATTCTTATTATTGTCAGCATCTAAAAGAACAGACAAAAGACAGCATGCTTTTAAATAAGATTTTCCTGGTAAATGGAAATTTCATATGGGTGTCAGGATATCTAACCTTTGATTTTGAATTTAGGAGAGTTCTTGGGGAATTAATGGTTCTAGCTAGGATCTCTTTTTGTTTGTTCAGTTTGGTTTTCTGTTTGTTAGACTTACTTGGTTTCTGTTATCTGGACTGGGATGGACAGGTTTAGATGAGGTGACAGCATGATTAGAGGCTGTATCATAATGCTGTGGAGGAAAAAAAGAGAATTCAGTGTGCTCGTTCTTTGAATTTTTTCTTTGCAGTGCTCACATATTTACTACACAAGTTTTAGAAGTGTTTATATTCTGGTTCTTACTAGACTTAGAATTTTTCAAAGTCAAACACTGTATATGCAAATAGTAAAAATAAATCAGAAGACTTCAGCAGAGATACAAATACACTGCTCTTTCATCTTGCTTTTACCTAGCCTGCTTCCCTGTTTGTTCCTACTTTTGACTATCCTTTCCATTCCAGCTGAAGAACAAGGTGTACTTTTCCACTTCCTCCTTTGCGCGGGAGATTTTGCTGCCTCTACAGCTGATCTTGCTTAGTTTTACCAGGAGCTGAAAGTATCACAGCAAGAAAGAAAGCTGTGTTAATGATACAGTACCTGTTAAGTTTGCACGAAGATTTATCCGAAGGGGAAAAAAGACAGGGTAGGGAAGGAAAGTAAGTTGCTCTTTGCACTCATCACAGATGTAAACATTTGATTTCTACCAGCTGAGGGCAAAGGAAGTTCCCTTTGTCAGGAGGAGGCCAGTGGACAAGGAAAACTGCGCAGCTCAGTTGTGCTGGCTGTTCGGAAGATCTTTTGAGCCTTTCACCATCTTTTAGCAAGTCATCGCTTTTTCCTTGAGCCCTCTGTTATGTCAGTAATTAACAAAATACCATTAAAAACGTAACAGTCCTCTCTAGGCTTTGCTTTGGCTACAATAAAATGAGCTCAATACATTAAAAATGGAATTTTTATGTTTTACTAAGCTGTATTTATACTGAACTGTGAAGGCCTTCAGGTCTACACACTGAATCTTTTACAGGAACCAGCACAAAAAGAAGTACAATATTGAAAAAACATTAAAAAAATGTACTCACTAGGTTGAGATAATAGGAGTATTATGGCAATGTGGAGAAGGAAATGGAAACTGAGACTGTCACAGCAGACAATTATTTTCTATTTCAAATGCTTGTGAAGCTTTAAATGTTTACAGAACACTGTTTGCACAGTGGTTAAATATAATGAAAAATGTTGTTTCTATCATTCCACAACAGCTTTTTTTAGAAAATATGTGTAGTTTATACTGAAGTTATAGTTTTATATGCTTAGTACTGTTTTGGTCAAAGACACAAGCCTTCTAATCTGGAGTGACTCAAAAGTGTCAAGTACCAGATATTGATGCATATTGCTGTTAGGATTTATGTACTCACCTAGAAATAATTTTTATTATTTAAATAATATTATTTAAACACACCATAGTGCTTGTGCATTTTGTTGAAAGAAACTACTTTTTAAAGGAATTAATGTGACCTTTTAAGCATATTTTAGCTTGAAGAGCATTAGCCTGGAAAAAAGGAATTAGATTTCTTCATTACATTTGGAAGCAATGTTAAGGTTGTCTATGCTTTCAAATAATTTAATTTATCTTTTTTCTCCTGCTTGCATTGTTTCTACTTTTGGTATGTAAATATAACTTCTGTTTAACATCTACTTGTTATTCTGGCCTCTTTATTTGTATGCATTAGCAAAAAAGTCTTTTGTTTTACCTCCCATGACGCTGCCGATCATTTCGCAACACGTTCTAATGTTACAGCTTTGAGCTTACAAAGCTGCGAGTCACAGTGTGGAAAAGAGTATCACAGTCAACAGCAGAGAGTCATGTCATGTCATGTTGTGGCTATTAACTGGCCATTAACTAGCCAGAGCCCCAAGGTAACTCGGGGAGCATAATGCATACGAGGAGGTGTTGGGAATGTATATTCACACAGTAAGCCATTACAACTCCACTTCTTGCATGGCTCTTTAGATCTGTCAGAAGCACTTTCTTGAATTGGTACCAAGATATTTTGCTTTCATTTGCTCTCCAGCTCTGTGAGACAGAAGGCAGTGCAGTGGATACAGTGTCGGGGTAAGAGCAAGGCATTTCCGATTGACACGGTACGGTGTGCTTGAAGGGCAAGATCCCTCTGAAGTAATAGTGCCCAGGTGGTTTCTAGTGGGAATGCCTGGTTCTAGTACCCATACTGTCTAATTTCAGATTTTTCATTTTTATTTGAGAACAAGCAATAAACAATCTTTTTGGATCAAGAAAAATTTTCGTGATTGTCATTTTTGCTGACATAACTTGGTTTATTTGAATACTGCCAACAGGAAGTCTTCTACCTTGTCTTGCTCAAGTGAGTGGCCTTTTTCATGCAGAGGCACAAAGCTTTAATTGCTATACAAATTCTTTTTGTCTAGATGTCTCTGAAATTTAGCATCATGGAAGAAAAAGTTCACAACCTGGGAACCTGTCTAATATATTACCAGCAGGTGCTGAGGAACTGTGTTAAATTTGGGCATAAGATGTTAAATACAGATCTTGGTTTGGGGAGTTTTTCTGCAAAACAGTAGTAGCATGTGATTCATTACACTGTAATTTGGGAGGACTCCTGGGAAGGACCGCTTTTTATTACAGATGGACTCTTGTAATGATTGTGTTATGAACATCCAATTGCTCTGTTGAACTGTTACTCTCACTGCTGTACTTGTTGCAATACTTTTAGGAGAATGTTAAAAACTGTGACTACTCTTGAAATAGTGTTAAAATTTTTTAACAGGTAATGGTATAAAAAAAAATATTTTCCAGAAAACCTGAGGAATCAGGAAGAATTTTTTACTAAGGCTTCTAGAAGCAATGAGTAATTATTAAGCCACTTCCAGTGATACAGTTAATGATCAAAACAGCAATGACAGAAGTATAATGAGAGCAGTGGATTAAGTATAAGGAAAGGCATTTGGTAATGTAGTGTTCAGTTAACAGCATTGAAACTGCTGTTTGAAAATAAATTTAATCATAAGCAGGTGGGAGTAGTACATCTAATTGATCCAGAGATGATTAAAAGGGAAAAAGAGATTTTCAACTGATCAGGCTGGGTTTGAATCACATGCTTTCTCTGTTACTGAGTTGCAGTGGAAACCTAAGAAACAT
>WEIT01039526.1:879-17933 GCA_013389985.1 Dryoscopus gambensis | reverse complement strand
AGCGGGCCGGGCTGGGCAGCGGCGGCGCGGGGAGCTCAGCGGGGGCTCCGCTCCCCTCGCCCAGCCCACTCGGCGGAGAAGGGAACCGAGCACTGGGCGCCAATCAGCTCTGGAAAGGTCTGTGGGGAGAGCGGTGGGAGTCTCACTTGTTGATGAGATCACTCTTTTTTTTGTTGTTGCTGAGGTTTTAGCACCAGGAATGGGCTCTGTCAGGTGTCATAAACCTTCGCTGGACCCGGACAGATGAATTTATGACACAATTTGAGCAACCTTTGGTAATTGCTCAACTAGTTAATCTGTTATTTCACTGTAAACCTTGAGAACACAGTGGGGTGGTAGGGAGCAGAGGGGAAAGGCTTTCAGACCAAGGATTCCTTCTGTTTGGCTCTTTGAGTGTTTAGCATTTGCTCAGTGTGCAAGTGTAATATATGATCTTACTGGAAACTGTTCCTTGTAAGCCTTGAAAATGTTCTCTTACAAGGAAACTTCCAGTGCCTGGCCACAACGTACTTTGTAAGACAATATGGAAGACTGAATATGTCTTATGTGGCATCACTAAGAATGACACTGCGAACTGGAAAGAGCAAATAATCTTTTTGGCATTGGCCCAACAGCACTGGTTTTGCCAGAGTTCCCCCTTCTGTTACTGGAGGGTCTTTTGCATGAGTGGGAAGGGGGAGAGGAAATCTTGTGTAAGATGTGAACATGGTGACTGAAATGAGAGCGCATAGTGTAAAACTGTAACATTGTCATGAGGTCTCTACCTGAAAAACAGAGGGCTTTTAGCTCACTTTTAAATCCTTTTGGGATAACTTTCAGCAGGTTGGTCTGTATGGTTTTTAAAGTTTCTTAATGGAAGGGAGTCTGTATGAGTCACTGTTTGCCTGCCTCCCCCCTCTTTGGCTCATTTTAGCCAGGTATGATAGAGGGGAATGATCGCAAATATAACCTGTTCCTAAAGTTTACGAACATCCAGGTAAAAGTAATGATCCTATAGGTGTTCTCTAATGGTGCTGCAGTGGGAAAGAAGCTGTGCTTGCTGTCAGATACGGTTAGAACCAGGGAGCATGGATGACGGGAGTGTAAGCAATTACTAATTCTCCATAATGCTTCAGTCCATAATGCTTCAGTCAATGCTCCTGTCAAGTATAAGACAGAAATCTATAGGAAATAACTCCGTATATTAATTTAATTGCTCGAGGGGCCACTTGCTCTATTTAATTTTATTTATTTATAAAACTTCTATCAGAGTAGTGTTCTCCTAGAACCTAGGATGCTGAAGGTGTAAAGAAAAAAAACCCAGTAAGATAAAGCAAATATATTTCTGATTCCTACCATAGTGAAAGTTTCCATGTCTGAAACCAGATGCAGTTCATGCTCATTAAGTACATAATTAACCATCCTGAGGCCTGAGCTTGTCTTTTAAATCACAGTCTTTAAGTCAACTGAATGGTGTTTTAATCATGCTTATCATGCATGATGCATTATATTGTACCAGCTATCGGTCAGGTGGCTGTAACCAAAGTGATAATAATGAAGTATATGAAGTTAAGGAGATGTTCATGATGAATATTAACTAGAGCAGAGAAATGGAAAAAAGACTTTAGGAGAAAGATTGCTTTTGTTCAATGATAATCAAATAGTTGCTTTCAAATACAACACAGTACATGTTTCAATGAAGTAGCTTTTATAAGAGTCTGCTATGCCTTTATGTGTGAAGTACCAATCTGAATATAATAAGTTGAAGGTCATGTTAGCAGAAGTGATGTTAAAGTATTAGCTATTATTATTCAGGAAATCTTGCTGATAAATATAACATTACTATTTAATATTGTACTAGCTGTTATCAGCTATAGGTGTGTAAACCTATTGTCAAGGTTTTATTGCTTCATAATCTATCCTTTTTGGGCTGGAGAGATAGGTTTAAAAGTGTTAAAGTCAGAATGTAGGTCTTTGCGCACAACTGAGTAATTATACATGTTTCAGTATTCTTCGTACCTTTTTTCTTAATTTTTTATGCCAAAAAAAGTGAGAAATTGTCTTGGTATACAAAGAGTAGTATCTTATAGGAAGTGTTACCTTTTTGTTGTGTTAGTGATAGTGATACTACTGGGGCAAAAAAAAAAAAAGATAATTGCTAGGAGTGGTTATGATAGAAAGTAATTAAAATTAGAAATTAACTTTCATCCTAAATTGTAAACACTTTTGGTTTAAAAACTGAGCTTTGGTGGTTAAGAAATGAGCTGTGAAAAGAGGTGGTTTGAGATCTTCCATTAGGGGAACACTTAGAAAACACTTGATGCTGAGAGTTTGGGGTTTCAGAGATTGTTTTGTTTTGTTGTATTTTCCTTACTACATTTTCAGAGTTGATCTCTTTTGTTCTCAACCACATGCAAGACATTCTTTCTGTGCATTGCAACTTTTTACCTTCCTGAAGAAAAAAGAGTTTTATGCAGAAGCAGTCAGGTCATCATATGATGAGCTTCATATTCATTGTGAAGCTTCACTTTTGTCTTTGTAACCATTTTCTTTTGGAATTTTGGAGTTTTGCAGGGTCAAGGCCATACCTTTTGTCACAAACAAAATCAGACTACTTTGCAATCACCTGGTTTTTACTGAAGATTAACTGAGATCAGGAAGTCTTGTTAATTAATCAATTTTTATCTGAGAACTGGCCCACAGAGTTATTGCTGGAGTTTCAGAAATGGCTGCAACTATGGGACAATTCTGACTTTATTACTTTTCTTTCACATGCAAATTTAGATATTACAATACAAGTTCTCGAAAAGGAATCCTTGTGCTCATGTCCAACTCTTTAACCATATACTTTTGCTTTGGTACCTATCAAACGTGACAACTCTTGGCAAGACCTAGTACTTTAGTGACTGATTCATTGTTAAATCCAAATGAGAAATACAAACTAACCTAGCTTTTGTGTCGTCTTCTCATGGATTTAGTCCATCAGATCTGCTCTAGTTGCTTCTTGCTTTCCAAACCAGAGAAAAAGAAATCTATACGTTTATACAGCTGTCCAGTGGTTCCTAGAACAATTTAGCCTGTAGGGGATAAATGTTGGATTCATTCTTCTGTCCTGTGTGTTGTGAGGACTAGGAAAAGGAAGTCAATTCTACACCTCACCTCTTGTAGGAAGTAGGACCAAGTGTTACCAGTGTTTGGCAGTGAAGGTGTTTTAGTTCTCTATCTCTGGCTCAGCTACTTTTTAGAGCGTAAATTAAAAGTGACTCTGTACTCTTCTGAATAAGAAACTTCTTTGCAAGTCCTGATTCCTGGTGTGAGACTTCTTATGAAGTCTGCTAATAACCTTTAAGGTGCATTACAGAATTCAAGACTTAAGGTTTAAAGTACTTAGCCCAGACGCTACAGTGATGTCATTCTATCACTCTTTCTAGCTTAATTCAGTCATAATTTCAAGTTTGAGTGCCCTATTCAAGATAGTTTCTGGTTTGAAAAGGCATTCTCTTGAGAATTAAATTGATTCCCTTCGGAGAAAGGAACTAAAGCCAGACGTTCCCTAGGCAGTGCCTGCTCTATCCTTGAACTGCATATCTTAAAATTTAATGCCGAAAAGTTATTTAGGATTTCCATTCTTGAACTGAGAAGGATTTATGTGTTTTCCTTGAGAAGTTTGGGATTAATATGTACATTTGTACTCAAATTTTCTCCTGAAACTGTCTCAAGTTCCTATAAGTCCCAGATTTTGTATAGGAAACCTAAAGACCTAATTCATGTCTATAAATTTTACTCTGGGGGCAGGTGTCTGGAAATTGTCATAACCAGTATATATTTGGAGCGTCCCTTATCAATACCTAGCTGTAGCATTTTGCTCATCTTTCCTCTTGGAGTAAGGAGCCTCTGTGTACGGTAGCATATGGGTGGAATGGCATAGTGTTGTGCCCCAGTTGCTGGGGCCATCATCTTAGACACTTATAAAAGGCAATTTTTTATGTAGTATATTCTTAAGGCCCTGTATGTGTCTAAGGCCCTGATAAGCTGCCTTTCACTGATCCCAAGCAATCATAAATCCTGGCTGTTAGTGATAACCAAGCACAGATGCATCTGCAGCACAGGTTATGGCCCTGTGAGCCTGCCTGATCATTTGTCTGTTGCCACAAGCGGTCCTTGGAGATCCGCTGGTCTGCCAGCCCTCCAGACCTGTCTAAAACAGCAAGGTGTCAGTGCTTCTGGAAGTAAGATGGTTCAAAGATGTGCATGCAAATTTTGGACTCCTTTTGAAAATTTGACTTCTGTTGCTATTTCCAAGGTAAAATATGAAACTTGAAGTGAACTGGAGAAAGGATGCAGAGTCTCCTACACTTCAAGTAATTTCAGTCAGAGGAATACCTTCTTTAACAATAAAACTAAATTGTGTCCTTGCCTCAGCCTGATACTTCATCTCTGATCTGATGACCAAAAGTGCAAACCCTGCATAGCACAAGGACATTCTCTGGCTGCTTTATGACTCTAAAGCACAGATGCCTAGATCAAGTTGCATCTGACTTCTGAAATATATTTAAAGTCTGTTTTCTTCTTGAAGGAGGAAGACTTACTATCTTGATATTCAAAATTAATTACCAAGCATTTGAAATATTTGCAGACCTATCTGTACCTTGTTATTTTCTGCATGCTTATTTGATTTTGGTGAGATAGAAAGTAATCCATCTAAATACTTGAATTTTTTTTTAATACTGTTGGCAATGACATGGTTAATAGATTTATTATCTCTATTATAAAGGCTTCTAAATGCACTAACATAAATTTGAAATCCACTGTACTGAGCAAAATATTTGATAAGGAAGTCTGTTTTGAAGATCTTGAAGTCTAAGCAGATAGCACAAAGGATGGATTAAAAAGAAGTTTCCTTACTAGTTCAGTAGAGAAGAAAATGGGGTATACAAGGATTGTGATTTGTCCTAGAAGCATGTGGTGGAGCCAGTGGGGTCTGCCTGAGATCTCCTGTCCAGGACTTTGATTGCACAATGGTATTTCTGGTGTGACAAAATTATTTCTGAATATTTCTTCTTTGAACATTTTTCAGGATCTGCATGACCTTTTTCAGTCAGCAAGTAGCCAGTCCAAGGCTGCCTTGTCTTGAAGCTCCCCAAATTAGGAGAGAATAAGTAGGCATTTAAGACATATTTTGAAACAGCATTGTTTTTCAGTTTAAACCAGAAGCCTTGTGACTGTCAGATATAGGTGGGCATCCTTCCTTCAAGAGAGGGTAGGCAGGAGGGGGAATTGATCCTAAAAGGCAATGCTTGGGGTGGACTGTTGCAATACAAATGTCTTGACTCCATGGGCAAGGTTGTGCCTTAGGAGAAAATCCTACATGACACTTGGTAGAGGTACTTGGTTTTAGGTATATTCCCGTATTTTAATGTTGGTGTTTATCCTTTATTTTTTCCCCCAACTTTTAAAATAAAGGATGTGAACCTTTGTTGTATTGAAGTCATTCTGATATCTCTAACTTTCACCTTATCTCACTTTAAAGTTAATCTGTAAATTCTGGAATGCATTTATTTCTCTAGAGGTAATAAATACAAAGGAAACGAAATCGCAAAACTCCCCCCAGTGTTGCTTTTCTCAAAGCCCAAGACTGTTTTGGAAATCAGAAGATATGAGGCATTTTCTCATTAATTTGCAAGGATCATGCTGAGGAGTACCATCATCGAATACCAGGATACAGAGAAAATGGCAAAGAGCAAGTAGTAAGAGAAGCAATACCTAATTCAGGATTGAATCCATATTACTGTAATGGTAATTTAGATTTTGATACTCGGTATTAAAATTAAATAAAGTGCAACTGTCTTCACCTGTTTGTTTATACCTGACCACGTTATCAGTCATTGGGGTTGGACCAAATTATAGTTTAGGACAGGGGCATTGCACCTGATGTGCAACTCTATGCTGTTTTATTATGAAATGTATCTAAAAAAATGCATGGCTAACACAGTGAAGTGCTAAATTGGGTGAAATTTGTTGCTATCACTTAGTGACATGTCTGGGAGATTTTAAAATTCAATTAAATCAGTAATAGCAATGCTCTGCAACACTTTAGCTAATACAAACTTTCTGTAATATTCCTTGTTCTTTCAAAGGACTAGGAGAAAAGAAGTCTCTCTCTTATTCTTGCTGTGGGATATATAATTGAGAGAAAGAGTGAAGATGAAGAAACATCCTCTCCTAGTCAGTCTAGCTGTAGGTATGTGCTGAAACAGCCTTGCAAACCTTGTTCATAGCACATCATCACCACTGTTATTTTATTAGCTTCATTAAAGAAATATTTGAAGCATATCTTACACTTGACTTAGGTACCTAAATAATTGACAGATTTCAATACAATGAATACATTCTGTCCTTCTATCTTGCGCAATCTAACTGCTAATGTGCTTTGTTTTCTCTCAAAAATAGCTCTCGGTCCTTCTGCAAACTGAAATATTTTGATTACCTTACTAAGTGTAAGGAAAAAGTATTGAATTTCTGCTACAAAAACATTTAGAGATTAGATAATAATTTGAATAAGTGTCACTTCACAAAAACTGGGCATAAAAGACAAACTTTGCCCGAGAATTGCTGTGGAGTAATCCTAATTAAGATTTGCTATTAAAATCCTGAGGTTTCAGCAGAACATTGATTATTCTTAAAATGGTGCTGCTCACAGCTAGTGGCAGAGTCAATAATATTGCAGCTAAATGTTTTCCATGTCAAATAACACCTCATGGGGAAGAATGGTTTGTTAGCAAAGAAATTAAAATCTTAATTTTTGTGATCTGGGGGAAAACAACAACCACAAAAAAGAAGAAACCAATAGGGTCTGCATTTACCTTCTGTTGTTGAAACCCTGCAATAATTATATTTAAATATTAAACTGTATTGCAGGTTTTGTTTATAAAGGGGGAAATGCTAAAGTTAATATGGTTTCCAGAATATATAGCGTGCTATTTCAGTAGGTTACTATTCAAAACAAAATAACTGCAACCCTACTCTGTTGAGGGTAACCAAGGGGCAGGAATAAGGCTGTTGTGCTCCATGGGCATGCTGACTTGTCCCCGTCTGTTAGCAAGGATCACAAAAAGCTAGGGTCACCTTTTACAGCTACATTACAGGATGCTCAGAGAAAACAGCTGGTGGTGCACACACTCTTCTGGAGAAACAGTTTTGGGTGTAGTAGAGCTGGCATTTCCAGTATAAAGTCAGCAACAATTTACAACTTGCTGCCACTGGATATGTATCTTTTGTGAGAGAATGGGAGTGCAGAGCTTCTGGCAGAGTCTGATCAGAGAGACTCTTTGGGAATGTCTGAGATCTACATAGCACGTCAGCCTTTTCTTGCAGCTGGTAAGAATTCATGGCTCTACAAATATCTTGTAAAACTTAGGCTCCANCCCCCCCCCCCCCCCCCTTCCCACCTCCTTAATTGTTAGGAGGAAGTATGAGTTAAAGCCAGAGGCACTTTCCTTTCTCTCTCCATGGAATTTTAGGTCCAGTTCCTTAGGAGCTGCAGTCACTATGCTTAAATATATTGTGCACAGGTATTAAGGCTTTGTAGAGGGGAGTGAAACCATGGTTGCCTTTGCGCTGTTCAGTAGATGTTGCCGTGCTGTGCACAGAGCACCTGTTGAAATGGTAGCAGTCTGATCAGTGACCCTTGTAGGACAGCTGCCCTGTTTTGCTGGTCTTGGGTCACCCAGCACCACTGTTCTGTTACTGTCTCAACAACCTATGCTTGATCTGAAGAGCCCGATGGAGCTAGGGTATTCCTGTGCCCAGGAAGAAGATCTGAGCAGTTGGCTTAGCAACACAGATGCTCCTTCTGTCTTCAGTGACATGCAAAGCAGCCTTAAGGGAGAGTCAAATCCTATTGACAAATTGTCTGTGTTAATACTCTCTGGAAAGCCAAAGACATCTGTCCTATTGATACAGTTTGCTTGAGTGGGATGAGCCTGAACATGGTGTAGAAAGCAATAGCTGTAATAAGAAATCTGTTACATACTGCTTAAGTAAATGACAAAGAAATGGTCATTAGGAATCTACCAAACAGTATGTTATATATATGATATTACATATCAAGTTCTTAACATATTTTTTACTACAGGCAGTAGATAATAGATGTGAAACTTGCCTTCTTTTCTTCTTTCCTACTGTACACCCTTGAAACTTGTTCCCTGCTGGGCTTCATATGTGTGTACCCCTAATAACATTCCTAGTTAGAGGCAAAACTCTCACAGCACTACAGGTTTCTCTGTGAAAGGGTTCATTAAATGCCAGCCAGTAATCCGATGGCATTTGCTAACATAATGCTGTTAAGCCAATCTCTTTCCCTTCCTTCTTGTTCTCTTCCTTTCAGAATAAATTTCTCTTTCTCAACAACCTTAGGAAGAAACCCAGTATTGACGCTGACCAATAATTTCCAATAAGCCCAAAAATTAGAAGAGCCATATTCATTGACAAACTCTGAGCTATGTCACCTAGTGTTATGGAAACATGGATAACTACAGGTTATACTGCCAGTTAAAATAAATTCATAGCCATTTTACATTTCAAATCTTTCCAAGTAAGCTAGAACATAATAGCAATTTGGATGCTATAGGAATCTGGTGAAAAATTGGTTTTATGAGATATTGATGTATTTTAGGTCTAGTATATTCCTTTTAATAAGATACAAACTGCCTCCCAGAATTCTTGACAGCACAACTCAAGCAGCTGTTGAAAATCCACCTTGAGACAAACATCACGTGTCAGGCCAGCTCCTCCCACAATTACCACTCCAACCCGAAGCCACTTTGGCACAGTGCACAAATTGGCCAGATCTAGTTAGGGTGGGACTTCCAAGCAAGGCCAGGGCAGCTGGGAGATGAACATCTCTGTGCAAGCCCTGCCAGCAGCTTGCAGTAGGAACCTGGCTGCAGACTAGGAGGTCCCCAGGGGAAGGTGTCAGCATGGCTCCTTTAGCTGGCTGGAGGAGTTTATCTAGCACAGTTGCAGCTACCATGACAAGCAGTGAGATGAGGACGAGGACTGCATAAGTCTGTGTCAAACACTGACTTGGGAGAGGAGGGTAGTTTAGGGACATAATTATTGATGGCAGTGATAAATGCAATGGTTAATGCAGAGTTAAGCACAGAGTAAAATGAGAGACATTTCTAGAAGTACAGTAGATCTGCTAAGCATGCTGCCTTCCCCAAATGATAATGCAGCCACTCAGCTCACTTTCTAAATGCAGTCACCTTTTGTTAGTTTGGGCTGTGGCAAAATGCCAGGGTGGGTGTTAATCAAAACTATAAATAAAATCAAATATGTGGAGGGAAGCGGTGTAATAAAAAATGTTTTCTCAAAACATACAAAGTGAAATTGTAAAACACTTATCTTTTGTCAGGTTGGGAATTGCTTATTGCAGTCTCAGAGCATTATTAAGGAGCTCAGGAAGGTTATTACTTAGCTACAGTATTGTGAATTAAAGAAATTGCCTAGGAAGTACTGTTACTTCCTTGCCTTAGCTGCAGTAGTGGTTTTGTGTCTCATAACTTGTATTCATTCTGTCATTACTGAAATATCTACAATACAGGACTTCAGTGAAGCTGGTTGATGAGAGTTTCTATTACTGAATGACAAGGATTAGCCAGTTCTCCACAAAATGTGCACAAAGCCAATAGCAACTGGTCTTTTCTGTCTTCAGGAGCTGGCAAAATACAAATCGGTACCTGATATACCATTTGCAGTAGCCGTGAAAGACTTTCACATGAGTGTTACATGAAATTCCAAGGTTTTCTTCTAATCCGTTCTATCCCTGAAAACACTGGCCCCTATTTCCAGTACTCGTAAGTTTTATGGGTGTTTTACCATCTCCAAATAGTAAAATGAGAGCCCAGTGACTCTACAAAGTGGACTCCCCTGGCTGCCTTCCTATAACATACCACAAATCACTTGTTATTTCTCAGCTACAGTAGTCTGAAAGACTGAGCTAGAAGTCATATAATTCATCTGAAACCATACTATTATTGCAGAAATAAGGGATACTCCTTCAATATCTTAGAGCATATTCTTTTTGCAGTGGGTGTGATATAACCATGCACTTGGGAAATACCATGGTGCTTTACTGAATTATGGGGATTATAGACTTGTGTCTCATGCAGCTCAAAGCTTCATTAACGTAAACGTTCAAGTGTGCATGTGTGTGCACACAGTTGCACACAAATAGCCTTCATCTGTTGTGTTAAGGTCTTTTTGTACTTTTGTAGTGTTCAGTGGTGTTCTTTTACCTTTGTATCAACTTCTTTGCACCTTCAGAGGCTGCAATTGAGGATGTGGATTACTTTGTGTGTATGACATATGTTCTTACAGGCCTACAGGTAAGCATATCCAATAAGCTGTTTGTATTTTCTAAGTGACTTTGGGAAACATTATTGCATATATTTCGTATTTTTTAGCTACAAAAACAGTTTAAAACAAAAATTTTGAAATAACTGAGGTTTTGCAGAATTTTTTCATAATCATGAATCATGCAGAGGTTTTTTTACAAACACTGGTTTACATATGGAGGTATGATAGCAATCAACCACAAGCTACTCCTTTTGCAGGCATTCAATTTTTTAAGGAAATATTTTTTATCAATGATAGTGAAGCAGAAATTCAGGTGGTTTCAAAATACCCAATTAATTCAAAACAGTTCTTATGTTTTGATCTAGTCCTTTGCTTTCAAAAAGATTTCTGAACACAATTTGGTGAAAAATTTTGTATAAGTTGAACCTTGGGGATTCATAGGCATTTTTGGAGCTGAATTGTTTGATAAAATCAGTCAGGGCATATAAAGATTTTCTCTATAGAATAGACATTCAGAGTAGTCTTTTCCTGCTTTGTTTTATTTCAGCATGCCCTTTAAATTGGTATTTAAATTTTAAACATGACATTTCCAAAATAAAATGCAAAATATGTGTATATAATGGACACAATGAAGATCTTATGAAGAGTTCTGTGTAAGATTTGTGTTGCTAAGTGCATATGGCGATTTAAGATGTCATAGAATCATAGAATGGCTTGTGTAGGAAGGGATCTTAAAGATCACTAGGTTCCAACTACTTTCCACTAGACCAGGTTTCTCCAAGCCCCATCCAACCTGGCCTTGAACACTGCCAGGGATGGGGCATCCTCAGCTTCTCTGGGCAACCTGTTCTAGTGTCTGGCTACCCTCACTGTAAAGAATTTCTTCCTAATACCTAATCTAAACCTCCCCTCTTTCAGTTTAAAGCCATTCCCCCTTGTCCTGTCATTACATGGCCTTGTAAAAAGTCCCTCTCCTCTCCATCTCTTCTGGAGGCCCCTTTTAGGTACTGGAAGGCTGGTCTAAGATTTCCCCAGAGCCATCTCTTCTCCAGGCTGAACAATTCCAATTGTCTAAGCATTTCGTCATAAGGAGAGGTGCTCTATCTTTCTAATCATCTTCGTAGCCTCCCCGGGACTCACTCCAGCAGGTTCCTGTCCTTCCTGTGCTGAGGCCCCAGAGCTGGACACAGTACTCCAGGTGGGGTCTCCCCAGGCCAGAGTAAATAGGAATGAAACTTACATATCCACTTTACTACAGTTCTGATTTATTATTCGTTTATATGCACATCGCACACAGCATAGCTGGAAATACAGTACACAGATTTCAATCCACTGTTCATTTGTCTCCTACTGAATCAGTAGAAAGTTTGGGGCATAATCCCACACTGAAACTTATAAAATGCAGGAGTTTCACAATTATTCTTTTAATAGTATATTTGTCAATACTGGTTTGTAAATATATTGCAGGGCTGCACTATATTGTGTCATATATGTGTGGGTATGTGAGTGCATGTGCACTTAGACATACTTGGATGCTGTGGACAAAATACTCAGGGTGAGACAAAGCAACTCCAGAATTAATGTTGGAAGTTTTTTAATTTCTAACTTTTTTTTTTTTAATATTTGCATAGATGGACAAACCCAATTTTGAAAAAGGGTTACAGAAGACGGTTGGAACTGTCAGATATTTATCAAATCCCTTCTGCAGACTCTGCTGATAATCTTTCTGAAAAACTGGAAAGGTATGAAAGATTAATTAAATACATTTGTTTCAGGAGGCACATTGCAATTTTCATCACAAAGCTTTTGGATGAACTTTTTACATAGCGTTGGGTCCAAGCTGATTGCACACAGTTGTACTTCGGACATGACTGTGCTGATGTACCACCTAGGTGGTCTAAATTATGATATACAGGTACCTGTGATATCTGCCATTGATCACAGAATCACAGAATATGCTGAGTTAGAAGGGACTCAAAAAGATCATCAAGTCCAATTCCTCTCCCTAAAGAGCACATCCTCAAGAATTACACCATGTGCCCAAGAGTATTGTCCAAATGCTTCTTGAATTCTGTCAGCTTTGATGCTGTGACCACTTCCCTGGGGAGCCTGTTCCAGTGACCATACACCCTCTGTGAGAAATACCTTTTTCCTGATATCCAACCTAAACCTCCCTGACACAACTTCAGGCCATTCCCTTGGGTCCTGTCACTGGTCACCACAGAGAAGAGATCAGTGCCTGCCCCTCCTCTTCCCCTCAGGAGGAAGTTGCAGACTTTGATGAGGCCTCCCCTCAGTCTCCTCTTCTCCAGGCTGAAGAGACTAAGTGCCCTCAGCTACTCCTCACACGGCTTCCCCTCAAGGCCCTTCACCATCTTTGTGGGTCTCCTTTGGCCACTCTCTCATAACTTTATATCTTTCTTATGTTGTGGCACCCAAAACTGCCCAGAATATTCAAGGTGAGACCACACCGGTGCAGAGTAGGGCTGGACAATCACTTCCCCCTTGCCCGGCTGGCGATGCTGTGCCTGATGCTCCCCAGGACACGCGTGGCCCTCCTGGCTGCCAGGGCACTGCTGACTCAAATTCAGCTTGGCACTCATGAAGCCATGCTGGCTGTGACCGATGACTGCGTTGTCTTTCAGGTGTTTTTCAGTACCTCCCAGAATAATCTTCTCCATAACATTGCCAGGCACTGAAGTGAGACTGATAGGCCTGTATTTTCTGGAGTCCTCCTTCTTGCCCTCCTTGAAAACTGGGACAAAGTGTGCAAGCTTCCAGTCAGCTGGGACCGCTTCAGGTTCCCAAGACCGCTCAAATATCATCGAGAGAGGTTTTGCGATGACATCAACCAGCTCTTTGAGGATTCTTGGATGAATCCCATTAGGCACCATAGATTTGTAGGGATCTAGCTGGAGCAGCAGATCCCACACAATTTCTGAGTGATGAGCGAGGCTAGACTCAGAGTTTCAATTTTGGTTCCCTGAAAAGGGACACAGCAGAAATGCTGTTTGTTCTTCCCAAAATAGCCTTGTAAAACCTTGATTTTCTTCAATGAAAGAACATTCTTAATTTCCTTTGATACCACTGTTGACAGACTAATTGTTTCTGCAGAAATCATACTCTGACTTTCCTCATTTAAGCTTTCACTCTTCTTTACCCTATTTCAGTGGGTCCTAATTTAGAAATTGTGCTGCACTTGTGACTAACTCTTACAATAGAGGTACCTAAATCCATTCCCTCTCCACCAACTGATGGTGTAGCTTTCACTGGTGTTTCAGGGCAGCTTACATCTGCCCTGTTGTGCCCATCCAGTCAATTGTAATTGCAGTGTGGCATAAATATTCCAAACCAGTGGAATTTATTGAGAACACTGGTATGCTTAATGCATTTTGATAGTTCATAAATGAAATATTCTGGTTATCTAATAGTCTATTGAAAAATGGAGAAAATAGTTAGTTGAGGAAATTCTCAGGAGTGCTTTAATCTGTGAGTTGGATTTTGCTGAAATATATGTTCTCTGTATACAGCACTGCTTCTGATCTACAATTTATTATTGAAAAGAAAGTTACTGTCCCAGCAACAAGGTTAAAAATAGTGCTGTGCAGTAGAAAAGTCACTTTTTTGATGCTTTGTTGGTGCTTTCTTTTTTGCAAGACTGGAAGAGCTCCAAAACGTTTATTTGCCTATTATTGTACTTGGGTTTTAAGTACAGCAGGTTTCTTTAAAACATACAGTGTGACCTTTTCATGAAATAATTCCCTGTGGGATGATGTATGACCGAGTATTTAAAACTACCAAATATGTGGCTGAACTAGGTTTGAACTTTTATTGATCTATCAAGTCCATGAAGGCCAGATCTTTGGGGTCCCTGCAAAGCTTTTTTTCATTAACCACCTTAGCAAAATCTCTTTGGGTATACTTGAGTGAATTGAAGTATGTCACAGACATAGACCCATGTATTTGCTCATACAACTTAATGGTTCTGTTTTTGGTTTCTTTTCAGAGAATGGGACAGAGAGCTGGCAACTTCAAAGAAGAAACCGAAACTTGTTAATGCTCTTCGACGATGCTTTTTCTGGAAATTTATGTTCTATGGAATAATTTTATATTTAGGGGTAAGAATTGTTCTCCTCTTCAGTAAGGTTTTAATGTTTCATAAATAGATCCAAGTTTTAGAGACTGCTAAATTAATACAGAATATTGTGAATAGCTACAGATTTTTCCTGTGTATTGCTTACAAAGGTGATAAATACAGAGTTGTATTCAGGGGCTTTCATTAAAAAAAGTATTTTCTGATAACATTTTAATATTTCTAAAACATACATATTAATAGTTTTTAAATGTTTCTAGCGCTGTTAGTGCTCCCAAGTGTGTGATCAGAACTTGATGTGAAAGTCTGAACTGATTATGTTTATCACCTCTCCAACATGTTAGGTAGGATTACCTTGACTTTACAAATGCCACCTGTTTGTTTGACAATCCTATCACTGGAGTTAAGAGCTGTGAAAATAATTTATTGGTAATGGTGTCTCACTAGGTGTGTTGTGTAGTGTGTGTGTTGTGTAGCCAGACTGTAAATCTGATAATTGCTGTTAACCAATATGCACATTAAATATCTGTGTTACTTCCAAGTTTCTGTGATTTAGTAGTAAAAAAGAGAGCGTATCACCTCTAGAAGAAAGAGCAGGCAACTTGGGACTAAAATGATGTTGTGAGGTTATGTAGGGAGAAAATTAGGAGGGCTAAAGCCAAATTGTAACTAAATTTGGCCACTGCAGTTAAACACAGCAAAAAAAAAAAAAAAGTTTCTGTAAATACATTGGCAGCAAAAGGAAGTCTAAGGAGAGTTTCCATTCTTTGATGGATGCAGGGAGTAGCGTAGTGTCAGGGGCATTCCCTTTAGGTACTGGACCCTAAATTGTCTTTGTCCAGGTAGGGCAGTTAACTATCCTAGACAGGGCCTCTTGCTATGTAAGGGGCTGCATGACAACTCCTCTCTCTACCCTTTCACTGTTTTTGTCAGCTCTTCTCTGGGATGACATCTTCTATTTGTGGACCCCTACTCAGTCATGTCTTTTAGGTACTCCTATGATGTCATTAATGCCTTTAGACTTTAAACGTTTTTATTCACGAAACCAGCAACTTCTTATTCATGATAGGTTTGTTAAAACAACAACAACAACAACAACAAAACAGTTCTACAAATGTAGCCTACCATACACTGTAATTGCTGCTCCTGCGGAGTCTGCCAGCTGGAACCTTGGCACTAATGCATTCCTGTTAAAAGTTAAGCAGTGTCTGAGGGCTTTTGCAGGCAGTCTTGAGGATAACACTCTTTCCCTAAAAGTTTAGGCAGTGTGTGTGGACATGCATGTGCAGGGTTGATTTCTCCTTGTGGACTTTTGTAATGGAGTACAATTTTAGACTGGGTGAGGACAGAACAAGACTGCAGGATTTTTGAGTCATATTCTTTGGTTGTGTGTATGGGGTTTTTAAAAAATATCTTTAAGAAATCACAGATGTGTGAAATCACAGTAAACGAATCTGTACCTTTCACAATCAACATGGAAAAAATCTTAACTTAAATCCTTGATTCTGTTATCATTAGTCTCCATTGTATTTATAGCTGCTTCATTTTATTGAAAGAGGAATTGTAAAAAAACCAAATTGCTCCTAAAGCTGCTGGTGTTCTTTGCAGGCCTTGCTCACGGAAATTAATGGGAACTTTGCCATTAATTTGAAAGGGGACAGGATGTTGTGCCGTACTGGCATAGGTGTAACCAAGTTGTATGTTCTTTTGAACTTCATTTTCCTTTCAGCTCTTCTCTTGTCTAATCTCTGAGCCATTTTCATGGCATCTTTCTTGGACTATAGTTTAAACTCTGCTGACATCCCTGCTGTTTGTGTAGTTGTCCTTTCAACTGGCATCACAGCTTTGCTCTCATTAGGTCTAGCCTTTTTTCCATCTCTCCCTTGTCCCTGATGCGCTGTAGGTAATGATGTTATTGCAGGGTGGACACTTGTGCTCTGGCCCCCTAGAGTACTACAACTTCCCCTCATAGCATTATGTTAGGCCCATTGAGTTACTGCCCTTAAGACATCTGCTCCCCTGCTGTTTGAGACAGTTTCCATTCTTCGCCCCATCAGAATATGAGTCTTGCAATTTAAAGAAAAGGTGTTACAGTGGTGAAAGAAAAATCTTGCTTTTTAGCTCCATACCTGCTAACCAACTAGGTACTTTGCTGCGAGGATCAGTTTGATTCTATTTGTATTTTGGTCTTATAGTTAGTGCCATGAAATTTGTATTTCCGTCTTATAGTTATTGCCATGAAATTTGTATTTCCACTCAGGCACAACAGCTGCTAACATTAACTTAGAAGTGGTTTTAGTATCATATCCCCAAGGATCCTAATGAGGATTTCCTGAAGTTCTTGCATATGGGTCATGGGTGTAAGTGAGGAGGCAGGGAGGGAAGCACTTCTTGGCCATATGCCAAAGAAGAGATGTGCATTATTGTCTTCAAATGCTGAGTGTTTGAACATATGGTGGATACATGTAACATAAAAGTTGTTGTTGCATAAGAGTAAGCATACCCGGTCAGATTAGCACAATATCCTGTGTCATAATCTCATTTCTCTTCAGATCTTTGCTCTTTTAATTAAGATTTCTGTGAGGGGGGCATTTATGGATTTCTCAGTGGCCTAAGATGAATG
>WEIT01039523.1:270-23448 GCA_013389985.1 Dryoscopus gambensis | reverse complement strand
CCGGGATTTCCAGGAGACTTTGCACAGACAGACACGTTCACCTGTTCAGCATCAGCTGCACAACAAGGGCCGCAGAGCTCTTTTCATTTTAGCCCCTGACTTGGTCTTCACAAATTTATGCACTCTGTTGGGTGTGATACTTAGATACAAGAAAGGCAAAGAAAGGTTTTCTGCTCATGCTGCCTATGGGGTGGTAGGGGTTTTATTTTGGTTGTTTAAGGGAAAAATCATAATTAACTTTTAAATTACGTTGATTTCAGATGGCAACATGTTGACTGTAACCTGCCATTACCAACAAACAAGAAGACTTCANCCTTCAAGCCAGGTAAGACTCAACAGCAAAGTAAATGATATAGCATTGATAAAAACCAGACAGACTATATATATGTAGTGTTTTCTTTTAGAATCTCACCATTTTAAATTAAAAACCACATATTTGGATGATTTATTTCCATAAACATTCAAATTCTATAACTGTAGACAGTCAAAGCTCAGCCCCTCGAAAGTAAAACTGGTTCAGGTATGTTTGTTTATTTGTATCACCACAAAAAAGCAAAACAGAACTTACTATAGTAGATCTAAAAATAAGAAGTAGAAAACAGGCTTTCACACGGGGAAAAATCAGAATTTAGCTCCTGAGAATAACAGGATTCACAATGAAAACAGTTAGTGATCATTTTTCATTGTCGTATGAGATACTACTCCCACAGCTAATATTACAGAACTTAAATTAATTCTGTCTACTATGTCAGCATGTGACACGAAAAACTTCAATAAAATCTGTTCAACCCTAAAAGACTGAGAGAAGTCTCAGACCAATAATAGCAAACATACATTTAATTTGAAAAGCAAACATTTAATCTTACTATTTTGTAATGTGAATTCCAAAGATTCACATTTCTAGGTTGTTTGTCAAGTTTCCAGAAGGCAGTGGGCTATATGGAAAATAACATCCAAAACATCTGACATTAGATATACCACGGAGCACTAGACAACAATCTCTGGGCTTGGAAAGGAGTTTAAAAAATATGCAAGGGACTGCTTGTTCTGAATTCAGAGAGCCCAGGGTCACATCAGAGATATTTGTTCCTTTAGGACTTAATTCTGATGAAGTTCTCTCCAACATCACCCCTTGCTGGCCATTCCACAGAACGGCAGCAATGTCCATTATACACAAAACCATTTGGCTACCAGGCCTGTAAGAATTACAGCACTCCAACAGCAACCAGCAATGGTTGAGGTGCCTACAAAATGGAGATGGAGCTGGTTAAAAGAAAGGAAGGCAGAGGGAGCTTCAAGGGGCTTCAAGTAAAGTGGAATTTGAATAACTCAATAAATGTTGTTTGCATATTTTGCTACTACAATGCAAAAAGAAACATCCTTTCTGTATAATTTCACAGAACACCTTTTTCTCACTGAATTCTTTAATCAAATTACAGCAAATCTTGATGACCCAGTTGATTAAGAAAAAAAAATACTACTAAAATACAGGAATATCCATCAAGACTATGCAAACCCCCTTTAAGAGAGCTGGCATTAGCTATAATGAGCTACATTTATTCTTCAGCTGTGAAACAGCACTCACCTCCTGAATGGTACTGCTTCCTGAGAAGTTGAGGTTGTACTCCCGCTGGACTTCTCGATGGGTGACAATCAGCATGAAGTTTTGATTTAATGACTCCTGCAGGGCCCTGAAATGGTTGAAAGAAAAACAGGAAAATCAGGGACAAGCATGTTATAGCTTGTTTTACAGTTAGATGCAAAAACCCCAGGGTACCCTAAACTCCACATGGACAAGTCCAGGCACAACATTATCATCTCTCTTTTCACTCTTAAATGCAAGGAAGCATGCTGAGAATGACCAAAGGCCATTCCTGAACTCCTTCCTTAATAAGGTGACTGCAGCCTTTAAAGCTCCTCTAATGTTAAGTATTTTCAAAATGGAGAGAGTCCCATTATCTTCACAAACATCGGGTGTATTTAGCACTCCTAATGCCATTAATAACAGGCTTGTCAGCATATTGATGACCAGACCAAATATCAAGCTATGATGCACATTAAGAACTGATGGTAAGTAGAACAAGGCAAAGCATGCTCTTGCTTCTCTAGGGTTACCTGAAGCAGAAACCAAATGGAAATTCTTCAGCTTAGTTTCATTCAAAGCACATAAACTCAGCTAATTAGAACTGGAAAAGTAACCACAGCAAAATTTCTCGTGTGCGTATTGAGCATTTAGAAAAGTCAGTTCTGCTCACATCATTTTAAATGTATATTAGAGAGGTTTTAATAATCAGAAATAAATTTTTAAAAATTAAGGTATAGTTTAAACAGGCCAACTATATCTTCATGTTGTACAAACTTGGGGGTTTTTTTCTGATTTTCCAAGTTGCAAAACATTTGGATGTTAAAAAGGCATCCTGTTTGCTTAATTAGGTACAAAATCATGCAGCTATCTACTTCTCAAAGTAGAAGGCAGGACCTCTGTTACAGACACGGCAATTATGGCTGTGTGCAATCTTACACACGCTACAAAACTGCAGCAACATTGTACCATAGCTTGGGTTTCTAAACAATATTTATGCAGACTTGACTTGTTCAGGGGCATATGAAATTTAATTGGGCCTATTCAATTCTTTTTTTTCCTTATCACATACACTTAGAAGAATGACAGACTGTGTTTTTTTTCCTTCACATCTTCACTATTCCATGACACTTCAACATGCCATTCCTCTTAGCAGTAAAGGATAAATTCTGCATGCAGATCAGCCCAGCTGTATATCATGACACAAGAAGACAAGAAAGATTCCTAAACCATTTGAGAACTGATTTGTTAGTTTTAACTCCTACTGGAATTACTGATCTGCTGCTTTGCTGCTCAGATGGGAAGGAACTCATACAATACTGGATGTTTTGGCAAGAGATACACAATTTGCTTGAACATCTCAGGGAAATTTACCTTACAAAAATACCTTCACTTGGCAATTTAATTTGGTTCCTGCGACATCTCAGTAATCACATACTACAAAACAAAATCATTAAGTGCTATTTCTTGTCTTTTATGGTTTTCCAATGTGGAAAATAAATATAAATTATTGTCAGTGCTAGGTATGATCATGTGCATGAGAGACACTACAAACGTAACTGGACTCGTCTATGCTGAACATGTAGTCTTCTGCACTTCCACAAAATCTTCTACAAAAGGCCTAAAATTTTTTTAAATACTTCACAGTCCTTCACAAGAGGAGGAAAAAAATAAAAAGAGGAGTTCTGAAAAGTTGTATGCCCATTTTCAAAGGTAATTCTAATTTGATTGTTAATAAGTTTCGCATCGCCATAACCATATTTTCTATTGGCAAATGTTCAGTAGCAACTAAAATATCCTGCTGTGCTTTTTCAGATTCTGATTTTTTATTTGTTTTCAGCAAATACTGCAGGCAAATGACATATTTAATTGCTCTGAAAACATTAATTACAGCATATGTGAATGGTTCTGGATTCCATACAGACTCACACAAGGTTCTGTTATAGCTAATTTTGACCCTATCTGAAAATCTGTAGATGCTAACTGATAACATGACTCATGTTGTCATTCTGTAATTGATGTAAACATAGAAGGAAACAGGCCAGTCTGATCAAACCCTCAGTCTCTCCAGTTATGCATGATACCCACACTTCCGTACAACTCAAAATACAGCTTGCTAATAAAAAGCATCCACTCATAGGAAAAGTTTTTCACTTGTGAGAGCAGGAAGTATTTTGGAAAGGAAAAAATACTCTTCAAACAAATTTAAATGAAGTGCCTAAAAATTAAAAGCTTTAATTTTTGAAGTAACTAACAATTTTGACACCTCTACTTTTGGGATTTCTAAGCAACACAAGCTGAATGTTGTTAACAAGCAAATTCTCAGCACATATTCATCGACAAACAGAGTGAAGAAAGAGGCTGAAAATTAAGCTGGCTAAAAAAAAAAAAAACAACAAACAAAAAACCCTGAAAAAAACCTGAGGAAAAACTGGGTTTGAAAGTGTTAGCAAATACAGTGCATGGTTAATTGTTCACTTTTTCTTCAGATAAATAACATAACAAGGAACATTACTTCTGCTTACACAGAAATGCACCGGCCAACTGCTCCAGTCCTTGGAGCTGCTACATCAAAATCTCACACGGACTGACAGCTGTAGGACTTGGACAGTGTCCACTAGAAAGTCAAAGGGAGGAGGAATTGATGGCACAACTGATGGGTCACTGATGCCAGCATTGGTGCCCACCCTCCTGTGTGGCACGGGGTTGGTGTGAACACACAGCCAGAGATGTCTGCCCCTCCCACCACCATTTCCTTCAGCAAAGGGGGATGCAGATTACCCCAATTACTTGTACCAAAATATATCTCGCTCAAAAATTGTATTTCAGCCATTAAGGCAATGACAAAATTTACAAGATAAATGTATTTAAAGGAAACTTCTCAATGACAGCAAGCTGAAGCTTATTTTTGTTTCTTTTTAGGTCCACATAAATATATTGAAAAGACTGACTTTGAATACAACGCACAACTCTAAAATTTTGGCTTCAGTGTTTGCAGCTATTTAATTTTCCTACAAATGTTATAGCTGACTACAATCTTCCAAATAAAATAGCTGCATTAAAAGGGAATGAAAAATCAGGCTCAAACTATGTCCCATTAAAGTCAGGACAGATTTCCTTTCTTTCTTCTTCTTCTTCTTTTTCTTTGTTACCACCAGTGCTAAGAGAATTCAATTAATCTGAGAATTAATTAGTGGGAAAACTAAATTCTAGAAAGAGGATTAAAGTAGGCCACTCTCACTAGAACCATTTTTCCCCTACTGCAAACCCCAGCTTGCAAAAGCATTTGTTGATAAGTGATATACTGCCATTACAACTTTTTTACCTCAGCTGACTGATTCTGCACTTGCTATGCAGCACAGGAGGCAAGGGAACCTGTATTTTGGGGCACCAATCCTCTATCTGAGGTACCCTGCCTACACCCAAAAAAGAAGTTCAAGAAGAGACAAAAGAAAATAGACCTGACCACAGTCATTGCTCTGACCAGTTCTAGCAAGAGACTTGGACATACAAAATGGACTGATTCTATCTACTGTTAAGTGATTGCATTAATGCTTTGATTTTTTTTATATGATACTTTGCTTTTTAAGAGCATTTTTCTTTGAAATTTTAGTAATATTTTAGAATTTGATACCAAAAGTAAATGCTTAATAAACAATATGTAAACGTTCCTTTTCATTCCACTTTTTATGAAATACATTCAGCATTTCCCACTAGGCAATATCTTTCTCAGCCACACAGAGATTTCCCCCAAAATCTCTGATTTTTATATAAACAGGTATGACACAAGGTAATTAACATTTCCATTTTAAACTTACAGATTTATACAAGCTCATGTCAACAGAAGTCCAAATTTACTGTAATTACAGATTATTTACATTAAAACAAAATAAGAAATCAGTATGTAAATGTAATGTTTGTTGTAGCTAATGCAGCAGGAGGTGGTAGATTAGGTTCAAACAGCAATCAGTTAGCAAATCTGGCTAACATGTAAATGAGCAGAAGCCCTTTTGTTTACATTCTATTGCATTTTAAACTTCAGGATTTTTAAACTGTCTCATGAACAGATGTGAAAATAAAACATTAATCTCACCATTCTTATGGAAGCTTTCAAAGTAACTAAAGCAAGGCATTGCTCCTGTCCAGCTACACAGACAGGACTAATAATTGGAGTTGCAGGTTACGTCGTTCTTAATTAACACTCTGCTACAGTTGATAACGTACAACAAGACACCACATCACCACCACCACTGCTCTGCAATCGTCTAAAGCAGAGGCATTCAGCAATATATGGATCTATTGCTTGGAAAATGGGGGCTGTGGGTTTTTTTCTTATCCACACAGATGATTACACTTGTTAAACAAGTTACAATCACTTAGCAATATTGCATTATTTCTAATAATCTCCATGGTATGCACCTGGGTTTTTAATGCTTTTCAAGTTTCCAACGATTCATCAGGTATAATAAAGTATCTTTGACTTTCAGCTATTTAGCAAAGAAAGCATAAAATACATTATATCCATTAAAACGACAACAGTAACGACAAAAAAGATTAAAAGCATCTCCCAGAACATACAGGATAGAAAGGAGAGACGATCTGGATGACCCAGCTCCGTGGCCAGACTCCCATGCCCACACTTTTGATGCTTCCCTCTTGCATTCTCCTAAACCTATTTCCTGAACTGGGTATTGTCAGCCTTCAAGCAGCATCCAAGGCAACAAAGGGAAGGAATTGCAAGCTGAGGAAGTGATTAATCTAATCTGACAAAGCTGCTGCAAGGGATCTCCCCCCATGGACGTTTAATGATGGACATTCTTTGGCATCTTTCCTTTTAAGACTGCTTTCCAAGGGAAATCATGTTCTTCTCCACCCACCTGGTAACTTTAGCTCCCATCTGGTAACTTTTGAACACAGTCACTGGTTTTAAGGAGGTCTCATAGTGTTAGGAAGGTTTCAAAGATCGGGCATAAATCAACAGCCAGCAGGAGGAAGGAGACCCAAACTACCACCAACCTCAGTAAAAGGCTGCATTAAAAGTGCAGTATTTTATACTCATCCAGGTGACTTCTGGCCACTGATCTCAGATGTCCACACAGGACATGATTTCTCCTTTCCTTTGATACTACCTGACTGCGAACTGGAGAACAGATGCAGGGCAGGCTGATACTCTATGCAAGGGAAAAAATATTACACAGATGCTACAAAATATGCAAGAACCGAAGGCAGCATCAGAGGTAGGTGAGATTATGAGAAGCATGGAAGGAGAAAGCTGATTTACTGCAGCTGCTGGGATGAGGCAGAAATTCACTAGAAATCAGATTTCACTACGTCCACAGTTCACAGAACACATGATTATTGTTCTGGATATCATGCATGGATAAGTATGGCTTTGCCACCTGAAATTGTGGAAGCAGGGTGGAACTGTACAGGTGGTATTTGACACTTAAATTTAATCTTTACACCTCAATTTACTAGCATTCAGTAGTAATTCACTGGGTTTCTATTACCTATAAAAGCTTTAGGTAGGCTACTGATGAACAAAGATACTCCAGGAGATTTCTGTTTGTTTAAACTGCAGGATCACTTTGCCATTACATTTAGATGCTGGTTTCAAGTCAGTTCTGGGTTAAGCCCATTCAGTCTGTCACATTAAACTTCAATGCCTTCATACCAATATGCTGGAAAAGGATGTTTCAGACACTGTTCTGCCTCACCATAAAGAACAGGCACAAATTGGAGTTTACAGAGCTGAGGCCAGACTATTCCTTTTAAGAAGGGCATATAGATAAAATATCACATACTGGAATCTCAGGCTTTTCAAATATCACTTTCTGGAGATATTCAAATCACAACTATTTATCTCTAGTTCAAAACAGAAGGCATTTGAAGAAAACAACAGATGAACTCACAGAGCAAGAAGCAAAGTTCCTTAACATCCATTAATAATAGATGTGAGCACAACGCTTTTAAAAATTGTGGGTAACAAACTAATCTGAATAATAACTGACCTAACAGTAGGCAGTAAACAGTGTAACTGGGTTTGGTACATTGCTTCAATTAGATGTGTTTTGATCTGCACTGATGCTTTAATTGGAGGCAAGCCTCCCCTTTCATCTAGAATTTATGACTTCAGGGAGATGATCTAGCCTTCAAATTATCCGTGTTTAAATAGCCACTAATTAGTCATCGTTTGCTGTCCCAAAGCTACCAACTTTTATCTTAAAAATATCCAGAACTAATCTCCACTATGAAACAAATATAAACTATAAAAGGTAACAACTACTTTGATTTTTCTATCAAGTGAAGTTCTTTAAAACTATTAATCCAATAAAAAAGCTAAGAACTGTTTTTAAACAGTTTGTTGTTATATACTTTACTGCAGTTGCAATAAACAACTCTCTTCAGACTCCAGTTTCTTCTCCAGAATTCTAACATTCAAACTACAATATGCAGCAATACCTGGCCAGAAAATTTTGAAATTGGAATGGAAACAATTAGCAGCTGTAGTGTCTTTTCACTGTTCTTCAAATAGCTGCTGAAGTACAATGGCTTTTGTCCTCACAAACAAATGCAGCTCCTGTTTGCACATACAGTTCATGTACACCCCCCTCTGTTCCAGTGCCACTATTCCCTCTTAGTGCTCCTTTTCTTTATCATTATTATGTTTGTAATTCATATCAGCATTCTTATTTCCTCCACAGACTACATGCTAATGTGCACAAGTACCTTTTAGTAATATACAAAGTAGTTTCAGTCATTAGGAAGGCAGTTATTAATTTCTATTGACTCTCACAGAATTCCTCTCACCAGTAATACAACTGCAGAATATTCTCCTATCACCTACAAGGGCAGAAAGCCAACGCCCTCTTCAGACAACCTGAAATCCATGCATTTTGCCCAGTTCCGAACGCATCCCTCCCTCCCTGCGCTGGCTGGTCCGGAGCAGCTCCTTTCGCAGGCTCGATTCCTGCGCACCCTCTAGCGGCTATTCCGAGCGCAATTCCCATTTTCCTGGGAAAGAGCACATACAGAGCTGCCTTCGGGGAAAGGGAAGGACAGGGAAGAAAACAAACCAAACTAATTGCTAATTTAGAAGAGTATTTTCCATATAACATCGTTTCATTTTCAAACCTTCTCAATATTCCCTGGCGACGGAAAGAGACCTGGGGCTGGTGGTGGACAGTGGCTGAACATGAGCCACGTATGCCCAGGTGGCCAGGAAGGCCAGTGGCACCTGGATTGTGCCAGGAATAGTGAGGCAGCAGGACCAGGGCAGTGACTGTCCCCCTGCACTCGGCACTGGTGAGGCCCCACTTCAAGGTGCTGTGTCCAGTTCTGGGGCCCTGGAAGGACACTGAGGGGCCGGAACGTGTCCAGAGGAGAGCAATGGAGCTGGGGAAGCACCTGGAGGAAAAGTGCTGGGAGCAGTGGCTGAGGGAGCTGGGGGTGTTCAGCCTGGTGAAACCCTTTAGCTCAGGGGGGACCTTCTCACTCTCAAAACTCCCCGAAAGGAGGGTGGAACCAGCTGGGGGTCAGTTTCCACTGCCATGTCTCAAGTGGAAGGATGAGAGGAAATGGCCTTAAACTGCACCACAGCGAGTTCAGATTAGGTATTAGAAAAATATTTGTGCCCTGAAAGACTGGTCAAGCATTGGAATAAGTTGCCCAGGGATGTGGTGGAGTCTGGAAATGTTCAAGAGACATCTGGATGTGGCACCTGGGGATATGTTTCAGGGGTGATTACGGTGGGGCTGGGTTGAACTAGATAGTCTTGAAGGTCTCTTCCAGATTTGATGATTCTGTGATTCTTTGGCACATGAACACTCACTGTTGACTTCTTGAGTGTTCAAACCAGTAATAAAAGATATTCTGTTCAGTTAAAGGAAATTAATTATTCAGTCTATCTACATATATTTTAAAAGTACAAGAAAGATAAAATTATGTAACAAACATTTCAGAAAGAAAATTCCAATCTTCTGAAAATGATTTACACAGATTTATAAGATACAGTAAATGAACCAACATAATGCAGCAACTTATGCAAGGCCAGCTCTCATTTCCACAGGGAATAACCTTCAGTTAAATTAAAGTCATCACATCTGGGACATGCAAAATTCTGTATGTATCTAAGAGGTTCGTGTACCCCACCAAAGTTTTAAAAACCCCAACAAGCTTCTTTTCAACGAGATGCTGAGTTAGTTCATCCCAACAGTCACTAGTGCAGTGAAAACACTTTTTATTTACTGACTGCAGATTCCTGCAAATACACATGTGGCTTCATAAAAACCACAAAAAAAATCCAAATCATACAAATAGAATTTATGTCCAAAAGACTTACCCAGAATGACTTGAAGAAGGAGGAGGCAGGTCAGGTGTTAGAACATAAAGACTATTATTTTTTGGCAAGTGTAGACTTTTTAAAACAGTCTGAGGGGAGAAAAATCATTGTAAATATAAAACATTCACGAAATCTGACTTTTTTTTTTTAATTTTAGGTATGTATTTACAATATCACTAAATATTTTGTTTCAAAATACAGTTTCTTTTACTTCAGAACATCATTTCTGTAGGTGGGCCACACTATATATAAACTCAACACAAACGGATTTGTTCTGATTTCATTTTGCAATGTTTTAGATTAAGAGTTCTTTGTGTGGCATCCAAGACATCTGACACTGTTTGAAACTCACAATTCTTGCATTGTAATCCCCACCCACAGATGCTCAGTTTGAAACTGAGTTCAGTTAACTGAAAACATAGTTGAAAACTTACACTATCATCTACATCTCCGGTCTTCCACCCTTTTAACAGCATTTTAGATGCAGGAATCTGAAGTTCATTTTCTAGAATATGTTTGATATCTCCTAAAGAGAAAAACAAAGGAAATATATAAAATATACACATTTACTGCTTTATTTCAAACAGCAATGAGTTGTAATTAAAAAATAAGAGCACGGAAAAATTTACTACGAGAAGCATTTTTAGTCTAGTTACACTTGTAACATACCCTTCAAACAGTAAAGGACAAATGAAGCTTAAAAAAATAATCACAAAGCATGAATGATTGGAGAATCACATGAGGATCTGATGATTTGGACATATATTTTGGTGATTCTATACTGCCTATATACTAGACACACACATTTGCAGCTGTGTGCTATCTGGAGCACTAGACTGCCAGCAACAGCGGGTGCATATTTTTGATACTGAATTTCATTACCATTAGTCCTGACCTAAGGAACTGGAACGTTCATACAGCTGACTGCTCTGACAGCTTTTGCAAGGTTTCGTACATTTTCATGTTCTTCTGTCCCTGTAATTATTGCAGTCATAAAATAATTCAGGCTGGAAGGTACCTCTGGAGCTCATGTGGCCCAAGCCCAACTCAAAGGTCTAATTAAACCAGTTTAGTCAAGGATTTGTCCAGCTGACTCTTTAACATGTCAGGATGGAGGTATGACAACTTTCCTGGCCAACCTGTTTCAGTACTTCACCACCCTCTCAATACAAAAATCCCCTCCTTTTATCTAATGTGAGTTTTTGATGTTGTGTCTATTGCCTCCCATTCTCATGCACCTCCAAGACAAGTCTGGCTCCATCTTCTCCGTGTCCTCCAGCAGGCAGCTGCAGGCAGAAGTCAGATCTGTACCTTCCCCCTTTCCTCCCCAAGCTGAACAAATCCTCTTCTCTGTGCCTCTCCTCCTTCAGCCCAGAGCTCCAGACCCCTGACCAGACTTACTGCAGAATGTCAACATCTTTCGTGTAGTGGGGACCTCAAAACCCAACAGATTGCTCCAGATGCAGTCTGGCAAGTGCTGAAGAGAGGGAAATAATTATTTCCTAGGATCCACTGGCTACACTCTTGCCAACAAAGCCTGGGACACGGCAGGCCCTCCGCATGGCAAGAGTTCACTGCTGAGGCAACCCAGATGCCTTTTATTAAATTGTTTTCTAGCCCATCAGCCTTCAGCCAGGTATCAAGTGGGGATAACATGGAGTTATCCTATGCCAGACACAGGAATAAACTTCATTTTCTTGGAACTTCAGGAGGCTCCTGTCATCCCGTTTCTGCAGGCTGTACAGGATCCACTAAACAGCAGATTTGCCCTCCAGAATATCAGCCACTTTCTCTGATCACATTAAGACTTATTTTGATCAGGTTTTTTTCCAGTTTTTATCTTAACATTATGACTAGAAAAATCCAGTAGCAGAGTATGTCAAAGGCCTTACTAAAGCCATAGTGACATTCTTTCCCTTTGTCGACAGAGCCAGTCATCAAATTGTAAAAGGCAAATAATGCTGACTGATTAGGCACAATGTGCCTCTAGTAAATCCATGCTGGCTGTTCCAAATCACCTTCTTTTCTCTCCTGTGCTCAAAGAGTGCTTCCAAAAGGAGTTTCTCCATAATTTTCCCACAGACCAAGCTCAGCAATCACCACTACACACAGCTTCCCATTTCCCTTAGCCTTCCTTTTCACACCGATGTTCTTACAAAAACCCTTCTAATCCCTCAGTGGTTTCACTTTCACCTGAGCTTTGGTCTTCCTAACTGCAAACCTGCACAACTCTGTGTTCCTGCTGGGTAGCTCCATCATTACTTTCCACCTCCAGGTACTTTCTTTTTCAATTTAGCTCAGTCAGCAATGCTTTTTTCTCCTCTGCTGGCCTTCTCCCATGCTTGCTCCTCTCGCATGGTGGAAGGAATTGTTGCTGTGCTTTGAAGAGATTGTCCTTGAAAATCAACCAGCTCTCTTGGGCCCCTGTGCCCTCCTGGGCAGCGTCTCATGTGATCCTGCCAAGCAGATCCCCAAAAAAGCAAAAAATATTCTCTCCTCAAGTCCACAGCTGAAGTTCCAAAATTTGCCTTGCTCACTTCTCTCAGGACTTTAAACACAAGGCTGCCCTCAATCTTTATATCCCAAGATATAGACAGAAGTTCTACATGAACTGCCTTCTGCCCTATAGCTTTCAGGTAAAAGTCATTAAGAATTTAATAAGAAAAGAAAAATCAAAGCAGTACAGCTGCAAAATTCTGATCTGATCAGATTTTTATGTCTAATTTCTATGGATGTAACTTAGTGCAAAGGAAAACATGGAACGCCCACCAATAATTCAAACTAACCACCGCTAGGTGGCGCCAGCCAACACCAAATCCGTTGCCCAAAAGACAAGGAAGGATCAAAAGTTTCAATTGCCAAATTTCATCCCAGACAAAAGGCTGCAGCACGGAAAATTGCTTTCATCAACTATTTCTTCATGTAGCTCCTTATTTGGATCTGTATAAGCTCTTCACTAAAAATAAAAAATAAAAGTACTTTTCTTCCATAGCAGAAGTAAATTAACTCCCAGTTTGGGGAATGTAAAAAATAACATGCTCTGCAACACTAGCAATAGCATACTACTAACATACTGCTACAAAACGCATCAATTTTAGGATAAAGACAATAAAACTATAAAACTAATCTTAATTTGAATGAAAGAGTTAAATAAAAATTGAACTAAGAAGAATTCAATTACGTTCTTCACACCAGGAAGAATTCCTCTCATCTTGTCACTAATCCTGTGCAGAAAGAGATGCCATACAGATTCAAAGAGGAAATGCCAAGATCATCCACTTATTAATAGCTTGCATCTACACTAATCCTACCCCAAATTACATTTTCATGCCTCATCTTAATCATTAATCTCCATTTTGTTTCTGAAGCAAGTTCATAAGAAAACTAGATTTCAAAACAAATATTTGATAGATCACTAACCTTTACAATGGATTAGTGAAATTTTGCCTTTTTAAAGCTGCAAAGAGATTTGAAAATGGTTAGTAGCTGTGGAGGCTGCATTTTCAGGGGGATCCTTTTTTTTTCCCTCTGTGAGGGATTTTGTTCAGCTTTGCTTCAGGACTTGGATTTCTGAGGTTGAATCTTTTTGTTCATCTTTTAACAGTTTCACGATAGCTTTAATTTCATTTTTACAAATCCTTACCAACTGTGGAGCTGTCTTCAAGTACTACATCCACATTTCTGTCTCTGTACTCAACCCTGAAGTCAAGCATTCGAGGTTGTCTTTCCACTATTTGTCTAGATGGCACTACATGGCGAAACGCTGAGGAGGAGGAAGGAGTTGAAGAAGCTGCAGCAGAGTGACTGGTGGGGCCATACGCTGGTCCATGCAAAGTCTCTACACCGTACTCACTGGAAGATAGGCAGGTAAGATGATTTAAACAGAACAGCTGGGTACATCTAATCAGAAGTTAGGAAAGCAAAATGACAGTATTCTTCACTCACTCCAGTGCAGCACACGCCTCTTGAGTTACTGCTGCCACATCTGAAAATACTGCTTATTAAAAATGAAAAAATAACTTCTTTATCAGCAATTTTACCATTTCAGGGCTCAGGAGTGCTATAGGAGATCAGCACTGATGACAAACAAGCATTTAAAATCCACTATGTAATTAATACCAGAATTATCTTGAGGAGAAGGATTATTTCCTGTTCCAGGAGTGTTGTGACCATATAAAAATTGGCACCATGGCAACGACCAGCTTTCTACATCATTGGGCTAGTATCCAGTGCAAATGAGAATAAGAAATACAGCTCAAAATTCTGCATGCAGATTGGTATTTTCCCCACACCAAATTAGTGAAAAACAAGTCAGATATGAAAACAGATATAATTTAAGGTAAATAAATTAAGATAATGATGCATGTGTTGAAAAAAAAAACACACCTACAAGTACGACAGTAATGCAATGCTGAATTCTAGCTTGCCTTCAAGTTCAAAGTCCTGCAAGGCTCCTGGAGATTCATATAAGGATGTCACCATACCTGACTCAAGGATACCCACAGCATTACAGGTCAGAATAAAGTGGGAAACCCTCACTATCCAGCACTCATCTTCCTCAGTGAGCCTCTCCACAAGAAGCATGTAACTAGGATTAGAAACAAGTGTAACAAAACATGAAATCTCAGGAACATTATTCCAAGCAAAAAAAGACCCTATGATGTACAGAAATCAAATTTGGAAGGCAAGAAACGCCATCGGGTAAGCCTGGGGTGTTAAGATGCTGGGCAGTTACAGGATCTCATGGTGGATTTCAGAAATGCTGGGACATAACTTTTCTCATTTCCATTCTTTATCAGAACTTATCTGAAAAATGCCTTCTGTTCTTGAAGATACCACGAGATTTCTCAGTGGAAACGCTTCACAGAGCAAGTCAAATCTGTCACCTAGAGGAGGTCTGAACTTTACAAAGTGCAAATGTGGATGGCATGCATGTCACAGAAGTGCAGCAGTACTCAGCTATTGCAAATCCCATCATTGTGCCTTTCACATTTGAAACAGAAAAACATGTTATGCTTGTAAAACAAGGGGCTCCTTCACTTCTCACATCAGCATGCTCAGAAGGATGAATGCCCAGCTACAAAGACCCACACTCTCAGACCTATGGCTCAAAAGTCAAAGGCCCACGTCAGAGCTCCAAAGACTACAGGACACAGTCTTATTTTCAGGATTTAAAAAAATAGAAATACCAAGCGATATGTTACTGTCTTCAATCTGGTGGCCAGCTATGAATTAAGTACTACAACAATTCTGTTAGTAGACCCAAGAAGCAATGAATATCCCAATTCTCAGGATAGTATTACAAAACAAGCAACTGAATTATAAAACAGAATGTACTTTTTTCTCTTCAATAAATTAACTTACTTCAAGTCCAATTGTATTAATTCTACTTGGTTCCACCACAAAAGGCATCCTACATACCTGACTAGCAGCCTCTAACAGAACATTAAAAGCCTCACAGCAGTAAAATAAGCCTCATGTGAAAACCATCGGAAACCAGGATGCTAAATCTTCTGAGCCTCTCTTTAAACCACTTCCATTGGAAAAAAACAAAACAAGACAAAACCAAAACAACAGAAAACCACATCTGAAACACACTTGACTACCTAATAATTTCTAAAAATTAATAAATTACTGTGGAAGGAAGATGTAAGTGGACACTGGACCACCTTGTCATTGAAGGCAGGCACTACTCTAACTATTCCCCAGCTTCTTTCACCCAACCAAACATTCTGGTATTTTGGATATAAATGCTTTGAGGTCACAACTTGTAACTATAGGTAGAGAGAGTGCTCCACACGACCAAGACTTGATCTCACATGGACTAAACAGGCCTTACAGTAAATATATATTTAGTAACTTTATTGAGCAAATAGTTTGATCCTCAATCAAAATCTGATTCCATTGAATGATAGTTTTAGTAGGTATTGACAGAGATGTCAAACACCACTTTACCTGTATTATGTATCTTTTTTCATCATTAAACTATTTAAATAGTACATTAAGTACTTTTCTGAACAAAATTTTAAACACTGTTTTACTGTCTCTCTCAGGTAGCTCAATTCCTGTTCTGCTGTTTTCAATTGCCCCATCAGCACTTAGAAGATCAAATTTCAGTGACTTCAAGATATCCAAGCATCAGTATGCAAGCCAAAATTTAATTCAGAAGCTGAAAGAAAATCAGTAAAACTACTTTTAGAAGGGAATAACCTTACTTTATCTATCACAGCTTCTGCTGCCTGTAATTCAATTAGGAAAAAAAACCAAAAAACAAACAAACAAAAAAACCAAGTACAAATGTTTTTGGCCAGAAATAGGGAAGCACAGACTATCAATACCTTTAAAAGTGCATAAGGAAAAAGAAATACTTAGCCAGAAGCATACCAACATCCAGTCTTTGTAAAGAGACAACCCTGCACAGAATGACCCAACCACCAGTGAATTCAAAATAAAAGTTAACTATTTTGAATAGATGTTTGAGCTAGTCCTCTATCAGTATGGGAAAAACTGAATGTTAAAGCAGCTTTGCCAGGAATAGAATCTGTGGCTCCAGAAACAGCTTTAAAAGGAGAATGATGTAATCTTTTTAGGATTCAGGAAGGAAAAAAAAGTAACTGCTACCCAGCATCATTCTCTGCATGTACTACTCCAGTCCTCTGTGCTTACCTTTGTAGAATGCCATTTTCTTGTGGTATAACACCATTTATAGCTGCCTGAAAAGAGAAAACAAATTTTGAGTCAAGCATACAGAAGAAAAATACATCAGAGCTTTTATAATACATTTCAAAGAGTGATCATCTTGCTTCAAAACATGCCCTAAAATGCTCTCTGTTTAGTGAATATTCTTGCTAAGCTATATTATCATTATGGTATCTGCATAAAATAAAAACTGTATCTAAGTGAAAACAAACATGAGCTGAAGCTCAGACTCCTGTATGCATGTGATGGATTTCCCAGGTGGAATTCCTGGGAATAAACTGCACGGCCCATGCCCAGTCTAACACTTTGGTACTCACACACGGGGGACACACTGCTCCCAAACACACGGAGCCAGGTGTGCACAGCCCAGGCAGCCTCACAGCACGCCCACAGAAAATCTGATGTTTCCCAGAAGCACCAGACATGGCCAAGCCCACAAAGCTGCCCAGCTGCACACTCCCCGCGTGTTGCCAGCCCCGAGCACTCACCAGCTGCTGAGCTGGGGCAAACAGCTACTCCAGAGCAGCTCCATCACACCTACACCTCACACACACAGACACCATCCAGCTTCCTCACACTGCCAGGGAATCACACAAGGGACCAACCCAAAAATTCAAACTATCTTCAGGTATGAAAGGAAGTATTTTTTAAGTACGGTTTATGAAGTTAAATACCATTCCATGCTGTCCATTAGAATAAACAAAATGTTATGTGTATATAAGTAGAAGTACAAACCTGGCTATTTGCATTTGGGTTTGGTCGTATTTGAAACAACAGTTATTACCTATAAAACCATCCTAAGGAATTCCATCTCATATTAAAATACATTATTACTTGTCCAAACATACCCCATTCTCAAGTTCAAAACCCCACTTCTGACAAAATTATCCACTCAGCCTCTTGCAGCATTCTCTGTTCTATGTTGTAGAAAATTGTAATGCATTTCCAGCACATCTGATGCTAAAGAAGTTTGTATAAACTTTGAAATTACAAGTCAGGATGAGGGAAAAATTTGGACAGCAAGTAAGATCCTCTTCAAGAGTATTTTGAAGACAACTTATGTCAGACTGCTTTGTACCACCACCAAGAAAGGTGTTTAAAATCATCTCCTTGCTAGGATTTTTCATATTTGAGGAGCAGCAGAAGTGACACCAGGTGAGCAGGTGAAGGTGACTTACACACCAGCTCCTCAGCTGATTAAACTTTGTCCTGACTATTGTCAGAAGACACATGAGCAAAGATGTCAGAACCCTGGCTAACTTCAGACTTTTAATCCTAGCACAGCAGCGGGCAGATAATGTGGAACAGCACGGGAGGGAATTTGACAAGGGAATGAGAAATGATTTTTTAAAAATTTGGGGAGTAGAAAAAACAGACCCCAAAAGATTAATTCTATTTCTCTCTTGCGTGATTTTCAACCACTGCTGTTGAGTTCACAGGTATATATTTGTTAGGCTTAACAGTGAGGTTAAAGAGAGCTTGTAGCATCCCACTACTCTCCGTTTTCTCCTGTACCAGCAGCAACACATCCATTCGCTACCCTCACAACTTCTAATATTCATCCTCCTACGTCAGATATACCTGACCTGTTGGCCAGAACACCTGGTGACTGAGTGTCTGGTGCCCAGTGAAGAAGGGAACACTGATGTTTAGAAGTTCATAGATTCCCTGGTACTCCAAGAGGACAAAGCCGTACCCTGTGACCGAACTACTGACAGTCATCATCTATCAACACGATTTGTACAAGCTGACATTAAAAAATGTAGCTTAAGTAAGTGCTTGATAAACACGAAAATAGATGCAATCAAGATTTAAATGCTATGATTTCTTTTTCTCTGAATATATAAACACGATTTTTTTACAATTTACATTAATACTTAAGCCTACATGAAGTCAAAAGGTTTTATTGCTGAACTCAGCTAAATTACTGCGATAGTGCAATAAGCTTTATCCTGCATTTAGAAACAAATATTGAATAAATAATAATTTAAAAAGCAGAGAAGGAAAAGGTCAGAGGTACCCATAAGCTACAGCAACAACCCATCAGGCTGTATCAAATTACAGTGAAAACAAAGTTCCCTACCAGATCAGTTTTTAAATCAGTTTATCCACTGTGCATGGCAATAATCAGTGGTTTCTTTTTAACAACGTGTCTCATTTATCATCATTGTGGTTTTTGCAGTCATACACAGCTCTTGATCGTGTTCATCTAATAAACCTCCAGGAAAGAGTAGGAGGTTTTGGTTTATTTGGGTTTTTCTGGATTGCCTTCTCCCTCTCATACTCTTCAGCAACACACATTTAATTCCTGTCAATCAACAGACAAAGCTGGCTGAGAGACAAAATTATCTTTTCTTTTGCATCTGTAAGATATAGAGACAAATACAGGTTTTGTACCACAGAACCTACACTAATAATGATCTGCTGGTGCAAGAGAATTCTCTTTACTTGGGGAAAAGAAGCTGCTTCAGCTGTGAAGAAATACAGCAATGTGGCATTTTCACACTTCTGTCAAAGCTCTGTCTCAGAGGATTAAATCAGCTCAAACTTCTTCTGAGCCTAGTTAGAGGGGTTAAATATGATAGAGGCTCCAAGCTATTTTCTTTAAAACTGAATAACTCACTTGTTCATATCCCCAGTTTTGTAAACTTGATGACATTTAAGGGGCACAGGAGTAAGAAAACACAGCAGAAGCATTATGTACTTTTTTGATGGAAAGACCTCTATTAACCACACTGTAAAACTAAAGAGTCCAGACACTGTTTGTTAAGCAAGATGGAAGACTAAAATAATGTAGACAGCAAATGGTAGCAGTGCACATGTACATACTGCATAAATATTAAATATCCATGTTCTAACAAGACAGCTATAAGTAGACCCTGCAAAGAAAAAAAAGAAAAAGGAACAACCATCTGCTTTAGAATTTCATTGGGAGAAGGTTGTGACTATAAAAAAAAAAAAAATTAAAACAAGAACACGTTACTAAGGCAAAGATCTGTTCCAGGCTGTTCTTCCCCAGTGTCAGCCCCCTTTGAGAGAGGATCACATCTCTATGGTTATGCAAACATTCAAAGATACTACACTATTTTGTCTCTCCAAACAGGGATCTTTGATCACCAAAACCACCCTGTGTGACCAATTTATAGTCATTATAAATGCGTATTACCCTTGAAACAATTTTAATAACCAGTGCATTAAATCTATTTATGGGTTATTAAATATAAAGAAACCATGTCTGGATCAGAAAGTGCCTTCAGCTCCCAATAACTGCTGCTGAGAGTGATGCCAGGGGAGTAGCACTCTGTGCTTATGCTGCTCTCACACTGCATATCCACAAGTGTCCTGCTGGATCCAGGGTACCACAGCTTCCACAGGAATTTGCCTTTTCTAATGCTATCACTATTTAAAGAGTGAAGTTCATCTTAAATGGAAAATTACAGGGGTTTCAGAAGATTCTTTCCAAAGCCAAGAATCCTAGGTGTGTCTCAGTGCTATTTATACATGAATTCTGCTATAACATTGTTCAATCCTGAAACAGGGTAATTTCTGTTTTGATTACAACCTTCAAACAACTACCAGGCCCACAATTTACTTCATTAAATTATAAAATGAATGTAGCTTTTCTTGATTTATACATTTTGTTTAGGGATATCAATCATATAGCTAGGAATTGGAACAGCTTGTTCAAGAATTCATTAAGTACTGCATAACCTGGCCTAATTGGACCTGCTTTGTGCCAGAGGGACATCCAGAAACAACTTCCAATCTCAGGCACCTGTGACTCCATCATCCAACAGTACAGGTGATCTTGATAAATACACTATGAATCCTGGGGGTTGTTTAAATGAAAAGGATGACAAGAATGTGATATAACACTGGACTGACAAGTGCCCATTACAAAGGTTTAAAGTAACAATATTTTTGGGGTGTTATTTTCAGCAACACACTTCCAAATTACAGTATTGAAATATATTAAATCCAACTTTTTTGTTTCCTGAAAACACAGGGAACAATAAAGCAATAGGATTAATGAAAGGTTACCAAATTCATTAACAATTTGGGTAGCATAAAAAATCCGTGGCATTATGAAATTATTTAGTTACCTAAAGAACACTGCGAAGCAGACTGAAATTCAGAATTTCCTCAAGGGAATATTAACTTAACTAGATTAGTCAGTTCTGACTAATTGTGACTATCTTTTATGAGTACAAAACAGTGTCAGAAAGAAAACCAAGAGCCACCATTTCTTAATTATCTACTGAAACAACATCAATGACTTCCTTCAAAATACACAATTCTAGTGCTAAGCATTTAAAAGCAATTAGGCACATCTTACAGTGACTCTCATCCCAGGGTCCTATGAATAATGTGAGAGTTTAGATAGCACAAACATTAAACTCACAAGTTGTAAATACTAAGTTTTCACAAAGTTTGAGGATGGACTGGATTTACCAATCATATTATTTAAAAGCAGAAGTCTACAAATACTGATCAAATATTCAAACGAGGCAAGGGGTTCCTTCCTCTTCACGAACTACAGATGGGAGGCAGTTTTTAAACTTCCAGAATTTAAAAGTGATTTTTAGGTGAATTAAGAGTTAAAGGCAGGCCCAGGCAAAAGTGCAGTAAAGGCTTTTGAAATTGGTGAGGAGGGAGCTCTTCTTCAGTGGCCACCTCTTGTTCCTCCCCTCCCCTTTCCACAGCACACAGAGGTTTTGGCTGACAGATTCAGACCCCTTAAAATTTCCCTATTGGAACCTCTGCCCTGTGAAGACCAAGAGCTTTTACGCAGCACAATGCAAGATCAACTCTCCAAAACAGGGTACTAGAAAACACATCCATAAGCAAAAGGAGAAAGCAAGCTGAAGCAGCACAGTGCTGGAAGAACAATCCCTTCACAGGAGAGGGCTGGAGAGGGGTAAATAACCTGCACATCTGTGAGATGCAGAGTTCCACTGGGAGAAAAAAACCAAACCAGCTTAACACAACCAGCACAAGCTGCTCCCACAGAATTCCAAAAGCTTTATTTAGGTTTGACTGCATTCAGCAAGTGAGACCACTTGAGTCTACTTATCAAAGCCCACGCAGAGCTTTACATTTGTTGAGCTAAAAATTGAGGAGGTTTACACTAAGCAAACTCTGTACATGATTGAGACCTTGAGACAGGGAAGCAGGAACTGCCACGGTAGATGATCCAAAACCCAAAGCTATCCAACCAAATGGCATCAAGCGTTTCAGAAAGTCACAGGGAATTCCAATGGAGTAACTTGCTCATGGGGCATTTTCTTCCAAACCCCTGATTTTCTGACACATTCAGATTTACAGTATTAATATATTTTTCTTGTATTCAACTTAAGGGAATAGCCTCATAAACCACATATTTAATTATTTCTATGAAACTCAGTAAGAGCTTTTTTTGATGAGAGGATTCACTTATTAAGACTTTCAAAAATCTGTATTCTCCCCCCTTTCAGTTTAATATGTCCAGCAAGCTAAAAAAACAAACTTCTGCATTTCGTGTCTTTGCTGTTCATTTTGCCTCTCCTTCCTATTATATATTTAATATCTTCTCCATATAAAAACAACTTCTCTCAAAACACAAATGCAGAAAGTTTACCCCACGCTGTTTTCTACATTAGCAGAAGTAAAGACAGGAAGAGGTGTTAGCTGCTTGTAGGACGGTATTTAAAATTATAACCAAAAAAATGGACATTTTGTTGATCACACTCAGAATAAAGAAAAACTTGTTTTAATCTTTCACTGACTCTTTCAGCATTTAATCTTAGATTTATTTTTCTGAATATTTAAGTGAATATAATATCAAAACCTACATACAAAACCTTACTAGAGAGGGCAAGATGACACACAAGACAAACATATTATGGTTTTGAGTTCTGTAGAATAAAAATCTCCAGCTGTTATATTTTGGAAATATTAGCCAGTATTCATCTGTGCTTGAGGATAACTCAAGATCTATTGAATTTTAAAAAGTGTAACGAAATACACTAAAAAGCCCTCATTAAGTAATCCATAATAAATTTAAAATATTATTTCTCGTCTTTTGTATTTTATTACATATTTCCACAGCACAAAAAGGGGTCATTAATATTACTCTGTTTACAATTGTCATTCCATTGCAAATAATTCTACTCCTAATTTGGGCTAAATGTGATATTCTCCCTGATATACAATATTTCTACTCCAATTTTCTGCTTTCACATGATAAACTTCTTATCCTAAAGATTCAAAATCCATTTTTATTTGATATTCAAACAAAATAAATGGACAATAGAACACCCAATGCTTTCTACAATGGAGAGAAGGGGTTTTTTTTAAAGAAAGGAAACAAACCCCAAAACTGAACAAATATTATCCAGAAAGAGGAAAAGAAATAATTAAATGATAAAGGAAAGCATTAGTGAGACAAAGCATCCATGAAAGGACTGAAAAAGCAAAAGTGAATTTCAAACTGCTGCTGAACCATAAATCTAAGTGACAAAGGAACATATTTTCATATGCAACAGTAAAGCAAAACAGGAAACGTGCACAGATTTAT
>WEIT01039521.1:0-14700 GCA_013389985.1 Dryoscopus gambensis | reverse complement strand
ATTCTGTGAATTCTGTGTGAATTTTGTGAATGTATGCCCCTTTCAACATACAGCAGAACACTGGAATGGCTGATTTATGGCTTCTCTTGATGGGCCCAGGGTACAAAGTTCTTTTGCACTCACTGCAATCAGTTGAAGATGTCAGTGGGCTTCTGTTTAAATAGAGAGAGAAATTAAACCACTTACGCACAGAGCATAAGCTGGGCTTCTTTCTCTCATGACAAAATGAGTAACAGCTGGCATCCAGAATTAATCAATTATTCCTCCTCCAACAGTTATTATTACAATTGCTTTTCTTTTTTAACCAACCGTTTTGGGGAGAAACAGAACTTCTTAAACATCCCTCATACTATGTCCAGAAGCAAAGGGAGCCTGATACTGGCATCCTCTCTGAGGCACATACAAAAGAAGGCAAAAAGAAGGAGAGCAGGGAACGATGCAACCCTCCTTTAGGTCCATGTCTGTCTCCATTCCTGAACCAGGAATAAGTTGATCCACTGTAGGACATTTAGCTGTATGAAAGCCCTATGAATGCCTCCTCTTGCCAGCTTTTTGGTTTTGACGAAGCTCTCCATCATCTAGAAGAAGGAGGTGGGTGAGCACAGGAGCAGTGCTTGGCTGCAGCACCAACTTCCCTTTCACCAACAGAAACTGTCACAAACCCAGGGAGAAATTTACCTCCCTTCTGTACAGAAAGTCCATGTATAATGTTCCAGAGGACATGAATTAGAAACATAAACACCCCCACCTTGGCAATTCACAATAAAACCTTTGAATAACATAGAGTAGTCAGGCACATTAATTATGGCTAAGGCCTGTATTTTTCCCCCAGGAAATGCCTTTGCACCGAAGAGAAGTAGGTAGTAGCTATGCAGAAGGAAAAAACACTGGTTTTGGATTACAGGTACTCCCAGAAGAAAGGTCAACTAAAGACACAGGAGCACATTGAACTAAATAGAGAACAGAGACTGAACACTTTACAAACTCCCCTGTATCAAAATGCCATCACTCAGAGGTCCAGGATGGAAGCAAAGAGATGCCAGTCACTGTCTGCCAGACACTCTTGACTATTGGTCAGACACCAAGGAACTGGGGGCTTTTGGGGGGTTGGGGAGCTTCCCAAGATTGAGATGCAGTAAGGCACTAGTGAAATTCAGTCCTAAGGGCTCTGTGATCTCTCTTCTGCAAGTTCAGTCTTGTTGCAAAAAACTAATAGCTAAAACTTTTACATAGGATTTAAACTTCTGCCCTCTCCATTTCCCATTCCTTGGATTAAAACTTTCTCTGATCCGAATGAGTTATAAAGAGAAGGATCTTTGTGATGCCTCTCATTTTAAACTGTGGTACAAATGTGTTTATCTCATTTAAATTATAAGTATGAATCATACAGTATATTTATAATGCTGATTTATATACATACTCAGTATGCTTTTTATAAGAAAAATTCCTGCAAAAATAAGAATAGAATATAATGACTGAAATTGAGAGAATTTGTGCATTAAATCACCGAGTATAGGAAAAATATTTTACCACAACTAACAAAAACCTTCACAGATGGGGGAAAACCCCCAAATATTCAGGAGAATAAACATATTCTGGAGATACTATTATGTGAAGCCTACTTAAGAAGGATTTGGAGGACAGGTATGAACATCATGATCCAACAGCAAAAGAAAATGTCAGTACATCCATTGTTGCCTTTCCCTGGTCTTAAAATTAAAAGCCAAACATGGTTAGAGGGGGAAACGGGGCTTTACCTCGGTATTTATTTAAGGATCCTTAGGTGCACCACATCCAGGTAGAATGCACCGAAATGCACCCCAGAACACACACCGAAAAATGCACACACACGATGATTTGCATATACAGTTATAGACCTTGCACATGAGCATATCTATCACAGATTCCCCAATGAGAGGCTCAAGAGAAGCCCCCGTCCTGAGGAACCTTCCCGCTGCATGGGTCTATCTTGATTTACAGAATGTGTTCTAGAGAGGACTTTGGTGTCTGGGGTTTTCTGACCCCTAACTGCAAGGCTTCCAAGATGTTTAGTCTCTTGACTTAATGGAACTTTGGGTCTAAACTAGTTATCAGACTTAGCGAATTACAAATATGTGGGCTAAAAGCAGTAAAAATACATAAAAGCTATATAAAAGGGTATATAAAAGGGGTATATAAAAAGGAAAAAATCATCATGGCATCACCATAAAGTGCTCCTGACAAGGGTGAGGAGGATTTCTTCTTCTCAGTAAAATAAGAACAAGGCACAGGACACCCAGAGTACAGGCCAGGCCAGTCCTATTCCCAGCACAAAGGATACCAGACTTCAACCCGGTCTATCGTCTGAAAGCTAAAAAAGACCTTTGCCATTCCCAAATATTCAACAGCTGAAAAGAAATGCTTGTTCATCTGCCAGTATTTTCCATGTCTCTTTCACTTTCTTGCATTGCAGTGTCAGTTTTCCTGGGAAATTAAGAAGTTCATCTTACTACAAAATATGCTGAAGATAGCCCTTAATTTACCTCAAAACTGTTTATTTTATTAGCTACAGCACTACATCTTTCTTTGCTTTTGAATAATCCCATTTTCCAATCCAAATATTCCACATTTATCAGAATATAATTGCTGACATTTTGGCTATATGGTTTTAGACAGAAATCATTATTTTAAAGCCTACACCATATACCCCACTGACAGGACTTTATTCTGATTTGCTTTTCTTACAGGGATTAATTGAACCTTCACACAACATTTTTAAATTTACGATTACTACTACTACTTGGCTGCCCATCTTCCAGCTAGTGAAACACAGCTGTCCAGATATCTTACACAGTAAACTTGCTGCAGTCTGATAACATACCTGAATCATCTCCGTCCTTAGCCACAGGCATATTCAACATATTTTATATTTGTAAATTCTAAAACACACTCTGAAGTTGTCAGTGGTACAAAGACAGAAAATTTTAAACCAAAATACCCTGACATATATCCCTTTCTAAATGGTCAAATTGCTAAAAAGTGCTTTCTAATTCTGAGTATTTTTAATAAAATCTTATTAGAAGATGAGAAGGCATAGAAATCTATAATAGTCCTTTTTAATAAAATAAAAATAAAAAGAAGTTCCATTCTCCCCCTCGAGGAATTTTGGCTCTTTTGTATCATGTAGATTTACATACTGAATATTCAGTATCAGTTACACATCTCTCTCCAGTGCCAGAAACAGGTCATTAACTTGCGCTTTTTTCCTCTTAATTATGAAGTTCGACAAATTAATTTTCCCCTTGCTTTGAACAGGAGAGACAAGTTCCCAATTAACTCAGCATTCAGGCTGCATCAGTGTCGAGGTTGAAAACTTTTCCAAGCACAATGGCAGCAGCACCACTGACAATTTTTCCTTTTTATAGATCTTGTACTTGCTCATCTCAAGGCACCAATGGCCCCTGGAATGCGCATCCACAGATGGGGGCATACTTTTTCTTATATATCCACAGCATTTTCCCAAAGGAGAGCATCATTTCAGCTGATGTGGACCAAGTTACAGTGAGTCAAGTTGTTCTCTTTCCAGAGCAGAGCATTTGCAGTCAGACAGAAGCCGTGAGTTTCTGCTGGCATTTTTTTTTCATCTGACACTGCACTAATCACATTTCAACTTGTTCCGCTCTTCACTCATCAGTTATGTTGCATCTGAACTTCCCCTTACTGTCACGGGGAGGGGAAAGGCAATATAGTGCAGCACTAATTCCCTTCCTTTTCATTTCATTTTTGATCTTTGCATCATAAAATGCTCTGTAAAATTTGCTAATTTGTTTCATTTAAAATTGCTAATCTATTTTGGTACCAGATCTAAACATTTATATGCCTTCGTTATATTTGCACCAACTGGTGTATGATTAGCACTTTCTTTTCCAAAGATGGGTGGGCAGCACCTCTCTAGAGCTATTTATTCTGTATCCCCTTATCCCCAAAATGATAAGGTTATTTAGATGAAGAAAGGAAAGGCTCATCAGCACATCAGTATCCAAATTTTGACTCCTACTGACTAGTGGTTCACAAGCTCAGAAAACACCCTCCCAGGACAGTCAGAGCATTTTCCTGTGGGGCTCCTTACAAAGAGCAGGTTGGTTCAGTCATCTGCTAGGCTGGCTTCTCCTCCCTCAAAAATACCTTGATATTCCCAGGAAATTTTGTGTAATTTTTTAGGATACAAAACCTTAACACCAAAGATCTCACATCAAGATTGAATGATACGCTGATCCTTAGGGACAAAAAGCCAGAACCATTTCCAAGTTCTCACAGACCAATGAGTTTGAACACTGAAGAATGCTCTCTCACAAGTTATCCACACAGACACCAGGACAGGAGTTCTTCTATTTCTGACAATAGTAGCAGACTTCTAGGGAAGTCTTCAGGGGGCTGCTTTGGGTCCTTCAAATGAATCAGCAAAACTAAAAGTGGAATCTCTCATACCATAACACTAAGAGAGGAGAAATTTAACATTAGAAAGGATAAAAAAAAGTAACATCCCTACTGACAGCAGAGGGAAAAACAGAACCAAAACAACCCACACAGTATGCACTGAATGTTCTAGCTTTCTACCAGCACACTTGTAGAGTACGTTCTGAGGACATTCAGACTTTAAGGGTGCAAATAGGCCTTTAACTTTAACCAAAACTTTGAATACCAGCTCCTCTCTCAGTCTGTTCCTGCTGCCTTTCAGCACAAGTCACCTTTAGTACAGTGGCAACAACCTGTATAGCCTTAGACCTCTTCTCCTCCTTCTCCTCCTCCACACCATCACTTCGCTGTCTTAATGGTAACAACAGGCACAGAGACATCCAGCAACATGTCAACAATTTCCTTCATGACTTATTTGTCCTATTGCCAAGATGCTGAAAGGTCCCCTTCAGGTCCCTTCAAGAAACTGCCATCACAGCTGCTTCTGCAACAAGATAGCAACAAGCCAAAGCCAATTATACACAAAGGCTAAAGAAAAGAAGTGTTTAGAAGAACCAACCTAGATTAAGTCAGACCAGTCTCTGCCCTCTCTGCATCCAACAAATACATTTTAGAGTCCCAAATAACAAATCTAGAGGTCATAAACACCAGATTTTCTCATCTTTCTCTACCTACTTAATACAGCTGACTGCAGAGCTGTGTCACAAGTTCACATGTGAGATCTTGTGCATCCACCTGCTGCAGAATCCAGGCAAGGCCCAACAGGTGGACTGCAACATTCAAAGCAAACTTGTCTGTGCTCTGAAAACCATGAAGAGATTTTCCTAATGATTTTTATTTCCAAATTGACTGTGTGTGAACAGAAGCATAAGGAGCAAAGCCTGCAGTGAGCTCAAGGACATGAGGCAGCCTTTCTCTCCTGCCTCTAAAATTTAAGAGCTGACAAGTGAGCAGCACCCAAACCAAGCTGCCAAAGATTTTTAAAAAAATCTAAAGTAATCCTCAAAAGATGTATTAAATGACCTGTGATGGCAAATTTGAGGTGAGACAATGAAGCCCATGAGTGGACCGTATTAATCAACCCCACTTCAGGGACACAAGTAACAAAAAGCAGAACCTACAGATGCATTATAACAGCCAAGATGACCAGCATTTCCCTGCATCATTTAGGGAATTTGTTTACCAGGTCTGTCTTGCTTTGTCTTAAGGGACAGTAATGAACGAGTAAAAAGTAAACAGTGTTTCTCCACTGCGTCTTAAAAGATTAAGGTTTCAAAATGAAAGTTTAAATGGCTTCGAACAAAAACTTTAGAAATTGCTTTATTTTAGAAAATGAGGCACCCTGCTGAAAGTTATTAATAGAGCTTGTAGTTGATACACCAGGTGAGCAAGCAGCAGACACTTGATACGCCAAGCGAGCAAGCAGTAAACTTTTTGATACATCGGGCGAGCCAGCCCATGAACTTTATGAAGCAGACATGACAATTGCCACTCTCAAAACCCTCTATGAGCAAGTGCCCAACTGGTCATGTATGGATGCCCTGCTAAAATCTATATAGTGTGTCGTGGTTTGACACTGGCCAAATGCCAGGCATCCATGAAAGTCACTCACTCAGCTTCCCCTGCCACAGCTAGGCACAGGAGAGAGAAAAATTTAACCAGGCGTTCATGAGTTGAGATAAGGACCAGGAGGAAACACACCAAGGGCAAAACAAGCTCAGCTTAGAGGTACAAAGTGAATTTATTACTACAGAATCAGAGGAGGATAATGAGAAGTGAAATAAGACCTTAAAAACACCTTTTGCCCCCCAGCCCCTCCCTCCTTCCCACCGACAGGGCAGGGAGACAGTGTGTGGGGGTTTTGATCAGTTCGTCACCTGAGGTTTTCTTCCACTCCTCAGGGAGAGGAGTCCTTCTCCTATGAGACCGTGGGATCCCTCCCATGGGAGACCGTTCTCCACAAACTTCTCCAGCATGAGTCCACTCTCACAAGCAGCAGTCCTCCCAANGCACCCCATGTGGATCCCCACAGGCTGCGGGTGGATCTCTGCATCCCCTGTGGATCCCCACAAGCTGCAGGTGGGTCTCTGCATCCCCCGTGGATCCCCACGGGCTGCAGGAGCATAGCTGCTTCACCATGGTCACCACCATGGCCTGCAGAGGGATCTCAGCTCTGGCGCCTGGTGCACCTCCTCCCCCTCCTTCTCCACTGACCCTGGTGTCTCCATGTTGTTTCCCTCACATGCTCTCACCACCTCCTCTTCTCTGGCTAGAAAAAAACTGTGCCCCCACTTTGTTCTGATTTTCTTCTTAAATATGTTATCACAGAGGCATCACCAGCTCTCTAATTGGCCCAGCTTTGGCCAGCATCATGTCCATCTTCAGAGCCATCAGGGATTGGCTCTGCTGGACATGGTGGAAGCTTCTAGCAGCTTCTCACAGAAGCCACCTCTGTAGCCACTCCACTACCAAAAACCAGGCTGTGCAAGACCAACACAATAGTGCCAGAATCTCTGCTGTGCTGTGCTGTCCTGACTGCTCCTATGAGGCTGCTTGTGTCCCTCCATGCTGGTTCTGCTGCCATGGCCCTGCTCGCTCTCTGGGCAGCTATCTGAGGGCCTTCCCTGGGACAGACCCATCACAGTCAACACAGACCTCCCCCATCGCACTCATGAGCCAGTGTTGGACCCATGCTGGTGGCAACCCCTTTCCTGTGCATCTCGTAATTATTCTGGGTATTTTTCCTACTTTTCTATTTTCTCTCTTTCTTTCCTCTTTTATAATTAAAAAAGTTGTAATATTGCTTTGGATCCCAAAATTTAACCTTGTTTGTGTTTAAATCTTACTTTTGGATATGTTTAGAACCCAGATCCTTTCTAGGAACAGGATCGGAACAGGGACCACTTAGCAAGTATTACTTGAGCTGTGTATCTTCCATCTCTGCCAGAAGAAAATACCGTTCACTGAAGGCACACTAGGAAATATTGTTTTGGTTTCAGTCCTATCCCAGCTAAGTCTCTTTGGTCAGTCAGAGATACAGCTTTATGTTCTGGTTGCAAAACAAGGGATTTCTGATATTTTACTATGTGGATCATTAAGATACTAGATACACAATACTGACACAAAAGTTTTTTCTTTTGTTTTATTAAAATTCAGCTGATGGGTACATAAGAACTTGTGTACAAGGTAGTCAATGCCAGAAAATAAGGCAAGAAATCTGGCCAGAAACTGAACCTACACTTCACTTCTTTTCATTAAAAGAAACATCATGCTGTTATTTGCATTATGCTTGCTGTTTAATCAATTCTTCTCTAAGAGTGAATTATGCTCAGGTGTCAAAACCTTAATAACCAACAATTAGAGCTCAAATAAAAGTAATGATGTGCTCATTACTCAGCATCAAGAAATCCATCTTAACTGACAGCATGAAATTGCTCTGTCCTGTCAGCAATGCCCATGGCTCTGTTTAGGCCTTTAAGACACCATGAATATCCAGCTATTCCTCTGAAGGTTTGAGGAATGAGACAGTGCTAATCCCCATAGACTTATATATGTGAAGGCATCTTTTTTTGATACAGCTGCAAAAAAAGACTGCAAAAGCATTCGTGTTAAGGGTAGGAAACTATCCAAGCCTCCCTTCAAATTCCCTAGAGTGTCATGTTAAGCTATTCCATGATGCTCACAAGAAAAGTTACAAATTTAATACAATACCCATGTTTTATATTCCTCATAGTTTGTTGTATCCTGCTTTAAAAGTATGTCTTCAGAAATGCTGAGGTGAGAATGTATTGAGATAGTAAACACAAGACAAAAGAGAAAGAAGTGCAAGAAAAGAGGTCATATAGCAACACATCCAACATGTCTCAGGTCTCAACATCGAGAAAGTAGGAGGTGAGGTCTTGGAAGGCCTTCTCAGGAAGGGCATTTGACACTCTAGTTCACCACCTCTAAGGAAAAGGGACAGAGCTCATTTTGTATGTTCCCTTTCTCTAGAGGAGGTGGAAGGGACAATGTAAGGCTAGAAGGCAGGGACTTCCATAATCAAAGTAAGAGGGTAATTTCAAATTAAAGGAGGGACATTCCAGCTAAACTGGGGTGAAAAAGAGGTAGAAGGTAGCTAAGGTGCTGAAAAACCCTAAGATCATCTCAACTGTTGGCTTTTCCTTCAACATTGTGCCTCCTCCTGTGCTGTTGACTACACCTTCAGCAAAACAAACTTCATCCTTAAATCTTTCACAGCAATAAATCCAACTCTAATAGACACAATGCATTGCTGGTCAATCCAGGGAAGCAGCCTTTACATCTGTGCTCCCAAGGCACACCAGCAAGCCCCCAGTTCCCCATCATATCACTTCAAGAGACAGAGGACTGTATCCCCATAGACAGTGGCTTGAGAGCATATATTCCTGGAGGTAACAGCAGATCATCTTGGCTTTCAGTACCCAAGGATAACCAAGAAAGCCATCCAGGGCAGACTCTGAAGATACCAAACCTGCAGACATCTTAGAGGAACCTGTGATACCACTGAGCCCAAGTCAGTTCAGTCTTAGCCTTTTGCAGAGCTTTGACTAACCTTTATTTTATAACCTGTGTCTTAATTACTGAGGAGGACAATTTTTTTTATTTTTAAATTGTGTCTTGTATAAGCCCCCAGAAAATGAAGCTGGCAGGTATTCCATCTGATCATCTTGCTATGAAAATTGCCATGTAAGGACCCAGTCCTTTTATATCAGCTCATGAATAGATCTCCACAAGAATGACTGCCAAAAACATATCTGTCCTTGCATAATTACAGTGCCCAAGTCTAAGAGATTAATTAGTGATGACAGTTTAAAATGCTAAGTGTAAGCAATGAACAGTTTAATGCCATTCTTACTAAACAAATAATTTTTCAGCCCAAACTAATCACTGGTTTTGTTCAGAAGCATCTCTGCATACATTATAGCTGTTAGGTGTCAGCTTTTAGTACGTTTTCAGAGTTTTAGTTTAGAAAACAACAGGTAGAGTGTGCAGGACATCCCAAGTGTACCTGATGAAATGCCACTTTTCCCAATGCAATTAAAAATAATCCTATAACTTAACTGTCAGTCGTTTTAGAGATATATCTATATTCTTCATTCTAAGCCATAAATTCTCCATAAATTTTACCATTTGACCTCCTTGTGGAAGATTGTGGCATCTGAACAATAATGCAATAGTGTGTTATGAAACACTGGCTAACTGCAGAGATTCTATGAAATCATACATTCAAGAAAAATTTGATTTCCTAGAAAGACTCTCTATTTTCCCTTTTGGGATAAATAGCATCTGACATTCAGCATCACTTTTAGTTTAACCAGAGCAAAGAAGCCACCTAAACTCTCACTGACAGTCACAGGAAAGCTGTATCTGAAAGGTAGGCTACAACAAAAAAGGGAAAAACTTTAAGAAACTTACTTAGACTCTAGAAATACAGAGTTTAGTCCCTACTGCTGCTGCCCAGGACATCTTGCTGGACACTGAACAAGCCATTTTCCCTTCTGTGCTGCTGCTCTCCTTCACACAAACGGACATACTCATTTTTAAAGACAGTAAACTGGCAGATGAAAGGATAAAGTCTCTTCTGAAAGGAAAGTCTCATTTTAACAAGCACAGAACATTCTGTCCTCAGTATAGCAGCTGTATTTTTCAAAGAGAAAATCTCTATTAATGTGAAAGGGGATTTTGAACTCTTTAGAAATGGAAGCACTTTCTGTGTTCGTAGCAAAAAGTGTCAGAAAAAGACAGTAGTTCATCGTAGTGCATCAGAAAGTTACAAGTAGTTTTATTAGATGCTATCTACAGCAAAAGCTAATCCATCCTTTGTTATTACACTTCTTTCTTATTTACCAAATATGGTAAATAACCATATTTGATATCCAAACAAAAACACCGATAAAAAGTTTCAGTCAACTTCCCACTTAAATTGAAAATCAGTCAATAACTGGTTCTGGTAGTGGTGAGATATCACAAACAAGGTAAATTATCAGCAGCCAAGGAGCCAGGAGCTCAGACAATTCTCACTAACAGATATGCTTCTTAAAAGACTTCTCAGAGAAGCTAAATACCAAAAAAGTACCCAGTTTTAATAGTCCAAGGCAGCAGTTAGGAATATTCTGGAAATGACCCGACGGTGTACTGATGGCAAAGTTGACTCCAGTTCAGTAAACTGGCTGCCAGCAACTCAACACCTTTCATGAGCAGTCAAGGAAAAAAAAAACCAAACCCAAACACAACCTGGTTAACAATGCCACTGGAGAGCTCATTAGAGTGTCTTTGCTTTGTCTTTTTTCATGGAGGTAAAAAAAATAAAATAAAATTTAAAAGGCAAAAAACCCAAAAACAAACAAAAAACCCCTCACAAAACCAAAAACCCCTACACAAACTAAAATTAAAATTCTGGTTTATGAATCAATCATTGCTGCTTTATAGAAAAAGATCCTGCTTCCAATAAAATCCCCTCCCCAGCCCGTTTCCTTTCCTATTATTAGCACCACTACAAGTTGTTTTCTACCACATTTAAAATGTATTCAATTCCTTGTCCTGTAAAATTGCATTAGGAATTTTCCAGACTTAATCTCACCACACACATCTATGCACTTAACACACTGCAGGGTTGTATCTTGCTAGTACTGTCAAACAACTAAATGAGAAAAAAGATTTTCCAATGTTTTGTTTGGAGAAAGTGGAATTACCAATATACCTTAAACAAAATTTGCTGCTCCCAAGGCAGCAAACCTCTCCCCAAACAATATAAACATGTTTTTTCCTCAACCTCTCACACAACTTATTCTCCCAGTCAAATGATACACACATTACTCATACTCCTTTCATCCCCATCCTAGGCTTTTCTTACATGGACTCACACCGTCTAATTGTGTCTTCTTCCAAATCATAATACTTCTCTCCTGTTGTCAGTCATGGTTACAACAGCCACATCAACTTCCCAACTGCTCTCAGCTGGAGCCATCAGTTAGGACTGAAAAGTCACTTCTTAACTCAATAAAATAAAAAGCATATACAATTCTTTTAGCTATGATGACTTCATTTGGTTTCCTGGAGAAACAAACCTCCAAACATGCACCCTTAGAGAACTTACAAACAGTACATTGTGCCATTCCCATAGGATGGTCTGCACAGACCCTACAGAATAAAAAAAAAGCACATCTTGAATAGAAAAGTATGCACAACCTCAATAGAAAAGAATGAGGAAAGAGAAACCAATGGCATGGTTTAGGAATGGCATTCACCAGTTTAATACTCTCACCAAAAAAAAACCCCACTTCTCCTCCTCCACTACCTCCAATGGGAGGCAATAAAGGTAAAGATCACGGATTGAGATAAGAACAATTTACTGGAAGCAGCAATGAGATATGAAAATTAACATTGGGAGCAATTTTAATTACAAAAGTGTACAAAAGAGAGAGTGATTCACATGCAAAAATGCCCATGACAACAAACGCTACCAGATGGCTCACCAGCCTCTTTTTCTCTACCAGAACCCCTTCTCCTCAGAAGAGAGTCCCTCTCCCCCACCCCCAGCAATGGCATTAGGCAGTATAGAATAACTTCTGGGCCCTGGCCATGCCCTTCCCAGCTACTGCAAAAATTAACCCTGTCCAGGCCAAAACCAGGACAACCAATGTAGAATTTAAAGACTTTTTATTGGTAGCCCATAATTTTGTTCTAAAGAATTCGTTGCTTTCATTAGGCTTCTTCTCCCAACATGAGAAACTTGCATCAAAACCTCTCCAGTATATGGCTCGTAATTTTCCACACTTCTGCTCAGTGCTGGACCAGTGCAATACCTGCCCATTGCAGGAAATCCACATTTACTTGCCAGAATGACCATGTGCTACAATTTGCTAGGGGCTATGCTACCATGCAGATGGTAAATGTACAACTCCACATGCTGGCCCTCTGTTACTTATTCAGAGATTCCTCAGAAAAATATCAATTTGTTTCTTTTCACATTTGGAGATTTTTACTCTGAGAAAATTCATAGTAGGTCCACAAAAATCCCTTGCTCTTCTTGAGAGTTGCCAAGATTGGCATGAGCTATAAACATTGGCAAAGCAGGAGCAGAAGCAGGAGCCAATAAAAGCCTGTACCACCAAGAACATTCTGGCATCCATTTCTGGCACCTGGGGGGAGCTCATGCATCACGGCTGGATTCCCATTTCCATGCACCTACCATCAGCAACACAGGCTCTGGATTTTTCTTCCCCAAGCACCTCAATTTGGCACTGAGTATCAAGTCAGACTTCAGAGCCTGGGCACTTGCACCAGCTCCTGCAAATAAGGTGTAAGAGAACGTGCAGCCTTAACAAGCACATTGCAGGATCGATGCTGTTAAAAGCACAGTAATATTTTGGGGCTTTCTCTTGTTAATGTGGAGAGATGTGTCATACTTCTATACACTGGTAGAAATCCATTTTGGAATTACATTAATCTGATCTTTCCTTTAAGTAAATAAAAACAAAGTCAGTGACACACACAGGTGTTTTGGGCCTCTACCAACAGGCTCTGGTAAGTTGCGGGGGGGGGGTTGCTGCTTTGGAATTTAGTGGAGTTCTGGGGTTTTTTTCCCCCAAAACCCAGTAAAACTAGAATACTTGTTAAAATTAGTAGGAAAATAATTACAATTTTTAAAAGGATGTGTAAACTGGTTTGGATTTAGCATTACTGTAATCACATCAGCAATTTAGGCATTCAAATACATTTGCTTAGGGTCATTTCCAACTAAATAAAGTACAGATTTAGAAAAATATGACATAGGACACAAAAGATTCTTTTCTAATCTATGTCTATATATATATATGTATATAGCATTCAATATGCAGAAATGGTGTGTGAATAAATGCTTTTGCACATTGTCATCCAGACTTGCACAACCTTAACTTGATGACCCATCAATTATTTGTCTGTTATTTGGTTGTATTAAAAAAAAAAGGGACATGCAACTGTGGGGATATAGCTAGAAAGCAGAAGTGAGAGCACTGCTAAACTCATGTCGGGAGTGAATGCAGTAACACTGTTAGGCCAAAAACCATGGCAGGCAGTGGGGCCTACCACCAAACAGACAGCATAAGGGAAAGGCATGTTTGGGCATGTTTGGGCACGTACCTGTGCAGGTTGGTACTAGTTTTTAGTTTTGCAATACAACTAGGAAACATAGATATGGTTGTTATAGTGAATATTGCTTATATACAGATCTATTTTTAGTAACTGCTGAAAAGGTATAAATACTCAGCTCTGTATCAATAAAATTGGCTTATTGCATCCAAGCAATCTGCCCCATCTCTTCAATCGCCAACCGTCACTTGACATGCAACAACTACACACAGCTTCAAACAACTGAAGTGAATCTGCTTGGAAATTCAACCAAGAAAGACACCTTCATGTTCCCAGCATTTTCCAAATTCATTGAAATCCACCATGGATGGGGCTTGAAGAAACCTAGTGGAAGGTGTGCCTGTTCATGGCAGGGGGTCGGAATGAGATCTTTTTTTAAAGGTTTCTTCCAACCCAAACCATTCCATGATTTCAAGAGTCATCCTGGACACAGCAAAGTACTTCACAAGTATAAAACAAGGACACTAAACTGTGGGAAACACAAAAAGGTGAAAAGGTCTTTAAGGTGTGGGAAAAAAGCAGGTTTCAGAAAATGAAGTATAAGAATTTAGGATTTGTTGTATAAGTTAGACAATAGAGAAAGATATAAAATAGAGTAAGGATACTAAAACAATGGTTAGTTTTTAGGTTTATTTGAGAAAGGATTTGAAGTAGTAGAAAATATGTTTAGTAAGATAGATAAGTTAAAACTTAATAATGGAATATTGTGAGTTATTATATAAGGTATACAAGTAAGTATTGTTTTAAAGAAGATGTATGTGTATGCATAAAGATAAGTTAAAACAGTTGTTTATAATATAATTTTAGAAGTTTGTTATTTGTTAGAAAGTTTTTAAGAATACTTTGTAATTAGGAAGTTTTCGGATGTTCGTGGTAATGTGAGTTATGTAACATTCCTGTGTTTTAACTCTGTATATGAAACTGATGTTGGAACAAAAAAAATGAAATAAGTTCTAATGTGTTTGTTCAGTTTTCTTGTTCTGTTTGAGTCAAAGGAAAAGAAAATGTGCTTCGATAAATTGGTGTCCTGTGTGAGGTCTTTGATATCGTGTGATAGAGCTTCATATCATGGATTGCGGTCATTTCTGGCAT
>WEIT01039519.1:24199-41964 GCA_013389985.1 Dryoscopus gambensis | reverse complement strand
TGGGGCAGCGCCAGCACGGCCAGGGGCTGTGGGGTGTCCGGCACAAGTCCGTGAGAGCCCCCGGTGCCCCCGAACCCTCCCGTCCCACACAGCGACTCACTGGGGAACCGTGCGGCCGCCGAAGGGACGGCTCCTCCTGTCCCGGGGCTGGGCTTCCCTCGTCCCCAAACTCCAGGGGGGGAAACGCAGCCCAGGGAGTGCCATGGCTGAGGCTGGCGGGAGCCGGGCAGGGGCTGGGATCAGTGGTTGGGATCCGTGGCTGGGATCCGTGGCTGGGATCCCTGGCTGGGATCCCTGGCTGGGATCCCTGGCTGGGATCCCTGGCTGGGATCCCTGGCTGGGATCCCTGGCTGGGATCCCTGGCTGGGATCCCTGGCTGGGATCCCTGGCTGGGATCCCTGGCTGGGATCCCTGGCTGGGATCCCTGGCTGGGATCCCTGGCTGGGATCCCTGGCTGGGATCCCTGGCTGGGATCCCTGGCTGGGATCCCTGGCTGGGATCCCTGGCTGGGATCCCTGGCTGGGATCCCTGGCTGGGATCCCTGGCTGGGATCCCTGGCTGGGATCCCTGGCTGGGATCCCTGGCTGGGATCCCTGGCTGGGATCCCTGGCTGGGATCCCTGGCTGGGATCCCTGGCTGGGATCCCTGGCTGGGATCCCTGGCTGGGATCCCTGGCTGGGATCCCTGGCTGGGATCCCTGGCTGGGATCCCTGGCTGGGATCACCATCCGGGAGCGCTGGTGGGATTGCTGCGTGTCCCTAGCAGATAAAGCCACGCAGCAAACGTTGCTCCCCGGCACTGGCAGCTCCCACATCCTGCAGGGCGCTGGAGGAGCCCACAGCCACGTGTTTATCTGGGGTTTCCCTTTCCCCGACACTCATCCCCCTCCCAAAGCCGGGATCTGCCGCTGTGGCTTGGGGCAGGGACGGTGAAAGCAGCGAACGAGCGAAGGGAGGGAGCTGTGATGGACACTGGGGTGTCCCGGAGGGAGCAGCAGCGCACGGGGAACGGGGCCGTGTGCGGATGCTGCAGCACCAAAGCCTCTGCCGGCAGCAGCTTTTGGGATCGTGCAGGTTGCTGGAGAGGTTACGGATGAGGTACAGGAAGGGGCACACGGGTTATGGAGCAGCAGGGCTCAGGCTGCCCTCCGGAGGCTTTGGAAACTCTGCCCTTTTCCCGGAGGGGCAAAGCAAACATTTCCAGCCTGAACCCTGGCACCGGGCTGAGGCTGGAAACTTCCGTCCTGGCCTCGCAGGGCTGAGCAGCTGCGCTTTCCCGGGGTGGGCTGAGGCAGTGCCCTTCCCTAGGGGCTGTCCCTGGAGCCGTGCTGGGAGCAGGGGGTGGCAGGAGGTGGCCACTCACCGCTCCGTGCCCGTCCCGCAGGAGGTCGGGCCCACCATGGTGGGCGACGAGCACTCGGATCCCCACCTGATGAGCATCCTGGGGGCCACGAAGAGGAGCACGCTGGGGAACAACTTGTAAGTCCTCCTCTCCTTATTTTCCCTAGAAAGGGGGAACGTTTTCGCTCCTGGCATTGCCCACAGCACAGTACAGTTCCAGCTGTACAGTCAATCCCAGAACTTGCAAGTGTTCTGCTCATGAGGAAACGCTGACGGATATTTCACTTGGTTCTTCATTTTCTCTTGCTCTGACCCTGGTCTAGCACCTGGCTCACCTTTCCCTCTCTTGGTGCCATCCCTGCCTTGCTCTGCCTTTCTTGATGGCGAGCCACTCGGGACGCTCACCCACAGATCTGTCCCACTCATCCACAGGCTGTCCCATCCCGTCCCATCCCACTCTCCAGTGCAGCTCAAGGTTTCTCCTGAGCCAGCCCTTCCCAACAGCTCCCAAACCTTTTCCATGGACAGCCGAGCCCTGGGGTTGAGGCTGCTTCCTGTTGTGTTGCCCCTGACTCCAGCCCCTCCACTGGCGTATTCCCAAGCCATGGATATTTCACACTTCTCCACCTCTGCCCACACCAAGTTTGACCCCAGCCTTTGGCCAAACACTCAGAGATCTGACCAGCGTTTTCCTCATGGTTTGGCCCAATTTTTTTTTCCTCTTTTCCCCTCACTTGATATCCCACTTCTTGGTTTTCCCTGGGAAAAAGAAACCAGACCAATGGCAAAGCAAAACAAACCCCCAAATGCAAACGACAGAGAGGAGCAGCTCAGTTCCTGCTGTGCCCCATGTACCGTGGCATGGAGGAGGAGAAGGAGGAAAAAGAGGAGGAGGAGAGGGATGAGGCATTAAACGGAAGGGGCATCTCATCCCAGCATTCCATCTCATTCCATCCATGGAGCTCAGCACCAACGCCAGGTGCTGGATCCTCGGCTGCTGCAGCGTTAAAAATCTGAGCGGGGCGGGAAATTTTAATGACAAGGAGATAAAACCTAAGTAGTCAGGGCCCCCCCTCCATCCCAGCCGAATTCCCGGGGGGGTTTGCCGGGCTGATCCGTCCCCGTGCTGCCGTTCCCAAGGCCGTGGGTGGGCAGAGACTGGCAGCAGTGCCAGCGTCGTGCTGCCACCCGCCGCGCCGAGCCCGGAGTTATGCAATGGGACGGGAGACAAAGCGGGGAGAAGCACAACAGGCGCCGGGGAGGAACTGGATCCTCAGAGATTCGGGCTGGGATCCCTGGGATTCGGGTGGGAAAGGAAGGCAGAGACAGATCAAAGCCCCCGTGGTGCCTGCGCCAGCAGCTGGGGGAGCCGCAGCGCTGCAAGGAACAGAAGCACCACGCTCTGCTTGTTTGGGAGAAGGGATACGAGCTTCCTATGGGATCTCCCTGGTGGAATCACCACCTTTGTCCCCTCCCCGTGGCCCGGAGCGTTTTGAGCTCCTCTTGCCGCACCTGCTCCTTGGCCGGGCCTGTGGCAGAGCCGGGAACCGCGCTGCGTCCCCGCGGCACATCCCTGTGGCACATCCCCGCGGCGCGGCACGTCCTCCCCGCGTGTGCCTGAGCACCAGGAGGCACCGGGGACAGTCCCCTGGCTGGAATGTGGCTGCTGGCACCCCCGAGAGCACGGCCACGTGCCAGCGGGGCCAGCCCAGCCGCCTCCTCCGGAATCCCAACCAGGGCTGGGAGCTCCCGGAGATGCACTGCGGCCGAGCAGGATTCTCCATCCCCAGCTCCTTCCTGAGCAGAGCCTGGCTGTGGATGCTGCAAAGCCCCTTCCTGTAGCACCTCGGGCCCCCAAACTTTAACCGTGGCCTTACAGGGAGCCTGAAGGGGAAGCCTGAGCAGCACAGACCTGCTGGGGAAGGGGGATGCACAGGTGAAGCACTGCAATCCCCGTCAGGAGGGAGTGCACGGATCCTGTTCCGCAGCCCTGCGCACACACGTGGCCCCTCATTAAATCCCACAAGGTGCAGGGAGCAGGGATGTGGTCCCTGCCCTCCCTGTCGGGGTCAGAGCCCTGGGGGCAGCCAGGCGTGGCACGGGACAAGCAGATGTGGCAAGGGACAGCCAATCCCTGGCCGGGCACGTCCAGCATCCTTTGATCTTAACTGCAACCCGATGCCTCCCTTTGGATTTGGGAGCTGAGGGCTAGGACAGCTGCTAAAATTCAACATCCCTGCTCCTCCAGGCGCAGCCAAACCCATCCTCAGGGAGCTGAAGGAGAGCTGGGCGCAGATCCCAAGGAGGTTGGCTGTCCCACCCCTGCGGGTGCAGCTCTGGGCTCCCGGGCTCTGGCACTCCTGGAGGCAGAGCTGCTGGGATCACAACCCAGCCTGTGCCAGGGCACGAGTCCTCTCCAATCCGGCACGACTCCTCTTGTCCCTGCTGGGGTTTGCCTGGGAGAAAAGGCTTTGCAGGTATCCCAGCCCCTCCATCCCGACTGCACGCACACGGAGACGCCGGCGGATCCGAGACCCACTGCGTGCGGTCTTCACTCCCCTCAACTCACAGCTGGGATAAAGCCCCGGGAACTCTGCCCTCCTGCTTTTAGCTCAGCCACTCCGGCCTTTAGCTTCCTACAAATCCCTGCCTCTGCTACTTCCTCTGAATAATGGGAATACTATTTACCAGCTCCCACTGCGAATCTCAAGGGTATGTGGCAACCCTCCTGGAGAAAGCACAGACTTCAAAGGCACTTATAATAATGCACATTATCTTTACACCACATCTATAATTACAGCCAAGTACAGTCTGTCTTGAGAAACTGGAAAATCTCTCACATCTCGGGGTTATTTCGTGCTTTAAAGCACTCCCAGGTCCGGCACGGCTCCGAAATCCAAGCAGGAGCAGCTTTGGAAAGGCTTTTGGATCTTTTTTTTATCGTTATTAGTAGGAAAAGCAGGAGAGGCTTTGTTCAGGTGCCCAAACAGGATCCCCAGGGATCCTGCAGCCCGTCATTATCCGGCGCTGCCAGTTAGCTACAGCCCAGCTGCTCTGGGCCTCGTCCCAAAAGCCGTGTCAAAGGAAAGGCTGGCACATCCAGGGCCAAAGGTCCCACTGGCCAGCTCGGCTCGGCTGTCCCCACCCAGTTCAGCCCAGTTTGTGTCTGGTCCCTTCACCGGGGAGCAGTGTCACAGCCCTCGAGCTCCTGGGATCCAGGGGGAGGGATGTGGGACAGCTTCTGCTCCAAGCACGGAGCCAGCACAAACCCACGGGGAATCAGAGCTGGAGAAGGGTCTGGTATCAGTTCCCAGAGCTGCCGGGGCAGAGCAGCCTGGGCTCCACCTCGCCTGGCACCTCCATGCAGGACAGATGGCTTTCCAAAGGTTTCCCACCTGGCTGGAAGCAGCACCTCGTTCCAACCCCCAGATTCCACGGGTCTCTCAAGCTCACCCATCTCACAGGCTCTGACACAGGCAGAACATTGGGATTTCATTCCTTAGAAACACCTGAGTTGTTCTTCTCCTCCTCCACGGACTCCCAGGGGTGTTAACCACACGTGTTTCCCTGTGAGCCCTCCGCTGCAGCGCCGGCCCCGTTGCTGGGCAGCACGAGGCTCTGGACACCGGCCCCCGAGCCTCACCCGCACTCCACCTGATCCTTCCCTCCCGGACAGCATTCCCGAGCCTTGGCACCGTGGGCTGTGCCTTCCCCTGGGGTTAACCGAGGCCCGTGCCAGGCGTGGCCGCCGGTCCCACAGGGGTCAGGAGCCAGGCAGGCTCGCTCCCAGCGGGAAATCCCCATCCCTTCCCCCCCATCTCACCTTCTCCCCGTCTCTCCCGGGCGCAGCTGTGAGTACTACGTGAACGACGCCCCGCGCGTGGTCCTGGACAAGCTGGAGAGCCTCGGCTACCGCGTGGTCGGCATGACCGGCGTGGGCCAGACCCTGGTCTGGTGCCTCCACAGGGAATAGCCAGGGAGAATCCGGCGTTCCACCCGCACGGCGCCCTGCTGGAGACCGCCTTCTAGGACTGGCAGCAAATTTTTCCCCCTTAATTCCTTCCCGTCCCAGACTCCGGGCACTCGGAGCAGGGGGAGGAAGGGTGTAGAGGCAGAGCTGGACCCAGTGGAATTTTGCCATCCCTGTCACTTCCCAAGAGCAGGGGGAGGAAGGTATGCCCAGAATCAGGCAGAGGGAACAGATGGCTCCAGCTCTGCCTCCAGCAGGATGGCAGCCTGGCAAATTCCAGCTTTTTACACCTTAACCGTGTGTTCAGCACGCCCTGGAGGAAGCTCAGGAACAGACCTGTCTGCCTCCTCCTCGGGCTGCCCCGGAGAGCTCCGTGCTTCTCCCGGGCCGGGGGGTTGGGGAGGGACACCAAGCACGGACCCCACCCCACCTCATCCCTGAAATCCAAGGGGGAACCACTAAACCCAGTCCCAGTGCTCCGGGAATCCCTTCCCTTGGCAGCAAGGCCTGATCCCGTCTCAGCAGCACCACCGACCCCAGACTGCCCTCCAGGCCCAACACGGGGTTCCCAAAACAACACAGAAAGGTTGGGTGGCTGCTCTGGGTGCAGGCTCTAATCCAACACTGCTGGAATGTTCGGGATCCTGCTGTGGGGGTAGCACCAATAAAACATTGTTCCCAAGAGACCAGCGTCCTCCTGTGGGCTGTTTAAAGCTGTTTGCCAAATCCCTCTGGATGCACGGCTCCCCAGCAAGCTTCCAGGGGTGAAAAGCTCCAAGGTTTGGTGTTCTGGTGGCACCTCTCACGGCCTGTCCCACGGGATGGGGCAGCTGCTCTGAAGCTCAGGCAGCCACTCCTTCCCCAAACCCGGACAGGGATAAGGGCCGCAGTCCCGGGGAGTTTCTACTCCCACACCACCTTTAAAAAAAAAGGAGGTTTATTGACTTAAATTAAGAAACAGCTCTGGGGGGGACGGAGGGGTGGGGAGAATCCGTACTCTCACGCTAAGCGTGGGACTTCTCCTCCTCGTCTTCCCGCTGGAGCTGCTCGATGAGCTGCTGCCTCTCGGCTGCCTGGCGCATCCTCATCATCACCAGGCTCTCGTAGTCCCGCTCCGACACCACCGACGCCTGGCGGGGAGCAGCAAACACACACAGCCCGTCAGCACAGCGCAGACTCCCCACCTTTCCCCAAATCCCCCTCACGACACCGCTGTCCCGGGCAGGAATCGGTTTGATCCCACAGAAATCGGGTGAGGTGAGTGAAAGCTGCCCGGCTACAGGAAATAACCGGGAATTGCTATTAAAAGGATTATTAAAAGTAACCAGCAATGAGTGTGGTTGGTGAGGAGAGCGGGACAGACATGGAGCCAGCATTCCGTGAGGCTGCACGGGGCATTATTTGGGATGACAAGCTCACCCTGCACCTACAACGCTGGTGCCCGAAGTCCAGCGTACACTTCACCTGTTATAAAGGCTAATGCCATAAAAAAATCAAACCTTTGGATTAGTCATGGAAGTGACTAAGGCTGAGGGTGCTGAGGCCCTGGCACAGGGTGCCCAGAGAAGCTGTGGCTGCCCCTGGATCCCTGGAAGTGTTCCACGCCAGGCTGGACGGGGCTTGGAGCAGCCTGGGACAGTGGAAGGTGTCCCTGCCCGTGGCAGGGGGTGGAACCGGATGAGCTTTAAGGTCCCTTCCCACCCAAACCACTCCGTGATTCCAACAGCTCCCATCAATGACCTTGGAGGTCTTTTCCAACAGGAACAATTCCGTGACTCCAAGCGGCTGCAGAAAGAAAACCACCGCGGACGTTCCCAAACCTGACGCGGGAACGGAACAGTTTTCCAAAGCTCCCGGAGCCTCCCTGCCGCGTGTGGCAGCCACTGTCACGTCACGGCAGCTGCTTGCAGACTCTGCCTCATGCACGTGGGCAGCAGGTGGTGGCTGCTCCGGTGCTTTGGCGCTGCTTCCGAAGCCATTCCACACTAGTAGGTGGCCGTGCTATTTTGGATGTGAGAAAGCACTGCGAGGCTTGGAAACATCCAGCTCATTCCTTGACAGCTCAGGTGGAAACAAAAGCGGCTTGACAGAAGGTGAATGGAAAAAAAAACCCCTTCGTATTCATTTTTCTAGGAAGTGAGTGAAGTGGGGATCGCAGAGAGTCACGGAACCCCAGAACGGTGTGGGTGGGAAGGGATCTTAAACGTCACCCAGTTCCAACCTTGTGCCATGGGCAGGGACACCTTCCACTAGCCCGGGCTGCTCCAACCTGGCTTTGAACACTTCCAGGGATGGGGCAGGCACGGCTTCTCCAGATCTTTAAGGATTTCCCAGGAGGCAGGAGGGATGAGAAGGCAATAGAATGGCTAAGTAAGCCTCTGCATGGAAACACGGGCGAGTGCAGAGTGGTTCCTCCGGCTGCGAGGACACAGCGAAAGCCCACGGCAGATAAGGGAACATCCAGTGGGAAATTAAGAGTCTAATTGGTGTCTCAGGAGCCACCTGAGCGAAATGACCTTTGGGTACTGGCAGCAGCAGCAGCAGCGTCTGAGAAAGCACCGATGGTATCAGCCCTCAGCCGGGATCCTTCCAAGTCCCATCCACCAGCCCCAGGAATTCGCTGGGCTGGATGCAAGAGGCTGCGTGAGGCTCATGCAGATGAATCACCCACACAAACCTGAAGCCCCACCTCGCACCAGGATTGAAATTCAAAAGAGACAGGAGATTGTTTGCAGTCTGCCTTGGGAGCCCTGGGAGCGGCAGGAGGGAGAGCGGCCCGATCCAGGTGGGCTCCCGGCACGTGCTCGCGGGTGCCCGCGCGTGGGCCGAGGCTCCACACACCTACTTCCTGCAATCCCGGCAATTACCGACCGAGCGAAACCCGGCTTCTGACGTGGCTGACTCAGCAAGGGCTTGGCTCAAAACAAACACATCCACGCAGGGAGCCGCAGCCCGGGCGGCAGCAGCAGCGGCAGCGGCGGGTGGCACATGAAGGGGCGGCGGCGGCGGCGCTGGGGAGCTCTGGCATCCTGCGTCCCACCTGGCTGAATTCCTGGACTCCTGGCTGAGCTCTCCCTGGACCTCGCCGCTTCACCCTGGTGAGTGCGGCAGGCCCGGTTCTCCGAGCGCTCCGGCAGCTTCTCCTCTCCGCTCCCGGACCCCGGGCTGCTCCAACAGGGCGTAAGTCTCCTTGGCACTCCGTTCTCCCAGCGCTGCCTCCCGCGTCGTGGCTTTGAGCATCCCCCCTCGCCCGTGTTCCCTGGGTTCCTCCGGCGGGACTGAGTCACCGTCTTGTTCCCAGCCACCCACGGCGCTTTTCCGGCGGTGGCCCTCCGCAGAAGGTGCCCGGTTACCATGGCACCCGAGTGCCCTTCTGTTCTAGGTGCCAGATTAGATCTGTTCTCATGGTGACTGTGCCTCTGCTGTTCCCCACCAGCCCGGAGCCGCAGCGCGCGTTGAACGAGCTCGCTCACACTCCGCCGCTCCTCTCCGCTCCAGCAGGAGACTCCGTGAGATCCAAGCCGAGCCAGGTGCTCCTTGCCACGGCGTGGAGTCTGCATTTCCTGCACTACCAGCCTCCCCGTTTTCCTCGCGGCTCCAGGAACGGGGCAGGAAGAGCTTGTTCCTGTTGCGTGGCTCGCTGCTGATCCCTCGGCTCCTGCCCGTGAGGAGTCGGCGCTCCTGCTCCTCGCTGCCTTCCCTCAGCATGGATACCTGGCGCAGGGGCTCCCTCAAGTCCACCACCTTCTTCCGACGCTTCTCCCTCCGGAGGCACAAAAAGCTGGGCAACCAAGTCATCATCCTGAACCAGAACAGCCACACGCTGGACACGGACGGCCAGAAGAGGGAATGCTTGAGGGATCTGAAGGACAAGTCTGAGTACCTGTCCTGCCAGAGCGAGCAGAACCTGGCCAAGGCACAAGCCCCTCCCAAGCCTCCCCGGCTGTACCTGGACAGTTCCAGCTGCCCCAACATCATCGATCGCACAGATTCCCACTCCGACCTCTCCTTCTCCGACGCTGCTCCGTACCACAACGCCTCTCCCACGCACAAGGACCAGGCTGCAGACCACGGCCCCTCCGAGGCAGGTCTCCAGAACAGCACCACTCTTCCCGACCTGGCTGACCCCTTCCTGTCCTTCAAAGTGGATTTGGGGCTCTCGCTGCTCGAGGACGTGCTGCAGACCCTCAGGAAACAGAACCCGAGGGACTACGCCATTTGAAGGTGTTCGCTGTCCGCCACATCCCGGTTACTCGCTGCTGCCGCCGCTTCCTCCGACCCCGGCGGGAGGAGGGGTGCTGGAGCATCTCTGTTGTGTGTGGCCTGTTTTGCTGTCCTCACCTCGCAGACCGTCCCTGTCCCTGCCGAGGAACCCTCTGGGGCAGAGCTCACGGGCTCCGTGCTCAGGTGAGAGCACTGCCTGCTGTCTCTCCCGTGGGCAACTTCCCGCTCTCCACCCCGGGAATCTCCCACTCCGGACGGTGCGTCCCCTCCTCGGGGGGGCCCGGCATTTTTTGGGAGGACTTATTTTGGGGATGTGCCACCGTGGGGCAGGGATTTGGCACGGATCGCTTGCGGAGCAGCAGGCAGCCTGCGAGGAGGCAGCAGCACTGCGCCCCCAAGGCAAAGCTCTGAGGGCTGAGAGACGGGAGCTGGGGCTTCTCCCCCCACCACGTTCGGATGTGAAAGCTCAAAGCTGTTCCTCCGTTTTTTTCCTTTCCTTCTTGTGGGTTTCTTCTCCCCTGACTCCGGTGCAGGTGGCACTCCCAGCCTGGAAACAGGTAAGCATCCATGTAGGCTCCTGATCCAGCACCAGCAGTGGATCTACCCTCCTGGCAGGAGAAGAGAGGTCTCTGACACTGCTGCCTCACGCATGCACTGAGCTCCCAGCTGTACAGACATGGAAGAATAAATGTATCTGTGACTGGAAGTGAGTCTGGTTGCCTCATTTCTTTGGGAACGAGCCCCGGAAACCCCAGGCACCGGGAGCACAGGGTACGTGGAGTGGCCCAGATCCATCCTCCCTGGCGCTGCAGGGTTTCAGGAGGGGAGGGGAACCAGAGTGGCTCTGCTCCTCTGCGCCGGGGGCAGGACAGAGCTGCTGGGACTTGATTTTCCCCTGAGGAGAGCTCACACAGCTCGGGGCGAGACAGGAACAGCTCCCCACCCTGAGCTGGACGCTGGGAAAGGCTCTGCCAGGCTGAGAACATTTTGGGCAGCATCAGGACAAACTGTTGAAAGAAACTACCAGTTCTTACCTTTTCGACTGTTAGGGCTCTTTTAAAAAATAACAACAATAAAACCTCCACGCCCCCAGATTAACCAGGAGCTTAGGAAGTGGCCACGGCAAAGTGCAGGGACGTTCCAGGGAAGGCACAGCTGCCTCTCACCCTGCGAGATTCACCTCCCAAAGTCAAATAACAGGAAATAAACCCTCTGAAACCTCCACAGAGCTTAGAACAGGTGCAAGAGTGCCAGGCAGGAGGCTCTTCCTCATGGCTGAGGAGCACTAGCAGGGAGATCCCACTGCAGGAGCAGGGAAAACACTCCCAAAATTGAGTGTTCCACGCTGTTGGAGTGGCAAGAGAAGCTCTCTGCAGCCGCTGCGTGCTTTGAACCATCACACAGCCACTGCTCTCAATAGCCTGGAGTGACACTGGCCAAGCCACAGCTTTTGAATTCCCAGGGGAACTGGAGCCTGCTCGGCTCCAGCAGCTCTCCAGGAACTGCTGCACAACGTGCACCTGTCGCTGTAGGGGACAACAGGGCTGTGGAAGCAGAGCAGCCTCCTCACAGCACAGCTTCCACCCGGGAACTGCTTCCAAACCCCTCTGGTCAGGGTCTGGCTGTCCTTCACCCGCGGGTTTCGGCACTCAGGTCCCAGGCAGGGAGTACCTGGCTGCCCGTCCCAGACAGGGAGCAGAGGATGAGTAGTGAGTGCGTTGCCATGAGAACGCTGCAGGTTTGGGCCGTTTCCTGGAGCAGAGCAGGGAAGGAGCTGCTTTTGCATGGAGTGGGAACACAACGGGGGTGGATTCAGACAAAAACAGAAGGGGGAAGCGAATAGGAAGCAAGGGCAGCTTGAATCAGAATGAGGTAAGTGCAGCCTGGAAGCACGAACGTGGAGCCTGGTGGCTGGGAAGCCGGGCTGGGTGTGAAAGGAAGAGGCAGAGGGAACGGGGATCTGGGAGCTCGCTCTGCACAGCCTTCAACTGCAGAGCACAAGCTAAGCCAGCTGGAAGCAGATCAGCCAAGAGGAGCTGTTAACATATCACAGGTTTGAGAAGCACCCTAGCGGACGCAGCAAGAGGATTTGGGGAGGGTCTGGAGTAGGAACGAGGTAAAACAGGAAGAAGAGCAGCTTGGAGATCCAAGGCTGCAGCGCAAGCCCAGCTCCTCACAGGGGAAAGCAGCAGAAAGGACAGCCGAGCAGCAGCAGTGCAGCTCCTGGGAAGGATGCAGGTCCCTGGCAGCAGTGCAGCTCCCGGGAAGGATGCGGGTCCCTGGCAGCAGTGCAGCTCCTGGGAAGGATGCAGGTGCCTGGCAGCAGTGCAGCTCCCGGGAAGGATGCGGGTCCCTGGCAGCAGTGCAGCTCCCGGGAAGGATGCGGTCCCCTGGCAGCAGTGCAGCTCCCGGGAAGGATGCAGGGCCCCGGCAGCAGTGCAGCTCCTGGGAAGGATGCAGGTCCCTGGCAGCAGTGCAGCTCCCGGGAAGGATGCGGGGCCCTGGCAGCAGTGCAGCTCCCGGGAAGGATGCAGGTGCCTGGCAGCAGTGCAGCTCCCGGGAAGGATGCGGGTCCCTGGCAGCAGTGCAGCTCCCGGGAAGGACGCGGGTCCCTGGCAGCAGTGCAGCTCCCAGGAAGGACGCGGGTCCCTGGCAGCAGTGCAGCTCCCGGGAAGGATGCAGGTCCCTGGCAGCAGCTCCTCACAGCTCCCGGGGCCAGGTGGGATGCAGGAGGCCGTGCAGGGCAGGGCTGAGTCACCGGTGCTGCTTCCCTGCCCTCCCTGCTGCCCCACCACGCTAATCCTGCGCCGCAGGCACACGCTGCACTTCCTCACCAACAAGCTTGGGGCGTGGAAACGGGCCAAGAAAAACTCAGGGATCTGAACCCACGGAGGCTGGAATCCACTGGCAAGCTCCAGCTGCACCAGCAACCCCCTTCGGTAGGAACGAGCCAGTTCTCGCCCTCTGCCAGTGAGAAATCCTCAAACATTGTGGTTTGGATCCTGCTTTTTGCCCCAGTTTCCTTCCTAACGCTCTGGTGAATCTGCTGTGGCTGCAGGACTCTCCCTGGTCCTACACGGACAGGATAACAACCAGGCATTCTGATGTACAATCACAAATAACATAAATACAGTGCTTAGTAAAACATCAAGAGAGTGGACGCACTGAACCATCTCACAAGCCTAAAATATTTAGGGAGCGAGCACACAAGAGGGTATTCAGTTTGATATTGCTCTCTCCTCCCTCCTGCAGACCCCGAGAATAGAGGTTTGCCTCCAGCACCGGAATTTCCTCCTCCTGTGAGTGCAGTGAGTAACCAAGGCTCTCCAAAGGAACCTTTCAGCAGCTCTCACCCAGAGGATTCCAACAGCCAACACATTTTAAAAAATCCCATCAGAATGACACTGGAGGCTTCGGGCTGAGCAAGGAACACCCTTGTTCTTCGCTCGGGACAAAGGGAATGTGTGCAGATCCAGTCATGCAAGCAGCTCCAGTTCCCAGCCTGCTGCTGCCCAGGCAAGAGGTCCTGTAGAAAGCCACTGACCCAGCACAGAGAGGCTGCTGGGACAGCCAGGCCTGGCACCAAGAGCTTCTCTCTGACCACAGCTGCAGAGCACACTGAGATTCGGGGTGCTACAGCACCAGATTTCCATCCCACAGCCCACTGTCCTTACCTGGGAGGTCCTGGGCTGGCTGGTGCTGCCAGGGAGGACGGTGCTGGGGTGGCTCCGGGGCTGGCCCTCCAGCCAGGAAATCTTCAGGGGGTTGTTCAGCAGGCCAACCTCGTTCTTCACAGCCATCTCCTGCCAGGGAAAACATCCTCCCGTCACCACCCCGACTTTCAGACCCTGCTCCCTCACAGCTCACCAAGTGTTCCCATCTCAGGCTGGCCTCAAGGCCAAGGAGGGCACAAACGAGACCCATTCCTGGAAGTGTCCAAGGCCAGGCTGGACAGGGCTTGGAGCAACCTGGGAGAGTGGAAAGTGTCCCTGCCCACGGCAGGGGGCTTGAAATGGATCATCTTTTGAGTGCCTTCAAACCCAAACCATCCTGTGGTTCCATTCTGTAAGACCTGTTGGAATTGGATCATCTCTAAGGACCCCTCCATCCCAAACCATTCCCTGACTCTCAGATTTCACTGCTGCCCCACGTGAGAAGCACCTTTATGGCCCATACCCCTGCCAATACTTGATAAGCAGGTCACACACAGTTCTGGGGGTTTTTATTATTTGGATGTAGGTGAAAGAACAGCTAACGAGGAAACTTGTACAGCCCAAGCTGGTGGAACTACTAAAATTTAGGGTAACCGATGATTTCTGCCCCCACAGCCACATGAATTACTATAACTCACAGTGAGCCAAGACATTTTGGGCTGTTTTTCACTGCAGATGCCTGGTATCACCTCCAAAACACAGAAGCCCAACTGCAAGGTATTACACCCTCAGAGAGAGCTGAGTAAGTGCTCAGTGCCTGATTTTTAAGGCAGCGCCTCTTCCCTCAGCCTGCTCCACGCACAACCTGTTTATGCGCCTGATCCCCGGGCTTGTGCCTGCAGCCCTGCCCCTCCCTTCGTGCCTCAGTGCCTTGAGACTCTCATTACCCCTCTGCAGTGCCCTAATGACAGGGCAGTGTCCTGCCTGTCACCCTGCCCCGTGCCACCCCCAGCACTCACGGCCGCCTTCACCGTGGCGAATTCCACCACGGCGCTCCCCGTCCTCCTGCTGGAGATCAGCAAATTGAGCACATCTCCGTACTGTGGAGAGACAGAAAGGAAGGAAGGCAAGTTAATTACAGAGCCAGGAGAGATGTCAAGCTCGTCTAGGAAATGCACACGAAGAGAAAATGTGTTTTCACAGACGTGAGGCTCGAGCTGGCACCGTTTCTGTCCCGCTCCCACTGCTCCCACCATTTCTGCCTCTCCAGGAAATAACCTGGGAAGGCATGGAGCTCTCAGCTCCCAGCAAGCCCTGGTGCAAGAGGGCTGCTGAGCTCAGAGCCAGAGCTAAGAGGGAAAATAAAGATGCCAGGGCTGGGACTGATCAGATCAAAGGCTCGTCTGTGCCTGTCTCTGCCCTTCCCACAGCGGGGATGTGGAGGGCTCCAGGAGAGGGAAGAGTGCACCACAGCCACAGAGCCAGACCAAGTGGGCAGGAGGCATCCAGTGGGAAGAGCCTGCAGCTGCTGGGTCCCTGCTGGGAGCCAGGCAGAGCTCTTAGCTGGGAAACAGCTCCCAGCTCACGGATCAAAGGATCCAGCTTGGTTCAAAGGTTGGGTTTGATGCTTTGAGAGAGCTTTTCCAACCTGAATGACTCCACAGGCATGCTGATGAGCTCCGAAAACTGCACGAGAGAGCTGAACAGAAGAAAAAGAGCCACTCCAGTCTATAGCCTGCAAGGGAGTGGAGTGACAGGACACAGGGAATGGCTCCAAACAGGCTGTTTAGATCAGGTTATCTGTTTAGATGAGGTTCTTCAGATAAAATCCTTCCCTGTGAGGGTGGGGAGGCCCTGGCACAGGCTGCCCAGAGCAGCTGTGGCTGCCCCTGGATCCCTGGCAGTGCCCAAGGCCAGGCTGCACGGGGCTGGGAGCGACCTGGGACAGTGGGAGGTGTCCCTGCCCGTGGCAGGGGGTGGAACTGAATCACTTTTAAGGTCACTTCCAACCCAAACCATGATTTGCAGCTCCCCAGCATTCACCACCCTTACAGCACCGAGAGCANGGGAGGTGTCCCTGCCATGGCAGGGGCTGGAACTGAATCACTTTTAAGGTCACTTCCAACCCAAACCATGATTTGCAGCTCCCCAGCATTCACCACCCTTACAGCACCGAGAGCAGGGGAAGGCCCAGTGACAAACGGGGCCCAGTGCCAGACAGGACCTTTTGCAGGATCTGCAGCAGCACATCTTTGGAGTAGCCCCCTCCCGTCTCATCTTCCTTCCTGCATTTCCACCTGAGCTGGGGAACAAACGCCACGAGTTAACTCCTNGACAGGACACAGGGAATGGCTCCAAACAGGCTGTTTAGATCAGGTTATCTGTTTAGATGAGGTTCTTCAGATAAAATCCTTCCCTGTGAGGGTGGGGAGGCCCTGGCACAGGCTGCCCAGAGCAGCTGTGGCTGCCCCTGGATCCCTGGCAGTGCCCAAGGCCAGGCTGCACGGGGCTGGGAGCGACCTGGGACAGTGGGAGGTGTCCCTGCCCGTGGCAGGGGGTGGAACTGAATCACTTTTAAGGTCACTTCCAACCCAAACCATGATTTGCAGCTCCCCAGCATTCACCACCCTTACAGCACCGAGAGCAGGGGAAGGCCCAGTGACAAACGGGGCCCAGTGCCAGACAGGACCTTTTGCAGGATCTGCAGCAGCACATCTTTGGAGTAGCCCCCTCCCGTCTCATCTTCCTTCCTGCATTTCCACCTGAGCTGGGGAACAAACGCCACGAGTTAACTCCTCCCGGCGTGGAGGCGCTGCCCGCTCCCGCCGCTCCCGCCCCGCTGCACATTCATTCACCACCCTGCTGCTATTCTCAGCCACGCTCCCTCCCTCCCTCCCGGGCCTGCCAAGACGGTGATCTCAGCTCGGGAGTGAGCGCAGGGAACAGGCTGTTTGGGGAACAGGGAGAAACGCTGCTCACTGGAATAAAAAAAGATCGTGCTCGAAAGGATGCTAATGGCTCCGCCGGGGTAATTAGCAGATGCTTCCCCGTGCTTGAAGCACAGGCAACTCAATGCCAGGCTCAGAAACCCGGAGCAGACAAAGAAAAGGTGAGGGAGGAATTCTACGAGCAAGGACGGGAGCTGTTCACCTGACGGGGCACATTCCAGGGAGGAATTTCATCTCCAGTGTAAAAAAGGAAGTGCCAGCTCAGCAGGGCTGAAGGGTCCCTTCTGTTTTCCACCACGTTCCAGCAGTTTTTATCAAAACCCAGCTTTTTAAGGATGCCTCACCTTGAGCTTAGGAGTTACTCTGCCTTCTGCTCCATTTCCTTCCTGCTTGCCTAAAGAGAGGGAAAGCGAAAAAAAAGAAAAATAAAAAGATGGAGAGGACATGGATGAAAATTCCTCAGCGTTTAGCACCTGAGAACACACATCTGATGGCAGGAAACACTTTGGGATTCCCACTGGACCATTCCAGCCCCAAAAATCTCGTGCAACAGCAACTGCAGCACGGACTGAATACTCCACGGCAGCATTTTTCCCTTCTAGGAGGAAGGGAAACACGAGAAACACGTCAGCAAAAATACAAGCAGGAGGCCTGTTCTGAGGCGTTTTTCCCCACAAGAGGGCTGTGCTGGGACACCTGGAACCACTGAGGGTGCACGGCTGCCCAGGAGCCCGACGCCAGCTGCAGGGGAGGGCCCCAGGCCTCCCTGTGCTCACCTCGGCCGCGCCGCTCCCTCTCCAGGCGGATCTGCTCCCTGACGAGCCTCTGCTGCTCCTCCAGCTGCCGGGAGCCCTCCTCACGCAGGCGGATGATCTGCGGCACAGGGAGCACGGTGAGGATGCCTGGGGCACAGGCCCGGGGCTGCAGCGCCAGCTGGACACTCCCAGGGACAGCCTGGGTCTCGCTCCCACCTCCACTTCCACCCCTGGGCTGGTGGAAGGGGTGCCTGAGCACGGCACGGGGTGGAAGTGGATGGGCTTTAAGGTCCCTCCCAACCCAAACCATCCCAGGATTCTCTGATTGGCAGAGCCTTTTAATCCCAGGGGCTGAAGGGCTGCTATCCAGAGATTCGCTGCACCCCACCCCACGGATTTCATCGTGAACGGAAACACTTCCAGCGATTCTCCTCAAAAAGAGCAGAGAGAACTAAGAATTTATCCTTACTTCTTCTTCTAACGACCTCGTTATCCTGACCTCCTCCTCTTCGTTCTCCTGGGACTGGGCTTCCCGTTCTCTGGCTTCCAGGTCTGCAGGGAAAGCAACAAAAAGAAAGCAATCCCAAGAGAACCTGAACTTCCCCTGCCGACCAGAGGGAGATGGAAAGATCCCAACCTTGGCTACAGCCACACCAGTGTCCTGACAGCTCTGCTGCCTCCCCTCTGCCCCCACACACCAGAGGAGTCTGAACAGTCCTCAAGCCCCCAATTCCCAGAGCAGGACCCAATTCCCTCCCAATTCCCAGAGCAGGACCCAATTCCCTCCCAATTCCCAGAGCAGGACCCAATTCCCTCCCTCCCACAGCAGGACCCAATTCTCTCCCAATCCCCGCAGCCGCCACCACTTCTCCCCC
>WEIT01039511.1:1752-15632 GCA_013389985.1 Dryoscopus gambensis | reverse complement strand
GCTCTAATACGATCTGTGACAAGCATAATGGAAAATAACTGCATATGGTATTATCAAATATCATTTAATCAATCATTATGTAATCACAAAACCGAAAGATAATACTTGCACTCTGTTGAAAAAAGTAAGAAAACAGAAAGTTAACACATGAAAAGCATAGGATTTACATCAGAAAGGAATATTACTGTATTTTCTGTTCTATTCTTTGTTTAACTATGCATGTTCAAAATAAATCTGTGAAATGCTCTGTGGGAAAGTGAACCCAGTGCCTATTAAAACCAGGAATAAATTTTTCCATGGTTCACTGAATTGCTCTGAACATGCATCTTCCCGAATTGTTTCTAACAGCTGCCATTGACACAAAAGGTAGTCAGCATTTTGCATATTTAGCTGGGGATGAAAATGCAGATTCAGAAGGCTTTAGGGTTTCAATATTTTAAACATATCTGATAGATTTCTTTTTCTCAGTTATGTATGGTTACAAATGAATTCATTTGTAAAGTGAATTCAACAGTCAGAGCCAAAGAGTAGTTTTCTGAATTTGTGCAAAAGGTAGACCTGAGATTCAGATCTCTGAATCTTGGGAAACTGCTATAATTTAAATCCATTTTTCAAGACATAATTGTAACATCATTGGTATAAATGAAAACAGTGTAAAACCCTCACTTCCAGAAAACAGAAATGATTCATGTCCTTCATACTATTAAAATAAATTTCTTACAACACATTTAAGTATAAAGGACCATCAAACATTGATCAAGGAGCTAGAAATTGATTTTCATTTTAATTTATTCTCTTCCTTTCTCAAACTGTCAAACAAGACCTTTTGTGCGATAGAATAATTCACATAATGGCGATGAACTCATTTTCTTTAGATTTTTGCAGTATCCATTAGGTTATTCCACTGATAACATTATGCAAATAAAATTAATACATTTGATTACTTCATTGTTTTTGAACAATTTTTATTAAGTTATAGTACAGTGCTATTCACTTAATTGAAGCAGCCAGGTAAAAGCAACATCCTGTCAATTAATCAGCTGTCCAAATACTAGTTTTATAGATTTATATTGTTTAAGGAGACAGTCACTTTATTTAATTAATTGCTTTAAGCCAGACACCCCGACTGAGAATTCATTTCATATTTTTTTAGTACCATTTAAGATAATTTCCTTTATGTTGTATAATAAAATATTTGGGGAAAAAAAGTAAGTACATTCATGGTTGCTAAGAAATTTTTTGTAGAGCAAAGAATCACTAATCAGAACAAATTCTAAGACATTTATAAACCTTCCTTTGTTAAATGAAAAGCCAATTAATCATTTCAATTTTATTCTGACACAAAACTTTTTTTTTTAAGTATTCCAATATTTTTACAATGCCAGAAAAAACTGCTATATTTTTTGGCTTTGCATCAATCACTTTGCCTCAACTTTAAAGTTTAGTATAAGAATAGGTTATTATATATTTATTTTAAGTTCACATACCATGGCAGAGAAGGAACACTTGATCATAGAGGTCCATTAAATTCCATTTAAAATTAACAGTTGCAGAACTTTGTAGTGATTAATTTTTAATTCCCCAGTCATGGTGGCTCAGCATACAATTGTTGATGCAAAAATGTTTTTTGATAACAAAAGTAAGTGAAATGATAGAGGAAAGGCAGTAAATTTTCTGTGACTTTGTTTTTTTATTTATATGAGGCCAATCCATCCTGCCACTTTCAAAGCTGGACTATGAAAGCATGTAACCACAAAATTAAGTAGGAATAAAATGTTTTGGTGATTATAATGAACTGAAACTGTAATCCTGTTGTGAGTAAAAGACTGTATAATCTAGGGGAGGAAAGAACCAATTGTAGTGTATATTAAAGGTGCTGTATTATCTTGCTTCTGAAAATCTTTATATAACTAGCTGTCATGTAGAGCTAAGTTCTAAACTTCCTTTAAGCATATTAAAACAAATAATAATGGGCTGAACTAAAAGAAGTTATTTTAATTTTTATTGTCTCACAGATTATCATTATCCAAATAGGTGATTAAGAAGAGTCCTTTTGCCAAAACCCATAAATAGTTGAATTGCCTTTTGTGATTTTCAATAATTCACCTACAATGGCTGTTAAACAGCAGCTTTTCTACTGTTCTCTCCAGGTGACAAAAAATCTACGTGTTGACCTAGACAAAAAAAAAAATCCCTTACATGGGTAATATCATATGAACAAAACCTTCTTTTTGCACCATGTGTTCTTGTGACAATCAGTATGAGTCAAACAACAAAAAAGAAGTAGGAAGTGCGTGAGAAGAGCAAAAAGATTCCTTCCTGCCAACTGATGGTTTATGGTATATGGCTGCTAATATATCCTTCCTATTCATGTCTACAAAGAAACCCACACTGCTTTCATCACTTTACTTATTAAATCTGAAAAACTTGCTCTAAAAAGTAGCTAAGGCAATTAAAAAATCTCTCAGGCTGTATGCCTTTTCCAGATCTCAGTATAGTTTGTAAATGCTGAGGAAGGCTTTTATGTTCTGAGTACTAGAAGCATGTTAACCATTGCAGCATTGGCTGGTTGGCTGGGTAGTGGCTGGAACCCACTGTAGTGGTTTTGTTCGCATCTTTTACCTTCTGTGAGATCAGAATTCAGAGGAATGCAAAGCAGGCTCCAAACTTTAAAGAATATAAATGAGTTTATTAACAAAACTAAAAGAAAAGGGAACAATAAGGGTCAGACTAAACCTCCAGAACACTTCTCCTCCCCCCATCCTCCTCCCACTGACAGCATAAAGACACAAACTTGGGATTATTTCAGTTTACCACTTCTATAATAGTCTTTCATCCGTTCACTTAGGGAGAGGAGTGCCTCTTTCCTTGCTATAGCGATTTCTCCACAAGTAACAGTCTTTTTGTGGCTTCAGTGTCACAGCACAGCAACCCCCCGAGGTGGTTCTCTGTTGGCCATGTGTGTGAGTCCCTTTTCTCAACTTACAGCTCTCTCCACAACTGTTTTCGAGGGTTCAATCTTAGCTAATGGGGTACTATTTTAAGGATGAGCCGTTCAAGAGCAAAGGTTCTCTTCATCTATCTGTAGGATAATCTTCATCTCTAGGAACAGAGGTCTTCCTCTTTCCTGGGAGCAAGAGTCATCACTTCATCACTCTCTCTGTTCAGGCTTCTCACTGGATCACAGCTACTTCAACATTTACTTATTTCAACACAGGCATCTTTGCTCATGGCTGCAGTTTGAACACTCTACCTCCCATGCTTTCACGAAATTACAAAAGGGTTCTCTGATGCATCATTGTTCATCACCATAGCTTTACAAAAGAATTTCAGCCTCTAAGTTTGAAGCATCTCCTCTATCTCCTTCCTCTGGGCTTCAACTCTTTCTTCTTCACTGACTTTGGTGTCACTATCATGGTGTCTATTCATGTGTCTTTGCCTTTCCCTTTTCTCTGACCTGGGAGAGGATTGGTGTCTGCAGGTTTCATTTCTTCTGGGGAATTTACAGCACCAAAGGGCTTAATCTTACCCGGGCCTGGGCCGTGCAGCTGGAACTTATCTTTCACTGGTGGTCACACGATCTCTGCCAAACGGCGGCCAGACCGGAGAGGGGGGGCCATCGCCATCTCAGCCCACACGGAGCCACGGACTGTGGCCTGGCCCCTGCTGGGCCGAGACAGAACCGGGCCATGGCCCTGGGCCCACCGGACTCCGTGGGCAGGCCCAGCCGGGCCCACACTGGGCCACACGGGCCCCCAGTTACCTGTCCAAAAGGCGGAAGTAAGAGAGCCATTCCCAGGCTTGTTTGTCTTTAAATGTGTTTTTTACAGAGGTGTGTCCAGCTTCTTAAGTGGCTTAACAGAGTTGTCAATATTCAAATTAGCCAATTGATTAGTTCTATCAGGTCTGGAGGAAGTTACAACAGCCCCTTGCAAAAAAAATCACTTTTGTAGCTGGTGGAATTTTTTTTTCTTAACTAAAACTCCAAGCCGTGCTAACCCATGACAGAGTTTTTTGTCTATATGATTAGACTGACTAGAATGTTTTCCAACCATGAACTTATCTCAGATGTTTGGGCAACACACGATATCTGCAGCATAGACATTCCCCTTAGTGCAATCTTTCCTTAATCAAGACCATACTGCAATGTGGGCAGATGTTTAATTAATTTTAACTCCTATGATTAGCATAGTGACATCTAAGTTTTGTTTTTCACTTATAAAAATTGCAAATAGTTATATAAGCTTAAAAAGATTTCCTGCTTTATTTAAAAAAGAGAACTATTTGGAAACATCAACCAGATATGTGTTCAGCACTGTTATTTTCTGGAGTCATCAGCAAACCTGAAAAAGTTCCTTTCAATCGTGTGGAAAGGCTCACTTATTTGCAAAGCTATACCCCTGAAAGCAAAGTGTGTTTTTTGAGTTGCACACAGTATTGTCATTGTGAGAAGAACTTGGAAGGGGAACTTTTATGCCAAAAATTGGTTTTTTGCAGACTATCCAACTCAACAGATGGCCTCTTTGGATGTCATGAATTTACTCTAGGTAGTAATAAAGAGCACTGTCCCACAGAGTTTTCTGAAGACAAAGTCCCTGTGTTATCTTAGTCTCTTAGTATATATCTTTCTGTTTACATTTATGGGCACCACAAGATTTTCACATTAATTTTCTAAAAGTGTCTTTCAGAGTCATTATTACTTCATTATGATGGAGTAATATGAAGTAATATGAATTACTTCATACCCTGAGTGTTGCTGAAGACTCTATGAATATTTAGAGCACATTCTGTGGTTGCTCTCTTCATGCACAGCATGGTGGGAGCTGCCTGCTGTTGTCAGGACACTTTTATGACTGCAGAGTGAAAGAACTGCAGGGGCTATGCTTGGAAGTCAGTTCCTCACACCACCATTAACTGAAAACCATCTGGAGCATCTACAGATGCTTGGATCTGACTTATCCTGTTGTTGCCAAAGTGTTGTAACCCTATCTAAAGGGATGTCAAAAGGTGGTGACTTCCTATCACAAAGATTTATTATCAAGATGTCTACTGATATGCTACCTCAGTTCTGAAAATAAATAAATTTTTAAAAGAAACAAAACACTCCAGTTTTCACTCGTATCAACAGAAATATGCGCTACTGTTATGTATTCAATAAGTATTGTATTGTCTATTCTAGATTTTGGTTTTGTCTACATTTTTTATAGTCTACCAAGGTTCTTCTGTTTCTACATTACTGTTCTTCACATGTATTCTGCTTTCAAATTTAAACACTGCTAATGTGATCTATGATTTTTAAGAATTTTAAACTAATTTTTCTTTGGGGATTTTTTGAATTCCAAAAAAATTCTAGTAAATATAAGACTATAAAGTAAAGCCTAATGCTAAAGTGTTAAGGAGAATGAATGTTTCTTGTCATTAGTTTGTTTTGCTTTTGTCTAGTAAGATTTTGAAGATCAACAAGTCCTGAAGTCTATTCTTTTTCAAATGTAGATTATCCTTTCTGTCTAGCAATGTTAATTCATATTAGATTAATGGTTATGTAATTTTAATGCTTTAATTCTTCTTAGCAGTTCATGACACCTTCCAAAATAAATTACATGAGGTTCCATTTTCAATGGCTAAGTAGAGAATATCAAAGCGGAAACCTGCCCAGGCACTCAGGAGTTCAGTCCATCTGGTTTTGAGTGCTTAATGACCACGTCTGTGATGTCATTTTTGCATGTCCCAGGGACTGAGCTCAGTTTTCTCTATCACAAATGAGGGCTGACTTATAGCTTCTGCACATTGGCAGATCTAACTTCTACTGCACATCAACACACACTTGAATAAAAAAGAGCTTTAAATCCTTTTGCATTTAGCCTCTCTAGCTTACACCATGTTTGTGTCCTGTACAAGTTCATGGCAAAACAGGTAAATTCCATGTAGGAAATTCCTCCCTTATTTTTTAGTTAGCAGTCACTGTTTAGCACCCATTAATGAAGAGCTATTGAATTTGGAGGCCATCCAAATGAACCATCACTATCTGGTGTGTCATTCTTGATCCACTACAACAAAGAGATGGCTCATATGAGGCTATACTTTAGGATGGTACTGGAAACGCAAGACTTTGGAACTTTTAATAATGAAGAAAGAGCAATGGAGCAGATTGTGCTAGAAAATTTTTACAACCAACTTAAACCAGATTCAAATATGAGTAGGAAGAAGCACTCCACTATGAACACAGAAATCTTCCTAAAGGAAGAAGTAAGGATGATTTGTCCTAAGTCACCCACATTCTTTGTGAAGCAGTCTTTTTGAGGAAGACCAGCTAGCACCATTAAAGCTAGGACTAGGGGAACATTGTGAGAGTGAGAACAATATCCAAGAAAGAGTAGGAAAGATCTTAATATTATTGGAAAATAACAACTTTAAATGTATTATCAACGAGAATTCTCTGTACTGGTTACATAATTTTGACTATCAGTGTTAAAATTAATTTAATTGGACTAATAAGAACTGCTTGCTGTTTTTTTGTTACACTGTTAAGACATTAACTGTACTAACAATAAATTCTTGACTGCACACAGTCTGTGTTCCCCTGTGCTCATAACAAGGTTTTGAGAGTGACAGTAACCATCTGCAAAGTGTTGACCATATGGCAGATACGGCAAGTGACCTCCTTGTAATACTGTGGGGAATCCTCCCGACAGCGAAATTTTGAGACAACACAAAGTCCCTACAGGTAGTCGATCTCTACCGGCTTTTGTATGCTGATACCTGAGACAGAAAAAATGGCTAATGAGAAAGCTTCTGCAACTTTCCAGATTGTTTTCTTACACTGTGCTGAAACTCTGACAGGTATATTCTGGGAAGTAACATGAAAGTATGCACTGTGCTGTTATGAAGGAAGGCATGGAATGGAGAAAAATAACTTTGTATTGGAAGACTCTTTCAAGCTGGAGAAACAAAATTACCTATACAATCTGTTGGGTTAGATATAGGTGTGTACAGCTGGTTAGCTTCCCTGTCAATTAAACATAAGTTCCTTCCTGAACAGAGCTCGGGAGCACAAATCCCTCCAGGTACGATGAGGAGACTAGAGCACTGGAATAAAGCAGCAAAATAACTTCATAATACAGCTGAAGTCTGTGATTCTTTCATAAGATGCTGACAGTTACTTAACACAAGCTAATACTATATCAAAACTCATGGCAAGCGAAACTTCTTTTAAAACTTTCTGAAATTATGAATTACTGATTTTCTCAATCAAAATGAATTATTCTAAAAAAAAGTTACTGTGACAAGTTTTTTGATCTAAGATGGAATTTTTATGGGATTAAAAAATAAAAATCAAACAAAATAAAACAGCCAAACAACACCTTTCCTGATCAACTAAGCTCCATGATTCCTTTGCTGTTAATGAGTAAGGCCTGAAACTCTGAAACGCGACTTTGTTGTCCTGTTAGGAAAATGTTAGGAAGATTATCACTGGATTTCACTTAGCTCTTCTTCTGCCCTCTGTAGATTCATTTAAGAAACACCTATATTTCATCTCTCAATAGCACATCGTCTGCAGGACCTGACAACTAATAACTTGCAGGATGCTTCAACATCTGTGAGTCCTTGCCTCACAGATGTTCTTTTAGCTGCATGAAAGAAATCCCTTGTCACCTCTCTCCATGCAATTCCAATTCTCAACTAATTATGAGTTTGTGTATAGTGATGATCACTCCCATGTGTCACTGAAGGAATTATGAATAAAAATTTTATGCAAATGAAACTCTGCTTGTGTCTTTCCACCAGGAGATGGAAGCAGAGAGGTTTTTTTTTCCATGGGGATGCATGTACTTTATGGGTTCTCAATGAATCTTTTCTGTAGAAGTATGCACATATGACTATTCTTTGTGCTCATATGAGATTTGGAATAGACACATTCTTAGTCTAGAATGCTAGCTTAAAAAATATCTAGTTCAGTATTATAGCAGAAGAAGGGGCTCATTCATGTGAGTTTAAACATCTTGGAAAAGAGGCTATTTTTTTTTCTTAGTTATTTTCTCGAATTCCTAAGGGTACAAAGTCTTAATATTTCAAACTACATTTATTTTTATTTCCTTGGAAAAATGATTATTGGACTAATACTTGTATTACCTGAAGAATTTCTGAGTTGCAAAAAGAGAACAGATTCCTTTTTCCCATGCCTACTTCTCTGTGAGTTGTTGATACTTTTATTAAATACTTAACTGAGAATATTTAAATTAATTAATTTAGTTTTAACATGAGAAAATAGTGAGATAAAACTCAACCAGAAAGATTAGTCAAATAATAAGGGGAAAATGTTGGAATTTTATTTGCTTCGTCACCACCTCATGAAAGCACACGATACCACTGTAACACATTTTACTAAAAATATATGACTCCTTAATTCATGAGACTCCTGTTTCCATTTCTTAAGATACGAATTTTTATGCTTGGGAATCTAGTGCCACATCCTGTAGAGACCTTTATAGAAAAAATACAGAGCCTGGGCAGTAAAGCGAAAAGCTTATGCTCAAATATAATGTGTAGCTGCCAGCAAAGACAACTTGTATATTCAATTAGAAAGATCATAGAGAGACACAAACCTGACCAGACAATAATGAGAATTCAACACTGTCAGAAACATGAGCTTGTAAGAGTAGATAGAGCACAGAAATGTTTCCTTCCACAAGATTATCTGATTAAGGACACTGTCAAATGGAACACTAAGGCAAAGAGGGAAGCCATAGACCAAATATACAGAGACACAAAACTAACAACCAGTATGGAGGCAAACACAAGGAACTGGCCTGGTCAGTAGCATTAATGAATGGGCCATCACCAAGGAGCAGGCAAAGGAGGATCTTGCAAACCTGAGGGAGTTTGAGGAGGCTAGTGGGACTGTGTGTTGAAAGAAGCAAATCACAGAGGGAAGGAGAAAACCCAAAGAAAAGGCTACAAAAGTGTCCTGTTGTGTGTAAAATGGAATCAATCACTACAGTTGTCTGACTGAGTCCTGTGTCTGATCACTGCAGTCTATCCTACCTTGCATTTCTTCTTAAACCTCTGCACAATGTCACTCTCTGTCCTGTGTGTGTGCAAGGACTAAGTGCCAGGTACTGGTGAGAACTCTGTGTGTGAGTGAAACCTGGTACTGGTGGTTGGAATCAGATGGAGGTTGTGGGTACCCCTGGCCAGTGGTCAGCTATGAGAGAGAGGGGAGTCTTGAAGTCATCTACTGGAGCAAGTGGAAGTTGTTAACCTCCAGCCATGGGGTAAGAATGGAACATATCCCAAAAAAACAGATAATGGGGTCACTGGCTTGATTGAGGATCTCAGTGCTGGCAGCAGGACCTCAGGACACAGCCTGTGTTCTGGATGTTGGCTGCTGGGGCTCCAAGCAACTTTATCTTACCCAGCCCTGGTGTGCTTGGGCTGTCCATAGGCATTTGCTAGCACACCTCAAGCTGAACCAGCAAGCAACCAGGAGAGCCTCAGGTTGGGCCACAGGTATCAGGCAGGTGAAGGATTCAGAGGATCCATGATTGTGGGGTGCCTGTGGGGATGAGTGCACAAGTGCTGTGTGGGTGCAGCCAGCAGCAAGGTGGACCAGTAGGTGAGTAGAACCATGGGATAAATAAGTGGGCTGGGATGGACGCAGGGGTGCCAGACAAAGGGACTGTGTCAGTACTCAGAGGAGCCACAAATGGCATGTGTCTGTGCATCCAGAGAGTTTTATGTGTATGCCTGTATCAGTGAAATCTGGCCTCTGCCAGCCCAAGAGCAGGGGTTTTGGGGAAGGCAGCACCTTGTCTGTGACAGCCTGTGTGGCTGGCCAAGCCACTGTCCTGCACGTTTGTGTCTGTGTGTGCCTCTGGGATATGTACTGAAATTCACTTCAGGTTCTGCCTCTAAATAGGAAAGCGGCAACTGTATCCCTCAGCCTGGGCAAAGACCCTGGGTCCCTGAGGAAATGGGTTCCAGTGGCTGTCAGCAGAAGTCCTGAAATGGTGCTGTTGGAGGCAGCCTTGTGCCTAGCATCCTTTTACATAAAGTATTTAAGCTACTTTAGATTGATGTTATAATATAATATAATATATGTGTTTATATGAACACATTTATCTGAATGAGAAAAAACACCCTAGACATGTGCTAGCAAACTGTTTCATCCCATCTCATTTCTAGAGTAATTTAAGTCACCATAATGCTTTGATACTCTGTATGAGACCTGAATATATCATTAAATTCACCAATTTATTTGCATGGATTTTTCAATGACCATAAACTTCAAAAGACATTTAGGAAAAGATAAAATGGTCTCAGTTCTACTAGCCATGCATAAACTGGCACCACGAATCAAGATTAGCTGGAGGACTGTTCTTAGGAATGCTCTTATGTATCTACAATTTGTTTGGGAGATAAGGGTAAGTTATTATAGATATAATCATTTATTTAATAAATATGTATCCATCTTTGTAATTTTATATACAAAAAAAAAGAAGTATCACAGATAACCACTTTAAATATTACTCACAAAAACTAATTTTGAAGTATTTCTGCTAATTTATGACTTCTTTATTTATCATTTACTGCTGCTGCTGTCCAAGTCATTACTAAAATCATCTGGTATGAATTTAATTTTCTTAAAATCTGTGAATATGCTGTTCATAAGACATTCACAAATACCTTATTGTATCATCATATTGTGCAAAAGAAAAAAGTAATTGTCAGAAACTAAATAATCACCTTTTTCAAGTCATACGTGAAATAAGTCCACTGTAAAATTGCTTTCAAATACTTGCACTGATACTCAATAAAGTTAATTTTTTCAGAATCTTTCCTACAAATTACAACTGGAGCATGGAAATATTTTGCAGTAAAGAAACTAGAAGCATTATGAATCCTCACAATACAAAGTGATCTGCTTCCTGACATTTCCTAGAAAAGCAGGCATAATTTTTACTGTGACAACTTCCCAATGAGCCATACAGCATTTGGGTAGCTGATACAGTCACACAGATTTCACTCATTCATTTAAAAACTGTTTGTTATACCCAGCAGAGAAAAACTGGTTTCATACTGACTTGTATCGCATAATGATTTTAAAATTTACTGTCATATTTTTTACCAATGCTTTATTATAGTCTCATCACAATGTATAACCATAGATACAGGGTTTTTTTAGAAAGAAGTTTATAGCAGCTGTTATTTGAATACAAAATTTGAAATTAATACAGACCACATATGGGAAATTATTGACACATTTTTTTGAGGCACACTTCATTAATTTCTGAAATTTCGCCAAGTTAATTCTTAGAGGATTGAATATTACTCTTCCTATTTGTCAAAAAGAGAGATACATAATCCTTCAATACTGTCATTCTTAGGTTTTGCTGTTATTCCATTTTAAGAGTAAAAGGCAGGATGGTCCCTACAATATTGATTTTCCAGTGGAGGATCAGTGCCAAACAACAAAGGGTGAAATGGAGCAGTGCTGATGGCCACAAAAATGTCCCATTAAATTGGGAGGAGAGTGAAGACAAAACTACCTCTAACAACCTTTCTAAAACAGCAAACCTAATCCTAGGTGGTAGTTGGATCAAAGTGACTTTTACACTCTGTCGTCTGATTCTTCCTTGAAAACACCATTTCCTGATGGTATGGAAGTGAAGCTATAACAAAGAACAGGAGAGAGGAGGCTTAAGAAAAATCTTTGGCAATAGGAAGCTCTAGATATATAATCTCCCTGATATTTTAAGAGGGTCTTCACTCAGTACCTGTGGACAGGAACAAGAAGAGACTTTAATTTACGGTTCAACATAGTCAGTGATGTCAATATCGTTTTTGATCAATACCATATACTGTCAAATCATATTGTGATGATAAGCCTTTCTGCTATGATCATAGATAAACTGGATGCTGTTGCAAAGAGTTTTAATTAGTCTTTTTTTCTTAGTAGGTACTCAGTTCAAAACCTGATAAATACAAAAAAATACGACTATTACTATGTTAGTACATTGCTTGGTATTAGAGCTCTTTCTTCCCAATGATAAAATGAGTAAATCTCTATTTTCTGACCATAAATTCACATTTTATATGTCATATACAAATGGAAAGCTACTTTTCTGATTTTGTACCTATCTACTTAGATGAACTTTTTTATCCTGACTTTTCTCCTGGATTATTTCTTTGACTGAGCTAGGAATTCCTCACATTAGATCTATAAATTTTCCTAGATGTTTTCAAATTTAGTTGATTTTTTTTTTAATGTGAAGTCAATGTAAAAAGTAACATTTTTTATATTAGTCAAATTTAATGTCATTTACACCTAATGTTCTACAATTTGTTGTGATCCATTAAGTCTGAAAGATAGTATTCTACTACCAGAAATGTCACTTTTTGTCATTCTTGTAGCACTGTAGAATTTATATCTGAAACACCATCACGAGAGGTGTCCCTGTGTTCTAAAGTATAAACAATCAACCAAACGGCAGGTGCAGTAGAGAAACTGTATCTCTAGGATTAACTGTACTGTAAATCCATTTCCCGCTAAATTTGGTGGCTTTTTGAACAGTGTTAGTGAAGCAGGAGAATTTAGGTATGGACCCTGGCAGGAACAGGCAAAAACCTTGTTCTCTGATGATTGTACATCTTTCTAACTAGTGAGCAAGATATTGCCCTTCTACTGTACCCCTCCATGAGCTCAGGAGTGATGTAGCACTCCCTTTCTGTGAAACAGATAATAGTTTTACCTCTTACAGGAGATCTATTCTATGCTTATTCAATTTAAAGTGTTGTTAGTCTTTTGACTGATTTTTATAATGTAGCAAGTGAAATTTTTTTCTGTTTGGTGAAGTTTCCCTACAGGAATTATGCACAGATTGATTCTAGTATTCATAGTTAAGGAGTTCTTTATGGTTGGTAATGAATTTCATGAAAAATACATTAAAATATAAATATTAACATTATGTACTTGTAGTGTGAAAAGATATTTTTACCAGTGAGTATGAACTTGGGGTTAGACTGATCTCTTAGAAGTACTTCATCTTATATTTCAACAGTCCACCTCATATTGACTATGCTTTTCTTCATCCCAGCTCTAAAAGCTGTTTTACCATTTTTTTCTTTATTATCCTCCTAGCATAAGATTAATCATAAAGTGAGAATTTTCATTTATTATGAAAATAGCTGTAATTTTAATTTACTGATTTGACAGGTGCGGGAAACATAATGTCTATAATTTCTGACAAAAATCTTTGCATATTTTGGATTTCCTTGTAGGTCTGGTGTTTCCACTGTTTTTGTAGATAATGCTTGCAGTGGTTGGAAGATCAAAAGTGTCTTCTTCATTTGTAAATACAGTTATGAATTTTAAAGAGCCATTAGCCTAACTACATAAAGTAATGCATAAGAGACAATGTTGATACTTGTTCTGTGTAAATCCCAGACGCAATATATTCATTCATTAGTGTATGAGTTTATGCCAAAATATTATGAACATTTTGATTATCTCATACTTGTTTGCTCATCCGTAACCCTTTTTCAAGGTTTCACTTTAGGAAGGACTTTTTCCTTTAAATATAGAATTTTAAAAATACTTTTTTTAAATTGTTCTAACTAAAATTGTTCTTCCAACTATAGCAATAACAATAATGGTAACTAATAAAAATCCCAAGCAAAATTTCTCTAAAAATCTATAAATCAGCCTCCCTTGATCATTTTNGGAGAAATTGAATTACATCATTAGTTAAAGTGTTAATTGGCAAATTTATGCTGATATGCTGATATGCAAATGAACCAAACCTATAAAAGTATGAAGAACTTGTGACTCGTTGTCTATCTTGGGGCTCATCTTGGATGTAGCCTTTGGATCCCCAGGGTGT
>WEIT01039506.1:806-15074 GCA_013389985.1 Dryoscopus gambensis | reverse complement strand
AAAATAAATAAAATAATAAAAAGGCATCTATGACTGCCACGAATCAACAGGTGTTTTGAAGCACACTTAGCATCTCAAAATTTCAAGTTTCTGATGGCTATGACAGTATCTCTGTTCTAGTTACAGTATGTAAGTGAAGGGGCATAAGGCTAAATAGATTGGAAAGATTACTAATAAGCTAGGAAAACGCACTTTGATGTCTAGAAATTGTGTGCTCCCTTCCCATCAAGATCTTGCTTGAAACTTGTTATTGCCATATGGAAGGAGACAATCTAAAGTTAATTTTGGAATCAACCAGAAAACTAAAAATAATGGCAAATATTATTTCACTTGGATACCAACTGTGTTTCATTGGTCTCAGTAAAGACTTCATCCAGGGATTCTCCCCCCAGCTCTGATATATCAGGTGTGTCTTCTGTTGCCACTCGTATATGAGGCATTGTTGTTTAATACGTAAGAATGACTGAAATTCTGGACAGGCATCTTTAGCCTTCGTTTTAATTGAAGTATGTAGACAATGGTGTGACCTATCTTTCATGTTCACACTACTACTGACATTATAATGTTGCAGCTCTGTGGGACTTTTTAGCATGTACAGATGAGTCAGGCACTTTTATTGACGAGTCAGGCACTTTTACTGACAGACTTTTTAAATATTCTACGCAAAACCAGAAGATGATTGGCAAAGAACACAAATTTTAAGAGAAAGTTTGGATTTTTCGCCGTTACAGATGATGTGCGGAGTTATTCCATTATGAAGACACACATTCTAATATGAGAAGCCCCATCATAATCATCATCACAAAAATATCTCTATATAATCAACAATGTTTTCAATGCAATTCCAAAACATGACCTCGTGGCACTTACTATGAAGAAAATTAACTCTACCCCAGCCAAAATAAACACACCTTTTCAATATCTAAGGAAGGACATTGTGCAAGTAAGTGTCTTTTTCTCATTCTCATGTCAGATGGACCTATAATTCTTTAAAGTAAAATCCTTGTTCTTATATTTCTGCATATTAAATAAACTGAATAGAAACTTTGTCCATTTTATTCAGTTACTGAGCCAGACGTCTGTCATAAGTTCTACTTGCATTATTTATTATAATTAATTGTTACACTTCATTGATTATTGAGAAATTTTATCCAAGGACATACATAATCCTTGAGATTCATATATCTTGATATTACAAGGATCATAAACCTTAAATTAAGAAAGGATGGACTAATGTACATAAATTGCTCGCGTGTACTTTAGGAAAGTCTTTAGTTGTCTCTACCAGAGTGATGGTGTATTTCTGATATATGTCTATCTGCCACTGATGCCTTTACTCTTAGCATAAATTAAACAGAACTGTTTATTCCCATAGTTGTTATAATTATGAATTAGCCCATGCAAGAAATAATTCCAGTATATTTTTTACTCAAAAATTAGAGAACTCAAGAAGGTTAGGTACAGGAATGACTCTAATCAAGTTCCTGCTCTTAAGATGGGAAATTACTTTCTTTAGTCTTCACTTTGTAGAATCATTTGAGGAATAAAAAATGAACAGTTCTTCTCCCCTGTTCTATTGCTATACTCTCATTGTAAAATCTTCTCAGTTTTAGCAGAAAACAGAGAAATGGCAGGAAAAAACCCCAGAAAATATGGAAGTCTCAAGCTCTTAGTTTTTTCCTTTAGCATTTTTGGTCTTAGCCACGCAGCATTGCTTGCACTGTGCAATAAACACAACAGGAGGCACAATGCTGCTGAAACCATTTAAAGCTCTACTAAGTTATGGTTGGGCTTCAGCTGAGCCTTCAGCTGCCTGCCAGATTCCTGAAGCATTTGCATCTGAGAAGTGAGCTGTACCTGCAGAAAACATATAGATTCTAGGGATGCAATAGTGAAGGATGACAGTTTTACACACAGATTATTTCTGTCAATTCACCTTTAAACTTTCCTATCTAAGATAATATTAACTAAGCTTTTTAAGCCGAATCTTCTTTGGCTCCAATCCTACTAGGCAGACTGTTACATTCTTCTTATTTTTTTCAGTGGAAAACAAATTTCTCCCTAGTCTCTGAGTCCATTTCAAAATATGTGAGGCAGACACCCTACGAAAGGTAAAGAAATACCTTTCCCAGTAATTCACTAGATGATAAAAGTAGCCAAGAGTCAAACAGGTCAATTTCAAATACTGTTACATGTCAGAGGTGCGCTTACTGGAATACTAAGTAGGCATAATGATTTTCAGAAATTTATTTTTACTTAGAATAAAGCATTTTTGAAAAAAGTCATTATAGCTGACCATTGATTTCGTTAAATTTACAAAGGTCAGTTTTCCTATGAAAAGCTAATTGATTCAAACTGTCTCCTCAAGAACTCCCCTCCAAATTAAATAGCTAATCACACCACTTCCTTCAAATAAATCTAACTATGGAAGGCTAGCAGTGCCCCTTGCATGTTAGACAACTAGTGCTTTCTCCTGCCAGGACACTGCAGGGGTTTGTAAATGGGTCACCTACTAATGCCCTGCTGCATTCCCCACACAAATTGGACTAAGGACTCTCTCTATTGAACAGGTCCTAATTGATCTCAACTGCCTGGGCTTGGGAAATTCACCAGGGTCTGTATCAAATCCATCTCCTAACTGGACAGACCCAAGCCTTCAGCCCATGGAGCCCCAAGTGGAATAAGATGCCTGTGGCTAGCCCAGGTACCAGAGGCATGGTGGCAGCTTTCTGCCAGAGCTACCTTGGCAGGGGTTGTTCTTTCTTTCCTGTGTTAATCCACATACTGGTCCATACGTTCCTGAAAAACAGGTCTTTTCAACAGTGCAGACAGGACAAAAGTGTAATTCCAGCCAAAAGAACTTTTCCCCTATATTTTGATATTTACCTTCTCTTTGAAAAACATTTATGTGGGCAAAAAGAAAGATATTTTTGCAGTAGTGATTTTAATTTTCTATTCTGTCTCTCTCACTTATATAAACACACTGCTGTAAAACACTGTCCTCTGACAGCAGAAATCAATAGATTTTTCATATCTTAAAAACCATCAGGTAACACTTCAGTNAACAACTGAACTGAAACCAATGAATTTATATTGCTGTAAGATCACAATCCAGCCCCCTACCTAAGATGTTTTCCTTTGCTTCACAATCCTATAATAAGAAAAAGGAAAAAAATGTTTCAACAACACTGCAGATATTTTATTTATAGCTTGTACACCAAAAGAACATATCTTTCCACAGAGCAAAGGGCTTCAGCAGAGTAGTCACACCTCTTTCTCTTTCAGCGTATGCATACATGTGTAAGTATATATTTCTACACGTATGCAAATACGTCTACACACAAACGCAGAATGCAAATATACATCTCTGTGAGCACACATCCATAGCTGTAAAATCATGCAAATATCTGTCATAGAAGACAATGAATATGTAGCAAATATCTTTTTCTCTTTCCTTCCATCTTTTTAAATTTTTTTTCCCTCTTCTGGAGCTCCATGAAAAGTTTAAAATTTTTCTGTATACCGGACTTTTCTCCCTCACTATTTACAGGAAAGCATTTTGTATTTAATAAAATCCCTTATTTTCCTAGACTTTCAGATACCTTTTAATAAATAATTGTCTAAAAGGGGATTTCTGGGAAATATCCAATTATCAAATATTAAATGTTGAAGTTTTAACTGCAGATTTTTTGTTTTAGGCATTCCAAAGCAAAATAGAGTTATGAGTCAGAAGGGAGAAGACATGCTGTCTGGTTAGCTAAGCATTGAAGAAATAGAAATTAGATTTCATATTATCTAAGGCAGGTCAGTTCTTTAGCCCCCTGAGTGTCTTTTTAGTGTCCAATCTCCTCATATTTTTATTTACAACTTTGCTTATAACTCTTATTCATCACTACTGATTACAAAAATAAAAAAAAACCAAGACATTCTGGCAAGTCCTCAAGCTTTCACCATGCTGCCTGCAATAGTCTATTCTTTGCCTCGAATAGCTGCCTCTAGAGTGGTTCAAAATAAAGACAGAAAAGTTGTTTATCATTTTATGCCAAAAGGGCTTATATTTGGTCACTCAGATCTGGAACCTCTTTCTCCCCAATCAGTCTCAACTTCTAATATGGATAATAAGGTAAAATGCACTCTGAAAAGGACACCTGCTTTCCCCCCTCCACACAGAGTTTCAGTTGATCTACCCGAAAGTCAATGAGTAGAATATGTGAAATTTAAGGATGTTTCCATGGGGCAGCCATCTGTTTTATGCTTTATTCTTTTCAGACTACAATTTTATATTTCAGCTTTATGTGCATTGGTTGAGATTTATGACATTTTATGTAACTGTGACCCATCATGATGAATATTACAGATGATGATAGGCTCGTTAAGCACATCTCATTTTAGTCAAACTGCAAATGGCATTTTGTTTACATGGTTCATTTCACCAACAAATTAGATTCCAAATTGATTGCTTTCTGGAATGACTTTGTTCATCAATTTCTTGACTAGGCAATTACAAAGACTATACTAGTAATTAATAAGCCTCTGTATCAACAATGTTTTTAAACTGCTTGACAATAGTAGTGAAGTTTACTGGAATTCAGATGTTAATTTTCAGGGTCTATCAGAGGTTCCAGAATTTTATAAAAGAATATCTCACAGAGATAACTTTTCGTAATACAAAATTAAAAGCCTAACACCTAATACTGAGATAATACCCTCTTTTCCTCTTATCCTTATTGGAAAGGGAAAAAACCCCATTGCACTTAATTTGTGAACCATTCAAGTAAGAAACTCAAGCATTACTTTTTCAGTAATAAGTGAGAAGAAAAACGGGGCCTAGAATTAAGTTTTGATTTGCCAGGGAATTGGTGAATGACACTGGTCAAAAGTCTAGGATTTGTTTGCATATCAAAAGCTAACTCAGAAAGAACAAGTTCAAGCCAAATGAACTTGAATCCCCGGGGCACAATTCTTCAGGGAAGTCAGCACTCTGCCCCTGATCCCTAAGTGAGCAAAAACACCTCCGAATGAGCCTTGCAGAATACATTTGTGGCTTGCCCAAAGCCAGCTACAAACCTCATGTCAGAGTGAACTCTAACCAGTTTCTGTTCTTAGTATGTTAAATAAGGTAAACAGCATTTCCTGTCTTACAAGGTTGATATGCATCAAGTAAATGGTTGTGAGGCCAGCACACATCACAGCCACATGCTCAATCTAATTAATTTAAAATTTATGCTAAGTTTTCTAACAATAATAGGTTGTACTGGTCTTGGCTGGGACAGAGTTAATTTTCTTCACAGTAACTCGCATAGGGCATTGTTTTGGATTTGATAAGAGAGAGATGTTTTAGCTATTCCTGAGCAGTACTCACACAGCATCAAGGCCTTTTCTGCTTCTCATATCACCCCACCAGCAATGAGACTGGGGGTGCACAAGATGTTGTGAGAGGGCACAGCCAAGACAGCTGACCTGATTGATCCAAAGAATAGTACATTCCATATGGTGTCACACTCAGCATGTAAACCTGGAGGAAAAAGGAGAGGGATGTCACATTTGGAGTGGCAGCATTTGTTTTTCCAAGTCACTCACGATGGAGCCCTGCTTTCCAGGGGACAGCTGAACATCTGCCTGCCCATGGGAAGTGGTGAATGAATTCCTTGTTTTGGTTGTTTGTGGGTGCAGCTTTTGTTCCATACATTAAACTGACCTTATAGGAATACATTATTTTTCCCATTTTTAATCTTCTAATTCCTTTTTCCATTCCACCAGAGGAGAGTGAGTTAGTGGCTGTGTGAAGCTTAAGTAGCAACCAGGTTTTATCCACAATCGAGGTCGAACCTAGCCTATGCCACAGAGGTTTTTTTTCACAATCTTCACAAAATTAAATGTTACCTGATGTGCCTCAATATCTCAAAAATATCTTCATGGGGGTCTCCATGTGTAACACTATCTCCTAATCCTTCATATCTGCTGACCAATATCACCTTCTCAGTTGTTGGACCAGGTAGACAGACTTGCAGGATGTTTCTAGGGCAGGTATTTGACTGCGTGGGACATGTCACCTCAGAATGAATTATATCAGGTTTCTGTCCAAATGCCCAGATGATTTCTAAATTAAAATTTTGAAGGGTTATTAACCCAGAACACAAATCAGAGCCTTTGGAATTCAAGATAAAATTAGGAAGGGAAATGTAACTTTAAATTTCTCACCATTTAACAGAAGAGCACATATTAACCATCAGCATTTGCTAAAAATTAATGCAAACAGTTCGTGTCCTTGCAAGCTCTGAATATCAGGCTGTGACAGGAACTATTAAGCTGGCTCACAGTATGCATCCCTGAATAACTAAAATGCCAGAGTATGGAGAAGAGCCAGCACGTGATGAAAATAGAAATAAAATTTTTAAAGACACTAAGGATTGCAAAAGCCTTAGGTGAGCAATGAGGTGAGAGAGTAAGCCTGCAATAACTCCAGCCTAATATACACTTTAAAAAGCAATAAAAATAAAGAAGCCAGCAGAAAATGGAAGCCTCAGATGTCCAAAAACTGCAAAAAAGTAAAGACAACTGAAATGCACACATCCCTATCTGTGACACTATTGAAGGGGTTGAAGTCTGGACATTGAAGACTACATTCTCAGCAACACTGTCAAATCCTGCTTAAAATGGATTATTTAATATAAACAAATACTATTAAGCTCAGCTTATTACGCCCCACTTAGTCTCTGGACTAGAATTTTCTGTTATATTTAACAACAATGGAATGGCACATACACTGGAATTATCTTTCACAGAATTCACAGAATGTATGGGTTGGGAGAGACTTTCAAGATCATCGAGTCCAACCCATGCCCTAACGCCTCAACTAGATCATGGCATCGAGTGCCATATCCAGTCTTTTTTTAAACACATCCAGGGACGGTGATTCCACCGCCTCCCCAGGCAGTCCATTCCAGTACTTTATCACCCTCTCTGTAAAAACCTTTTCCTAATATCCAACCTATATTTCCCTTGACGCAGCTTGAGACTGTGTCCTCTTGTTCTGTCAGTTGCTGCCTGGTGAAAGAGGTCAACCCCCACCGGACTACAGCCACCTTTCAGGAAGTTGCAGAGAGCGATAAGGTCACCTCTGAGTCTTCTCTTCTCCAGGCTAAACAACCCCAGCTCCCTCAGCTGTTCCTCGAAGGGCTTGTGTTCCAAGCCCCTCACCAGCCTCGTTGCCCTCCTCTGGACGTGCTCAAGCGTCTCAATGTCCTTCCTAAACTGAGGGCCCAGAACTGAACACAGCACTCAAGGTGCGGCCTCACCAGCGCCGAGTACAGGGGAAATGACTTCCCTGCTCCTGCTGGCCACACTATTCCTGATACAGGCCAGGATGCCATTGGCCTTTTTCCGATTTTTCAAAAATTTTTGAATTTTGGCCTTTTTTGGCCTTTTTCCCATTTTTCAAACTCCTTCTTGCTAAGCTTTGGAGTTTAGCCCACTTTAAATCCAGACAACTAATATCCAGGCAGCTGAAGCCCCTCTTGTAGCTGCTGTTCCAGGAAAAGGAATGTCATTTTTCTGACAATTGTTCTGACTTCTGTAATTCTCAGCTTCATTGAGAAAGTCAGTCAATCACAGGATTTATTAATATAGTAAGTACCTGAGTAATATATAAGAACCTGCAATATCTGATTATATAAGTAATATCTAAGTACCTGAGATATCTGTCTAGCATTCAACTTCTGCATTTTTCCAGGAAACGTTTTAAATCCTCCCTAAATAACTAATCAAAAGCTTTCTCACTGATAACCTCCTTCAAATTTTTTCCAGGTTTGACCTTTGAGTAGATTACACTAGATATTATCTCTAGGCTAATAAACTGTAATAAGCTACATCATCTTTGTCAGCCACAGATATGATCCCCAAGGCTTAATGTATGAAATGTATTAACCAACAAGAGAAACCAAGATTAGTTGCTATCATCATGGAAGAACTGTTACCGTTTCTTCAACCTTAACTTAAAAGGACAATTTCTGCTTAAAAACAAAATCCTTTTTCTTCATTAGTAATGGCATTTCAGGTTTATACAAACTAAACCCATGACTATTACTGCAAGTATTACCAAAAAATATATTCCACTTGGCCTTAATCACTTGGGTCATGTGGAAGACATAAACCAGATTATGAAATAAAATGAGTTCAGTTTTCACTTGGATGAGAATGTATTTCCTACATCAGAAAAGTTTATTTTACATGCTGTATTAGCTGTTTAAATAGACTCAGTGCATATACTGTAATGAATCCACATATAATACACTGAGGAATTAAAGGCTCAGAGTACTGGAATTAAAGGTTCCATTATTTTTCAGGTAATTTATTTTGCATCACTGTATTATAAGATTGAGGACAGATGCTTTGGCCGTTTGCCTCAACTTTGCAGACGGTTCACCTTATTTATTTGAACCTTCCTATAAATCCAACAAGTCCCACAGGTATATTTAAACATGCACATAATATTGCCAGATCAGGGCCCTCATCTTGATTTGCTATGGGGCTTGTTTTCCTGTTTCTGTCTGACTCCTTGTTTTTTAATCATCTTTCCAAATGATTTCTCCTGCCTTCCAAGTCCATCTCTGTGTGGGGCCACATATAGACCGAGCAGGTTACTCCTACCTATTTCTGTCTGATTCCATAATCTTGCTGCTTCAAAGCATCCAAAACAGTTCTCTACCTGAAACTCATCTTTCCTGAAACCTGCATTTTGTTTGATTTCTCCTAGTCGTATACAAAATGTGAACAAATATTTTATTTTAAAAGAGAGATTTCTATGACTACATTAACAAGGATTTCAGCAGATGTTAAACACAGTGGTATCCTTTTTTACTTCAGCAAGATTTTTCAAAGTCCTTTTAATTACCCTTCATACTTATTACATAATCTTGTTCGGGCATCTGGGGAGTCTGGGTAGTAGGAAATAAAATAGAAGTAAAAGAGTTGCATGCTGTTTCAAATCCAATTTCCTCATACATATTGTCCATCCCTCCATTGCCATGCTTGATAGGGTTTCTAGCCACGTTTGAGGACCATGTTACCACAAACAAGAGGCAGATGTATTGTGCATATTCTGTCTGCACACTATAAACATTTTTTTGCATCATTAAATTGTTACAAAGACTCAATAAGACCAGTGTATTTTTATTAAAAATAAGAAACTGATTTTTTTTCTTACCCTGATAGATGGTTCCATAGTGTTTGCAGACTAGTCCACTGGCTGTAGGAAACTGTCACAGATTTCATTTTTATTGCACTACATTAGCATCAAAGTCACATACTTTTCACTTAGTAAACGAATAAGAAAGAACTAAATTTGTTTTAGCCTTGGCAATATTTGTAGTATTTCTGGCTAAGTAAATTAGCCACTGACTGCCATTTTTCGATACAATAGTAAACTGAGGCCAGGAATATTTAGAGGCATTTAGTTTTCCAAATAGCTCTGCTCACAAACATACTGCAATAGTCCCTGTGTCTGGGCCAAATTCAAATAAAATTATTTCCTCTTTTCAACTACTTCCAACCATCTATGTTGTTGCCCACGGCTATATTTTGCTCAATATAAAAACATTTCATCTATAAATTGCATCACTGCTGTTATATCAATTCACAAATACTACACCTAATGTTTACTCAGGTAAAATTAATAAGCTTCTTGCAGGGAAATTACTAGTTAGCAGTATGTACTATCTAAACGTATTTGCCCCTATAAAAGTGTGCAGCTATGGAAAGTAAATAATGTTGGTCAATAGGGCTTAGCAAGATGAACATTTTGAATATACTAGTGTTTTTGGAGCACAGGATGTAAAAGAAATTTAATCCATAGCATAGCCGTGTGACATTCCTGGGTTAGAGCAAGCCATGTTGAAGGACAAAGGGAAGGTGATAAGTGGGGATTTTTCTCTTGCTTTTCCAACAGAGAAGAATCAAAAAAGAAGCAGCTTAGACTGTAGATTTGTCCTGAAAGTTATTGGCAACTAACCTCAGATTTGTTTGTGTACCTTTGTTCCAAAACCGCTTTTTATTTTTTTAATATAGCCTTTTAATTGACTATTGATGCATAGAAAGGTAGATGTTTTAGACCACTATTATCCCCAGGAGCTGTCAAACAAATACTCTGGTTGTCAGCTCAGAATTCAGCTTTCATGCTGCTTAAGGTGTTGGATGCTCAGGCTTACAGCATTAATATTGCCTCAGGAAAATAAAAATTTCCAAGATTACCAAAACCAACCAAACAATAAACTTACCCAAATATGAAGTAATGGTCAGATTTTCAGAAAAGCTGAGGGGTATGTACTTGTTCTGGACTGGGTACTACTTCTGAAAATATTCTGTAACTTTCACAGAAAGTAAATCAGCATTTAAGAGACTATATAGAATCAGACCATGTTTAGAATTCTAGATCTTTTGATTCATGTCTATCTTCCAATCTTCAGGCAAAACAATTGTTTCATCTGTCTGTACCTTAAAGCTGTATTCCCTTCCATAAAATATTTAATCTTCATATTTTAGTTCAGAAAATCTTTTTTTATTTATCATGATAAGGAAATTGTAGGTTCTGTTAAACACATTAAATGTATCTTCAAGACAGATTGGTATCAAATCCCTTAAAATTACAATGACATATCAAAATCTTCCCCAGACAGATATAGCTAGAGAAATTAAAGCTGAATTTACAGATTCTTTAAGGATGTAAGTCCGCCTTCACAAGATAAGAGATACGGCATATAACAAGTAGACAACAACTCTGTCCAGAAACTAGGTTTGATAGTACATATGAGCTGGAACACTTCAATAATGAAAACAAAAGCATTAGCATTTGAACTGAAACAAAGCTGATAGATTCCAGAAGTAAACATCCCAGTGATTTTTTTCATCATGCAACCCTAATATTCCATAAAGGAACAAATTAGTGTTCTTAAGTCATTTCTCCCCAGTGAATACTAAATACAAGGCTCGGGATTTATTGATTGCTAACATTCCACAGGGCAAGTATGCTGTTCAGTGTGCCCAGAAGTCTTAGTTTTGATTGATCCAGTCTGGGGGATGTATTGAATCACACTGTAGATTTCTCTTTGGCTATATACCCAACTTTCCTCTTTGTATTTGGAACACAGCCTAAGTGCAGAAAGTACTTACTTGACAGTCTAGACAGAGCCAATATCAGCACTTTCTGAAAATAAACAGGATTCTTTTATTTCTACTCAAATTTGCAAAGCTTTGCAAAGAATTCCTGAGCATATGTACCAGGAGGACATCACAGCAACCAGCTTTGATCTTGCATAACAAGGTATATTAGAAGTGTGTGTTAAAGTCAAGAGTTTCTTTTTTTGAAATTCCTAGTGGTATTTATCCTTTGGAATCGGTTACACAGGAAAGTGGTAATTTTTTTGTCACCTGCCAGCCTTTCCTCAGTAATAAACATCTTTCTCAAAGATAAGCTGATATAGCCTGCATTTGATGTTTACTGGGAGAGTTGCTATCATCTGAGTAACCCCAGATTAAGTCCCTTTGGCTCCAGGTTTACAGTGGTATGAAGGGTCATTCCGTCGGGTCCTGTCACTGGTCATCACAGAGAACAGATCAGTGCCTGCCCCTCCTCTTCCCCTCACGAGGAATTTGTATCTGCAATGAGGTCTCCCCTCAGTCTCCTCGTCCCCAGGCTGAACAGACCAAGAGACCTCAGCTGCTCCTCATATAGCTTCCCCTCAAGGCCCTTCACCATCCTCATTGCCCTCCTTTGGACCATCTCTAATAGGTTTATATCCTTCTTATATCATTCCCCAAACTGCACACAGGACTCAAGACAGGCCACACTAGTACAGAGTGGAGCAGCCACATGAATATAAAGGAGAAAGACTTGAACAAGAAGGGTTAACAGTTAAAAAAAACTTTTAGCATTCAAGGAAGAGGAATGTGTCCCATCTAGAATGAGATACAAAGGGAAGGGAACCAAAAGAACCACACCAGTGACTGGACAGCATGAAATCGATTGAATAGCAAATTGTGAGCCCTTGCACCTCCCCATCAGATCAGAATCGGTCATGTATAGTAAGTCAACTGCATTAGAAGATACTTGATTTCAGATCATTGATTTCTATACTAATAGAGCCTGCTGAATTTTAAATGTGTTTCTGATCTTTTCAACCTTTAGTAGTTGGGTTTTCTTCCATTTTCCAAAAGGGAACTGGGTCTTTAATTCAACTTGCTTCCCAATATTTATTGCCAGACACCCCAAAGCTATAAAAAGTGCTTTTCCAATCAATGAAAAATTTACCTCTTTGGTGAAACATAGTAACATTAGCAAATTATCTTGAGGAATGAAAAACTACATGGAGAAATAGAATAAAGTAAAATTGTCATGTGAAAAATTTACCACTGTGCTGGACCATTCTCTGTCTGAGAATGAAAGGCAATGAGCACTGTAGAGGACAATGAATGGGCTCAGTGCTCACACAAGAGTATTTTTCATTAAATCACACATTATTGTATAGACCCCGTGTTTCATGAAGAGGCCTTTTATCCAAATGTTACCTTGGTCCAATCTATTGTAATGTATTTAATCTAGCTTATTTGTGGTACATGAGAAATACAGAACACTAATCACGTTTCCTTTTAGTTTTCTTTGCAATTATATGAAGTTTGTTTTCACTCTCTCACACACCACTGTAAATCAGAAGTAAATTTACTAAATTAGGTGGAATTCACTGGAACAAGATTGTATAAGTAAGTGAAGAATCAGATTCTTTATACTTTACCTCATGGTTCCTGCTTTCTTTCCTTTCCTGCCTCCCATCATTATTTTAGCCCAGAGGTAACTAAGGTCAGTATATTTTGTTTGCAGCCTTGATCATGGCTACATCTTGTCTATATTTATAGTGAATGAGACAGATCAAAGAACTCTAAATCACCTGCGGAAGCTTGCTTAAACAACAGTTGAAAAACGCTTTGCACGCACTGTTTGACTTAACCTCAACTCTGCCCTCATGATGGATGAAGAAATGCAGCTTTCTGGCTGAACAACAAAAGTAATGGGAAACATTTACCAGCACAAATATAATGGCAGATGGCATACCATGTTAATTTATGAAACATCAGGCTTTCAAAAAAAATCTCTTTCAACCAGAAAACAAACATGAAAATTCTCAACTTGAAAATATTCTTTTTCCCCAAGAAAATGCAGATGACAACTGAAAATTGCTGTTTCATTTATCTAGAACCACTACCACAACTCCAGAAATTCTGAAGTTCTTGTAGCGTACAATGCCTTAAGCTCACTTTCAGTCTCAAGAACTGCTCTTATCCACACATAAGAAAAAAAACATTTAGAGGAAATGTTTCCCTGATATTTTGGACACAGTAAAACCAGTACATGGGGCAAATGGTGGGGTCAGATCACAGCTGTGGAGGCCAGTGGACCTGCTGGACAAGGCATGAAGGGAGTCCTATGATGGGATAAATCCTAGATTTATTTCCAGCTTACGGTGACTGAGATGGCTTTCCCCAGAATGCTCTGTTCTGTTCTGTTATGCCCTCAGAGCTTTCTGATTGGTTCCCTTACCCCAGACCCCCATTGCTCTTGCGGCACTTTTTGAAAACCTTGAACGAGTGTGGACGCATTAAAGATCTCTCCTGTAAAACTCCATGTGAAGATTCTCTCTGCTCATTCACTGTTGGACTATTTGACTGGCTATCCGGTGTGACAGCGTACATGTGTATGCAAGCATGCTGGTTACACAGGGAGATTTCCTTGGAGACGTTTTTGGGAAGGTCGCGGCATTCTACCACACAAGCTCAACGCGACACACAGCATTTTCATACATTGCATGTCAATAAGGCAATGAACTAGTGCAGGCTGAGCTATTGTTGTATTATTTTTTCTTGTTTGTTTTAATCCTGAGTTACTATTTAAAGCAATTACTAATTGAAAGGGGGAAATCTATTGATTAGCCTCCATTTCTGATGCATGTGTGAGTAACCCCACTGTGGGAAATACAAAAAGGTGAGAAGGCCCTTAAGGTGTGGGAAAAAGCAGGTTTCAGAAAATGAAGCACAAGAATTTAGGATCTGCTGTACAAGCTAGAAGATAGAGGAAGATACACTTATAAAGTAGAGCAAGGACACTAAAACAATGGTTAGTCTCTAGGTCAAGCTGAGAAAGGATTTGAAGTAACAGAAAGTATACTTAGCAAGATAGATAAGTTAAAACTTAATAATGGAATATTGTACGCTATTATATAA
>WEIT01039505.1:25270-41664 GCA_013389985.1 Dryoscopus gambensis | reverse complement strand
TAAGCCAAATACAGCAACTGGGATTTCTGTTCAAAAATGCAAATGGGACTGAAGCTCCCAGATTATGCTAACTTTCCACAGGAGTCAGACTCCTTGCTGCTTTTATCCAAACAGGGCTGCATTATCACCCCCTGCTTCACTCCACTTTCACTATCTTCACAGCACATCATCTCTTTTATTGTCTGAACATTGCCTCTCTTGGAAAGACAGCATCCATTTGGAGGGGAAAAGACAAATGCTGAAAAAAACCCAAAACTAACAACCAAAGAAACAGCAGCTGTTTGATTTTACCCAGCTTCTAGCAGTATTTGCAGAAATCCCTGAGGAAATAGCTGAATAGGTTGACTCAGACAGAGCAGTCCAAGGAGAATGGACTTCATCACCTTGCCTTGCCATTCATGACAAGGCAAGGATGCAGCACATGCTCCAGGGGAAGACAAAGTTTGCATGGCTGTGCACAGAGAAGGCAACCTCTAGCAGCTGGAAATACAGTGAAAGGACCTTTGCAACCCTGCAGGATAAACCACATCACAGGCTGCCTCATATCAGCGCCCCTCGGTGCTTAATTTGTTCCCACTGTTCATCTGGCCATTCCCAGAACATGGGAAGTTGGGTTTCGTTAGCATTTAGCCTGTGTTGACTATATGGAGATTACAGCAACAAAAGAGAAAAACACAATGAAAGATTACTCTTAGACCTATGATAAAAAATTACCTTTCCTCCTAAAATTAGTATTTCGCACTCCATTTAGAACCCAGAACACTTTTAATCCCCTAATGAAAAACAGTCCAAGATCACTCTTAAACCACTGCAGAAAAGAAATACATTGTGTCACTTTGGTCATAATTCATAAAAGCCTTTGCCCAGGTGGCAGGGACCAAGGAGCAAGTCTGGACATCATTACAAGGGGCCCAAGATCCAAGAGCATACACTTTGGTGGCTACCAGGTGTCATAGGATCGCTGGAAGGAAGTGAATGTGTTTTACCTGTGGCTGAGGTAATGTGTAAATTACAATCACCTCAGCCACAGGTGGAGCACAAGTAGATGTTTGTTTCTTTTTCTTGGAGGCTGGAAGTGTTTTTCATTATTGTGTTTAACCTCTTCTTTCTCTCATCCACCTTCAGGTATCTCCATGCCTATACCTGTCTTTGGACTACAAGATGACTCACTAATCTTCAAGAAAGACATTTTTAAGAAAGACATCTGCTTACTTGCAGATGAAAATTTTGTTCTAGTAGGCTCTTTTGTGGCATTCTTCATCCCTCTAACCATCATGGTAGTCACGTACTTTTTAACTATCAAGTCGCTGCAGAAGGAAGCTCTGCTATGTGTGAATGACACTGGCCCTAAGACCAAGTTTGCTTCATTCAGCTTCCTCCCTCAGAGTTCCCTGTCCTCAGAGAAACTCTTTCAGCGCTCCTTGAACAGAGATACGGGGACCTCGGGGAGGAGAACCATGCAATCCATCAGCAATGAGCAGAAGGCTTCCAAGGTTCTTGGCATTGTCTTCTTTCTGTTTGTTGTGATGTGGTGCCCGTTTTTCATCACCAATGTGATGGCCGTTATTTGCAAGGAGTCATGCAAAGAAGAGGTCATTGGAGGACTTCTTAATGTATTTGTTTGGATTGGTTACCTTTCTTCGGCTGTCAACCCACTCGTATATACGCTGTTCAACAAAACCTACCGCTCAGCTTTCTCTCGCTACATTCAGTGTCGCTACAAGGAGGAGAAGAAACCTTTCCAGCTTATTTTAGTGAACACTATCCCAGCACTTGCATATGATTCCAGCCAGCTCCAGCTAGCACAAATGAAGAGTTTGAAAAAAGAGGCAAAAATGATGGCTAAAGATTACTCGACAGTCACGATAGGAACACATCGTTTAGATGGTACCTCCAAAGGAAGTATTGGCCCAGGGAACGAAAAGGTTAGTGGTGTGTGATGGTCAGCAGCTGCCATGACAACCACTGTGCGTGCGCTGAAAATTTCACCTGCTGTGAGAAGCTCTAAAAGCTTAGGAAAATCAGCTGTGTTCAAAAGACCTTCCAATAACATCATATACTCCTCACATTATCCTGTGGATGAAAAGCAGGGTTGAAATGGTATCAAATGTACAATTTTTTTCATACAGGACTTTGGCTGCTTTAAGCACAGGCTTTATTAAACTTATTTTTTTAATATTCTAAAGGATATATTTCTTAAAGAAAAAAATGCAATTTCTTGTATTATAATATGGGCTGTGAAGAAACCTACGCATTTCTTTTCTCTTTGCAAATGAAAGCTAAGCTGTCCTTTGATGTTCTTGCAGAGTAGGCTCCAGCTAGTTTGTCTTGCTACAATTGAGTTTTGTTATCATTAACTGAATGAGCACTTTACAGAATTTTAAATAAAATGATGGTTAATTTCCTAATATATATTTAAAATAAATCCTAAACTATTAAACAAAATCTATTAAAACTGCTTTAGATTAATTATATGGACATTTTGTTATATGTTTTTATGCTATCTTTTCTTCCTTGGTAACCATTCTGAAATGTCCCTGGGCTTTTCTGCCATTTGTTCTGTATTTCAAATAAGCAATCTTCAAAGGTAAATTACACTTGAATAATCCTGTTTCCACCACCACTTGTAATCTTTATTTCAGGACTTGTAGTTTATTTCCATTCAAAAATTTCAGGTGTTCATCTTAAAAATTGAAAGTAATGTTTTCAAAATTATTGGTCCTTAATTCCCTGCTCCCTCCCACTGGTTTTGACAGGGAGGTGAAGTAAGAGAAGAGTGGAAAACCAGGCATAACATTGCTAAACAATTTCAGCACCAATTCCAAATCCATGACTATGTTCAGTTCTAATGAAGCTTGATTTAAGTAATGTCAGAGGAAGCTTTGCAGGAGTAAAGTCTTTAGTAAAAGGTTGAAGCAGATCCACTCTCATAATTTCTCTTTGGGTAAAAAAGGCCATTTTGAAGAATGTTTTGGTTTTGTTTTAGGGCTTGTAAAGCCAGAATGATTAGAAAACTGTTAGTTGCTAAAAATTGTTTTGCCTGGTTTTGCTGTATTGCTGTTAAAGCAAATTGCTCAGGAACAGTCGGAAGATTGCACTACTAGGACTCAGCCTTAATGAAATATGTATGAGCAAATGGGTCTCACCTGAAAAATAACAGGACCTATAAACAACACTGCATTTCACCTGCATAGATCCAAGGGCAGAATACATCGCATAAAGAACATAAAATACATTGCTTGACAGACATGCCTAGTCATGTCTGTCGTTCTTTCTAGTCATTCTTTCAGGCATCATAGCCAGTGTCATTGAGGCCAGTGGGACTTTGCTGAAGAGGAAGAAATATAAATGTTGCATTCACGTGCAAATCTTAAACCCAATCGTTTGATTCATCCCATGAATTTTGCAGTCATAATCTTATTAGAACCAGGATGTATTCCAGTTTCTCTGGAAATAACACTGCCTATCCAGAAGTAAAACCCCAATGCCTTCATCTGTCCTTCTACTGAAGTTGTTCAGTTTTTACAGAGCAATTAAATTTCCACTAAGTCAAACAAAAAGAGAGACAGAGAGAAACTGAATCTTATTCTAGCCTACCAGGTGGGACCCCTTGGAAGAAGAAGGCCTTTAGCTTAAGATACTGATCTATGGCAGACAAGGAGTTAAAGGTTGTCTGGGTATTTGACTGATTTTCAAGAAACTGATTTATTGTCATATATATATTGTATAACTAAATCTGCTCGTTTTCTGAGCCCTTTCCTCTGACATGGGATAGATAGGAGCCACCATGCACTGGTCACACAGAAGCTCTGTGTGCACATGATGACACTGACTCACCCCACAGACCTCAGCCTCCATCTCTGGGTCAAAGTGTCCTGCTGTAGCCCCCTTTGCAGTGATGATGCCATGCATGTCCTCTTTCACCTCGCAGACAGTCATGGTTTTCCCCCCAAAACTGGTCATTTAGGATGAACTGATAAATCAAATGGAATAAATGCTTGCTCACCAAGTGCTGTATATGGTCTGTCTGGCACTGGGTCCACTTGATCACCCCAGCCAAACTGAACAGCTTCAGCAGAAGGAAAAATGAACTTGCTGCTCCTACCTCTCTGTGCACACATCCCACCCCCACACAGCACTGTGTGAGGGGTGCCACACTGGCAAAGAAGGGATTCCAGGGGGAATCCGCTAAATGCAGCTGAGCATACTACAACCATAGTAGTAGTAGGTGGGAGCAGTGACTTTCCATTGTTTCTTGTCAAGTTTGATACAGACCCTAAATCTGGTCCTTTCAAAAGGACAATGTCCATCTTGTATCCCACAGGCCAAATGTCCAGATGTCTCCACTCCACAACTTGGGTGATGGTTTTGAGGATTTGCCCTTGGAAACAGGTACCTCAGGGAATAAGTAGGCAGTAATAAAAGCAACGGTGTTTTGTGAGAAGAGGTCTGAGGCTCTAAATCTGCCATCAAACCAGATTGCCTTCATATGATGAATACTGACAGGGGACTGAAGGTCGCTAAACCTGCATGTGAGGGGAAAGGAAACAAAGAGGCTTCCAGCAGTGGAGGGAATTGCCACATTTTTTTGCCATTTATGCCTGACTTGATGCAAGTTTCTCTGGCCTTGCAAGAGAAAGAAGTAGGTGGGACAGGCAGCTTGGGTCTTATTGCCCATTTGTGCCAGGGAGCAGAGTCCACCTCCATATTGTACAATGTATATGGCACCCTGCACTTCTCCGGAGCTCAATTCCTCCCAAATCTCCTGAGGGTCTGATTGCTGCTCTGCACAGTCTCCTTCACCAGCTTGCAGCTGATAAACTGTTATTGAACATTTCACATTCAGTGCTTATGCTCTCCACTTACCGTCTGCATTTGCCCACGTGGCAGAATAGATCAGCCCTCTGTTTCTCTTTCATTTCACTTTCTGTTCCTCTTTCACAAAGTCAAATTGCTCAGGTTGCAAATACTGACAGGGAATGTTTCACTACAATCACAGAGGGTTTCAATTACTGGCTTGAAGTTTCATTACAACATGACTCTGAACAATCATTTTTTTCCAGCTTATTAAAACAAAATCTATGTTTTGGACTTAAGAGACTTGACAGCATTTCATTAATTGACAGCTGGAGAGAACGTAACACTTAGTTTTTGCTTAGAAGCAGGGAAAACTGATGCCTGACATTTTGATTCTGGAGCACTCAGATAGATGGTTTTATTGAGTGATCAGCAGCTTTTGCCTAAGAAGCCTCTCAAGGCCAAGAATGCACAGCAAATAAAGACCAATATCTCCAGCTCTTTATGGACATTTTTGACAGCTTAGCAAGGCCTGATTCTGCCACCTTGCATCAAAATATTAATAGATTTTTGTGCAGTTTGCCTTAGTGAGGATGACAGAGTCAGGATATGAATTTTTTCTAGCCACCATGCCAAATCTGCTAGAGGTTGTTCATCAGTAGATAGCAATTAATGGACTCATTATACTGCAGACAGATGACAAAGTTCAGCTGTCTTAAATTAGGATTTACAGCACTTGGCCCATGCTTGGAATGAACACCATGGTTTAATATGACCAGGTTCAGAGCAACATTTCCATCTTCCAAAAAATGTGTTTTCATTATGCATCAGATCAGAATGGAATTTTTTGTAACTTTTCAGGTAAAAAAAAAAAAAAAAGAGAAGACATTCATAAAGACTGGTTCAGAGGTTAGGGCCTTCCCCTACTTCACAGGAAAAGCATGCTGAATCAGTCTGTCATATCTGCATCCAAGAAAACCCACTTCATCTGAAAAAACTTTTGAGCATCAATTTTTCAAGTAGATTGACATTTTATTACTGTTAAGACTGCATCTGAAAAATGTCCAAAGACATGAAGCTCACCATGTATTTCCTAAGCTGGTGTGCATCCTTTATACACTTCAGGGTAAAAATTCCTATGTATCTATCCCATCCAGTCAACCATGCACTGTACTAATGTAATTATTGCCAGACAGTGAGATGCATTCTATTTTGAATACCTACATGTTTGCTTATGTAAATACATAGAGAAAAAAATTTGCTGTATTTTGTAATGTTAATGTAAAATGGTGTTTCAATGCTTTACTGTTTTGTCTGATTGCACTGCTAGTAAAGCAGATTAAAATATTCAAATGCTATCTGTTGTTTTATAAACTGGAGGTTTGTCTTAAGTAGCTAATTTGGTTTGGTTTTATTTCTTCCATAAATATTCAGTACAATGTCTGCTGAAGGCTAAAGTAATTTTAAATATTTTGCTGGACAAAAAGAAAGAACATGTTGCTCTTTAGATAGAATTTAACTATCTCGGTAAACTGGTCCAAAATGAGCCATTGTAATCATTCTCTTCTTCTAAGGACAGCCATCCTTCTACTGAAGAGGTACTCTTTGGGTAAGTACATACAGCTTAACACATTTTGGTCTCAGAAACAGTGTATTTGCAATAGGAGTAAGCCAATTAAATTATTTCACTAAGAAGTAGAACTATGAGATTAAAATTAATAAGATATATTGGTTTGCATGGTAAGGTTTCAGTAGTGGGGAAGCTACAGATGGGTTCTGTGAGATGCTTCCAGAAGTTTTGCCCATATCTGACAGATCCAATGCCAGCCAGCTCCAGGAAGGATGAACCTCTGGCCAAGGTATTCTAGTTTGAAAGCAAACTAGTGAGAGACTTCGAATCAGAAATACAATTTAATAGGAAAAATAAAATAAATGTAGTAGTACAAAAAAACAACCCACTGACAGAGTCAGGGTACAAACCTGACCCCCTGACAGTCAGGGGGTTTGGCAGAAGTTCAATCAAATGGTGGCTGCAGTTCTCCTGGAGTGATGGTTCCATTGAAGCAGTGATTCTGTAGAGAAAGGTCTGGTCTTCCTCTGAAAGTCCAGTGGCGGAGTAGGAAGGGTCTGGTCTTCCTCTGATAGTTCAGTGGAAAAAGGCTGCCTGTGGTGTTCCAAACCTCAGCTTATATTCAGGATGGAATGCTTGGTTCCTCCCTCTGGGCGGAGTATCTCACAATGGGATGTAATCTTATCAGCCATGCGGTGATGGCCCATTAACAGAAGATGTCCCCCTGGGGGGAGGATGGGTCAGAGGAGAGATAAGAACTCTGCTGCACCTGGTGTCAACAGCTGGCCCATTAACAGAAGATAGCCCCAGGAGCTTATCAGGGATGAGTCATGGAGGGGATGGGGCAACCCTGTCCCACCGGTTCCAACAGCTTATGAAGATGGTAACAGAATAAATACTTTTGGATACATCTTACACTGTAACCTAGGACACAAGGCCAAGCCCAGCAGCAGCTATGATGGTGCCAGTGGGATAATAGATTTAAGAAGTGGGGGAAAGCTACACCATTGCAGCTGGAGAGAGGAGTGAGAATGTGTGAGAGGAACAACTCTGCAGACGCCAAGGTCAGTGAAGAAGGAGGGGCAGGAGGTGCTCCAGGCGCCAGAGCAGAGATTCCCCTGCAGTCCCTGGTGCAGACCATGGGAAGGCGGCTGTGCCCCTGCAGCCCACGGAGGCCCATAGGGGAGCATAGGGGAGCACGTATCCCCCTGCAACCCGTGGAGAGCTCCACGCTGGAGCAGGTGAATGCCCAAAGGAGGCTGTGACCCCGTGGGAAGCCCGTGCTGGAGCAGGCTCCTGGCAGCATCTGTGGGAAGCCAGTGGAGAGAGGAGCCCCTCTGGAGCAGGTTTGCTGGCAGGACTTTGACCCATAATGGAGCAGTTCATGAAGAACTGCAGCCCGAGGGAAGGATGCGTGTTGGAGAAATTTGTGAAGGACTGTCGCCCGTGGGAGAGACTGCACGGTGGAACACGGGAAGAGTGTGAAGAGTCCCCTCCCTGAGGAGAAAGGAACAGCAGAAACCACTTGTAATGACTGACCACAGTTCCCATTCCCCGTCCCTCTGTGCCACTGCGGGGAAAGAGGTAGAGAAAATCGGGAGTGAAGTTAAGCCCAGGAAGAAGCGAGCAGGGTGAAGCTGTTTCAAGAGTTAGCTTTTATATCTCATTAGCCTAGTCTGATTTGATTGGCAATAAATTAAACTAATTCCCCTAAGCCAAGTCTATTTTGCCTGTGACAGTAATTGGTGAATGATCTCTTCCTTCCCTTGTCTAGACCCAGGAACCTTTCCTTGTATTTCCCCTGCCCTGCCTGGCTGAGGAGTGGGAGTTTGGTGGGCACCTGGTGTCCAGCCCGGGTCAGCCCACCGCCACAGCAGCACAAACAGCGTGGCTACAGAGACACAAATAACCCCCAGGTCACAGAACCACAGTGCCATCTATTGTCGGTATTTTCTTTCACAAAGAGCATTGAAATAAGAACCCCAAGTGGATTTTAAAAGTTTTCATTTTCTCGGTTTTAAAACCAAAATAAATTTATTCCTTCATCTGATCTTACAGCATACACGCTCTTGTTTGCAATGGTGATGCATATCAAAGTAGCATAGCTGTTAAAAACCCCTTCAAAACCTTGCTCTACGCTTAAGGTTTCATCAAGCTTTATAATGTGTAGAAAAAAGCATACAAAGATGTATTTTTCAGAAGCGATCAGACAAAGGGAATCAGATAGTTTTAGCTACAGATATGCGTCATACCACACGGTGAAATGTACCAGATGAGATACCTGCATTGCAAATCCGCTCATTTTTTCCTCAGGACTACTAGACCTCTGTATGTAGGCTACAGCATATCATAATTTCTTATGTTCTTTGGAAAACTCCCTTCCACATTTACCTGTTTCTACATAATTTACACTGACCATTGAAAGAGAATACATTCACTTATCAATATGGCACTTCAAGACATAAAATCAAAGATGTTTGGAAAGGAAGTTCCATTTATGAATGTATTCTCTGAAGGGAGTCAGCATTGTATATGCACCAACAAACTCCCTTGTCAAAGGCTCAAAAACCCCCAGAAGTAAAGATAGTTTCTTGTCAGTACAATCAGTTGTCACCTTGGAGGCAGGACACCTGCTCTTCCATAAATATTTCTGCAAGTGCATTTGCAATTGACATAAAAAAATCTCAAGGAGTTTATTTGCAAATTCTTAGGTCACAATTCACTAACAATACAAATATTAGCATTTTGTGAGCTCGCTTTTATTCATCCTGTTATATAAGTGTTCTGTAGCAGCAGGAGATTGAGAGTCTCAGAATCCTTAAACACTTCTTCACAGCTCTCAGGAACCCAGTAGTAAAAATTATATTCCTGCAACTGCACAACTGCTGCAGGAAATGGAAGCAAAGAAATCAGTAGTTAAAATGATGGTTGCTGATTTTCCAAGCAAATTTACAACATGCTTGTTTTGTAAAGTCTCTGATGCTGAATAATTTGAAATTACAAAGATGTTTGGGTGATCCATGTCTCTTTGCAGAAAAAGCAAAAAGTGTGCAAGTTGAAAAATTTTTTCATGGAGTCATTTAGACTGGGAACTGCTGGTGACTCCTAGTTAAACATCCAGGCCGAAGCCAGTTGAGCCAGCTCCTAGAGGCAATAGAGAGACAGCCTAAAATTAGTATTTAAAGCAAGTGGAAAGAATTACCCTTTGGAATTGCCTACTGAAGAAAATCCCAGTCTTCAAATCCTTCAAGTATAAACTCCATTCAAAACTAACAGCACATGTAATGTAGGCACATAACTTTGCTTTTCAAAACTAAATACTTGGGGCTTTGGGGCTAAGGCTAAGCCTGGAGATAGGTATAGGGAATAAAATTCCCCCTGTAAGAGGCTATTAACAGTCACACTGGGGATCCTTGAGGGAAACCAGTTTCTTTGCTGCATGGGGTCTTTTGAGGAACAGTCGCCTGGGAGAAGGTAAAAAGATGGAGCTGTGCCATCTTCTGATCTGCCCAAGAAGCCAGTGGCTGATGAAAGAGGGCCATACTGTGACATATGAAGTGAGGTTTCACCTACATCTAAGGATAAAAATGGGGAAAGAAGCATGTTAAACAGATTACTGCAATCACTGTCAGACTACATTGACTTTTATATATTCTTACAATTACTTTCAGGAAGAGACAACTATTGCTGGGGACTTATTTGCTGATGGGCAGCTGAGGCACAGTGAAATAAAATCAGCACAAGAAGCCACTCAGTGAGCTGGGAACAGAACCTGGAACTTAAAAGACATGGATGAAGGTCCCCTTCCTATAAGGAAACAGATTTCCAAAGCACTTCTGGAAATCTGCAGTTCTTATTGACCCATGAAAAAAAAATTTCTAGCAATGCACCGTTATTGCAATTGAGATTTATGTGTTTGAAATGAGTCAAGTTTGTAGAATCAGAAAAAATATGTTTCAAAAGTAGTTTATAAAGGCACTTCCTGAGATGAAGTAGAGCAGTTGTGAGACCATGAATGACCCAAAGAAAGATATATTATCCTAAAATTCCTCTTTGATACTTTCCATGAGAAAAAATGGTAGTCATTTGGGAAGCAGCACACAGGACCTGAAAATTAATCCAAGGTAGGATACCTACTTCAGAAATTTTTTGAAATATTCAGGGTCAAACAAAGGTGGAAAATCTCAGGATTCAGAATCAGACTAGTCCAACAGTTACTCCACCAAAATACTTGGAATTGCTGCCTAGAACTATGCATAAAATAAAGGATGAAGTTTCCACAAGAGCATAATCATCATGGCTGCACTCTGGAAGTCAACATTTCTGTTCTCCACATTAGAAGTGTAGAAAATATTTTTCCCCCTTTTTGTCTTGTAGACAGTGAACCCTTCAGGTCAGAAGGTTTGCTTCAATAGGTTTTTCTACAGTGCTTTGCACTGTGGACCTGGTCACTGTCAATAACAATAAGCTCTTCCCTTTTTGTTTCAATAAGCTTTTTTATCAACAGTCCCTTCCTTACTGCAACTTACCAAGTTTTTTTTCCAGAACTCCAGAATATGTTTCTAAACTGAAGTCTCTTCTTTTTGCAAAGATCTATTATCCTTCTCTCTTTATCTTTGTTACTGCAGGGAGTAATATAAACTGGCTTTTTTTCTTACCTACATATCTCAGACTGTACTCCATCTCACCACCCAAGCCATTAATAGAGACACTAAACAGTCCTGTCCCTCGTAGTGATCCCTGAGGGGTGTTACTCTGACAAGTGGACTCTGGACTGCTGATCAATACTCTCTGAGCACAGCAATCCAGCCAATATTCCACCCACCTTATTATCCACTAATCGAGCTCATATTTCTCCAATCTTGTTAAAAGGAGACAAGGAGACTATTAGAAGTTCTTTCAAAGCTCTTGCTAAAGTATACAACTTCCACTGCTCCTGCTTTGGCCATTGAAGCAGCATTCTAGTCAGAAGGTAATTAGACTGGTCAGGTGTGCTGTGCTCTTGGTAAATCCATGTTGGCTCTTCCTAACCACCTTCTTGTTCTTTCTATACCTGGAAATGGCTTCCAGGAGGATCTGTCCCATTACTTTCCTGGGAGTGGTGGTAAGGCTGACCTGCCCTTAGTTTGCTTGATCTTTTAGGCACTGATTTAGACACTTTTACACACTAATTATAACAAAATAATCCCTATAATAGCAACTGAAAACCTGTTCCATTCAAGATTTATTATTTTTTTTAACTTTCAGAAGACTTATCTCTTCTTAAAATTCAGATCAATAAAGTTTTTTTTCCAATTGTCTTTGGGCAATATAAGCACCTACTTTTACTTTTTTGTCTTAAATGATGTTTGGAACCTTCTGACCCTTTCATTGCCTGTACTTCCTATACGAATCCTACATATTATTGAAAAAGTATTCTTTCTGCTGGGGATCATGCCAATTGTTCCAAAAGCTATGAAGGCATGTTACCATACTCATCTTTGACAGCAACAAATTACTGCCTTTTGCTCAGCCTTTCTAAAAGCCATGCTCTTTAAAATAATCTTTTGTTTTAATTTTGCATGACTCTCTGTCATACCTCATTATAGATAACAGATTCAAATAGTGCTCACAGGAAGAATTTATGATACACATGAAGATTCTTTCCGCTACTTTGACCCTAATTTTGACAAATGACTTCAAGTCTGTGGCCTGAACTGTCCACCAAGACCAAGAAAGAAAGTCTACTGTACATATATTACTGTAAGGCTCATGTAGGGATTAAGGAATGCCAGGTGGTGTTGCTGATCTCAACTTATTCCAAAAGATCTACAGAAAAGCCTGTCTCCCTTGGAAAGACAACCACAAGCCTAAACAAATGGCATTTATGCCTTCACCTCTCCTTGCAGCTCCCATTAATAAGACAAGCCCTAATGTTCTTCTATAGTATTTATTGGCTTAAATTGAATTTAAATTTGTCCTTTGGCATTTGCTAAATCAGACCTTCACTATTACATTCCTGTCAGCCAATATCTTTCCTTAGCTGCAATTATACACCTAAGTTTACTTGAATATCTGAATGCAAAATACCAGCCTCAAGGGCTCATTAAATACATGTATATGGAAACATTTCTCAAACAAGCAGACTTCAAATAAGTTCAAAATTAACCTGTACTAGAAAGAAATAGAAAACAAAAGACATAATACAAATATGTGCAGTTAATTTACTATGAAAAAACAAGACTGACCTGTTTTTAATTGTAACACATTAAGAGGAAAAAACTTTCCATCACAATTATCAGGAGCATATTCCTCACTGGATTTAACATCAATTGTAATGGGCTTAATTTTTCCTTTTTTCTGAAGTGATAGGAAAGTATTACTAATATTTCTTACATTACTCTAATAAAAGAAGAATGATTGGGGTTTTTTTTCCCTTGGAAAAGTTGCAAGTGCTTTAACTGCTCCAGGGACAAAGAATTTTTCAAAAAACATTACTTTTTCTCTTTTTTTATCACAATTACTTGTTTCTGCAGCTGCAATCTTCTGTGTATATATTTTCCACAGCCTCTCTGCAAAGAGGATTTATGAAAATGCTCAGCCTCATAGCAGCTCAGAGCTATTGAGGCCACTCCTGACCACCAGTGCAGTGCTGCAGAAGCACCAATCCAAGATAAAGCCAAGTGAAAGGGCAACTATGTAACTTGTTTTACAGTGCAAGCAAGACAAAAGGACAATGCTGTGTCCCCAAGAAGACCTAGGGATTCAAATGAGACATTAACTCCCTAATGAACAAAAAGGAAATAATGAAATCAACAAATGGAGCAAAGCAGAAAAAACCCTCAATGTACACATAAAGTAACTGAGGGTGTGTAAGAAGGAAAGGAAAGAAAAGAAACTCAGATCTAACTTCTATCTAGGAACAAAAGATAAGATAGATGGATGTAGAAGGAAGGGGAAATAATAAAGATAATCAATAACAATGCAGTGACAGACAATTCTCCCTTTCCCCGTGCAAACTTCCTCCCTTGAAAAGCTAGATTTGAAACAGGTTGTGTCAATACAGCCAGCATGAAATATACTGAGGGATGATACTGTTGCCAGCATATATATTTCTTGAAAATGACTGATAGCATGGCATAAGACAGTTTAGGATAGCTTAGATAAATATCACATTAGAATTATAAAAGGCTAAATTATAAACAGTTACTATAAAGAATACTGGAGAAGTTCTTTACGGAAAAGAACAGCATACAAATAATCTCCTGTCAAAGTCAACAGTGAAGTGTGAATTCAGAACTCTGAACAACTAAAGTGAAGATGAGATCAACACAAAAAGCTGAGAAAAAATGACTGAAAAGCAGAGAAAGTACGTTGGAATAGTATGTGCTGTACTGGAATACAACAATAAAGTAATATATAAAGCAAAGGTACATAAGCCAAAAGATTTTCCAAAGTGAGTATCTGTCATTCTTTTCTTTTAATATCCTCACTTCTACTGGTTGTCCTGCTGTACCATATGAGAAGCCTTTTAATGATGAAGGAAATGAAGCCCGTTTTACATCTGGTATTTTTTAGAGAATTTGAAATGATAGGCAGAATGCTAACAAAATGAATTCACAGGTGAGAACTGCAGACACTGTCTTAAAGGATACAGAAATGGAATTAAGATTAAACAAATGTGCATAACCAAAGACACTAGAAAGATCTATACCACAGTGCTGAAGAGACTGCACTAGCTTGCACTACACTCTGCCTTACACTGTTCTTAACACTATCCTGGTGTGTCAGCTCTGTGCCATGAAAACAGCTCTCTGGAGGGCTGAGACACAGCCCTCACATAATTTACTATGCATAATTTACTAATTTGCTATGCATTTATGTTCAGTCTTTTTTGACTGAAAAGACATAAAAATAATGCTTACGCCTTGACATCATGGAGATGTGAGGAGGCCAGGGAAACAAATCAGCAGGCTCTCAGGTGAATCCTTCTGAATAGATCACTCTGAAATGGGAGTAAATAGGGCAGAGGTTATCTAATGGACTTGGACAGGAAGAGCAGGAACACATCAAAATCTTATCAGTATCACTGCCTGAGTTAGGCAGGTTTCATACTGACAATAGATAAATAGATAAAAACAATTGCAGATATCAGGAAAAATGAGCTGTGTGTAACAACGGCTGTCTGTATGTATGAGAGACTGGATACAGTTCAGCTCAAATAACTAACTGGGCATTATCTTGCTAGTGAGAGACATTTAGAGAGCTACAAAATGCACACATAGAGATGGAAGGAATCACCTGAAGAGTACTTGAGAAATATTAGTGAAGAAACACAATTTAATTTGATTAATGGCAACTTAAACACAGCTCAAAAAAGAAAAGTTGAGACAAGGAAGTTTAAACAGCTCAGAGACAGACTATTTGTACCAACTACATCCAAGTACAGAGGCAGAATACGAAGCTTCTCTGGAAGACAGGATGCAAGGTCCAGGTCCGGGCTCCAGCAGCTGTAGTCCAAGTGAATCTGCTGGGGAAGAATAGAAAGTAATGGAGGGACAAAATTGTCAGTACTGTGCCTTGCTAGAATTAGGGAACGAAAATATAAAAGGAATTACTGTCACATCGGAAAAGTCAAGGCTGCAAAATGTTACAGGCAAAAATAGTTACTGCCAATGCAGTACATAGTACAAGACTACAAAGTAGGAGGGAGCTTAGCTGAGGACATTTTTTGATAACTGATAGGCATGTTTAACTGCAAATTAATAAATAAATAAATATATCATAAAAGAACAGCACAAGGTGGGATAATTTGGGTTATGAATAAGATGGAAGCACTGCCAAGTATCTTCTTTATTTTGTGATCTCACAGGTGAGGTGTAAAATACCTACACTAGAATTTGGGTTTAGTATAAAATCAGCAGTCTGTCTGGTGGCAGCTGCCATGAAGAAGTCTGAAATCCTGAGAGGAGGTAAAACTGCATTTGGAACGCAATGATGCAGTGGTCCCAGCTCAGGCCACTTCAGCAACTCTTTTCCTCCTTGAAGTGGTTGAGCTACAATGACATGAATAGAAACGCTGCTTTGAATAGCTCACTATTATTGGATTCCCTGGATTAACTTTTTATTTCATTCTTCATCTTTTACTGCCCCAGATTTTCTTCTTCTGAGCCAGGAGGGCCACCTCTGCAGCTTGGGGGTTTGGAGGTGCTGCCCAGGGCACAGCTGCCACTACTTCAGCCCTGGGCTGAAGTGCTGAGGTGGGAGCAGCACCAATGTTATCCCAAAATAGGTTCTTTTGCCCAGTGTGCAAGAGGCCAATCCACACACAAAGTCCAGGCATTTATTTACTGTTCCATGCAAAAACGGGGTGCTGGGCAGGAAATTCTCAAGGCCAGCACGATGACTACCAAAACCCTTCACTATTTATATATTTTAGTTAACAAAGGCATCAGCGTTCATCGGCTACAAGTTACCTACTTCTCTTACTAATTAATTTTCTGTCTTCTATTGGTTAATGATTGTCTCGCTTCTCCTGCTAATTAGCCCATATACTTAGTCTTTCTCTTGAGTCGGTGGGTTTCTTGAGTCAGTGGGTTGCAAGTTTATGGTCACAATCTCCCCGTCAGAATTATCTTCCACTCAATTAGAGCTGATTTCAGCAGAGTTAATGAGTTTTCTTGGTTATTTTCTTACTTGCCCTGGGAGTTCTGCCAAATGTCCTTCTGGCCCGTGAATTCTGCATTATCAGCAGCACATCCTTGTCCCCAAGCTCTGCTAACCTCTCCCTAGGCCCTAAAATTTAACAAGGCAATTCTACCGACAAGCAATTAGTCTTTGTAACACCTGGACATCAATTAGAGCTCGTTCGCTGCTGTTTCAAGGATTAAATCTCCTTTTCTGATTAGGCTTCGAGGTATATAAAGATCAAACATCACAGAGCAACCTTTCTTAAGAAAATGTTTACATATGTAACGTTTTGCAATCCCGCGGCGCCCGCAGGCCCGACTCCTCGCCGTGCTGAGGCCGCGGCCCGGCCGCGCCATGG
>WEIT01039505.1:2259-25095 GCA_013389985.1 Dryoscopus gambensis | reverse complement strand
GAGCTGCCGGGCGGGCGCCCCTCAGCCCCAGCCCCGCGGGGGCGGAGGGAGACAGCGATGAGCCCCCGCGAGCTCTCCGTGGTGCAGGGTTCTTCTTGCCCGGTGCCCCATAGGAGCACGCAGGTGCGAGGGTTGGAACGTTTTCGTTTTGATATTTGCTACCTGGTCTGATGTTACCTGGGTTCCACTCAGGATTTTCTTGTGTGCCGACAGGACCCGAGAGAATGGCCTGAAGTTGTGTCAGAGCAGGTTTAGGTTGGATATCAGGAAAAGGTTCTTCAGCCAGACGGTGGTTGGGCACTGGAACAGACTCCCCAGAGAAGTGATCACAGCACCAGCCTGACAGAGACCAAGAAGCATTTCCACAACGCTCTCAGGCACATGGTGTGACTCTTGGGGTGTCCTGTGCAGGGCCAGGAGTTGGACTCGATGGTCCTTGGGGGTCCCTTCCAACTCAGAATATTCTATCATTCTGTGACCCTGCATTCTGTTCACCTTTCACCTGTCTGCTTGGCCTTACTGCCCCCCATGCAAGCTGACAGCGTCCGCTTTTGTGTCAGCCGTCCTGAGTTTTCTTAGCATGTTTGCTACACTTGTGCTGCCAGCTGTTCTAAAACTCCCATGACTCTCCTTTGCTTGTATTTTTCATGCTGTCTGCCATGGAAATAAGCCTTCTGCTCCTCTGTTTCTGCTATCCCACAGACTGTTAGAACATGGTAATTAATTTCCATCAAAGATGAGAATAAGGCTCAGTATTGTGGTAGTGGCTCGATCGTGTCATACAGAGAAGAAGAGGTGGGACATATATTTCTCCTGCACAGTCACTGTGGAGGTAACAGCCTGGCACAGGTTGCTCCAGGTTAACCACTGCATGTGGGAATGCTTGGTTGGTAGCCAAAGAGCAAGCCACAGTTGGTGCTGAGGTAAAGGTCATTGGACATGTGGGTCTGTAGGAAAGCAGGTAGGCTTTGCCCATTCTGCCCACAAGAGTTCAGCCTCCCCTGTCCCTGTTCTGTGGGGAAATGGAAAGTTAATTGAAGATCAGAAAGCGTGCGCAGCAAGTTCTTCTGAAAAACTATAGCATTAAGCAGAGATACTTCAAGTTGTATTCAACTCTTCTGTTCTCAAAAAGTCTTAGACCAGGAATGTTTTATTTTCAAATTTAACTTTCTCTGTTTGGTTTTGGTTTATTTTTTCCAGTTAAAATCATGGCACTGAAACAGGTTTCCAGCAACAAATGCTTTGAGGGTTTCCAGAAGGTGTTTGAACATGACAGGTAAACACCACTAAAGCAACCGGGGTGTTTAGCTTGGGGCAGTAAATCCATATTGTCATTGTTGTCAGTGTTTTCAGTCTGCAGGGAAATAGCATGTTCTCACTAATATCCATCCATATTTCAGTTAGGAATAATGTCTACTGCTGCTTTGGCTGTGCTCTTGAATTACTGTGTTAATGTTTAACATAATCTAGTATACTTAGTGCTGCAGAGCTGAGGTGGGAAGCCAGTATTTTTACCTTTGAAAATGAAGCTGCATTACTTTGGGTTGACCTGTTTGCAGCACAGAGAACCACTGTGTGTGCAAAGTTCCACTCACTCTACTGGATATCTCACTTCTATGCACTCTGGAAAAGTGCTGTGAGCAATGACTCAGTGAATAGATTCTTGTTTGATGAAGGTGAATAGAAAAACAAGCTTCTAAAAAACTTTAATCCAAATAAAAATAAAATCATTAGTTGTGCTTAGATAAGAATTCATTGAGAGTTTCGGGCTTTAGTATTAATTGAGCAACTGACTGGCCTGTAGACTTGGCAGATTGAAAGCCTCCCTTTCTGGCACATGCCGTGGATTTTATATTGTGCAAGTCATGTGGATGTGTTCCTCAGTAAAATTTACTTTGCAATTTAATAGACAAAGCTCAAGCTAAATATTGCTGGGATTCAAAATACAATTTTCAACCTGTTCCTGGTTAGCAGCACTGTGAAAATGCGTCTTACTTGTGAGTCTCTGTTTTAAATGTATTCAGAACAAGGTTGGAAGGTCAGCTATTGCTAATTCAAGAGTCTAAGGCCGAGTTTAAAAATTGATTTTCCCTTCCTTTAATGTAGTTGTTACAATTCACTGACCAGATCTCTCTTTAAATGAAATGCATTGATCCAACTTTCCATTTTTAATGTTAGTGTTCTTGTTGATTAAGTAGTGGTGATAACAAGAAGTATTTTATTAATACAGTGCAGAGCTAAAATGCAGAATGAAATTTGGAATCTACTTGCCTCCAAAAGCAGAAACTGGAAAGTGTCCTGTTCTGTATTGGCTCTCGGGTAAGTAACGTGAGTCTTGGTATATTAAAAAATACAATCTTAAACATGTTTAAACTACTGCACTACAGTTACTGAAAACCTAATGTAGAGGTACTGCAGGGGCAGCTCTTGAATTCTACAAAAACTCATCTTCTGGAAGGCGCACTTAGTTTGAGCGTACTGTGATAAATCAGGATGCAGCTTGGGAGTAGCCTACCAGAGTGTGTTGTAAAATGCTCAGTGTTCAAAGTGTTCTACCCTTTTGTGCTAAAATGTTCATACCTTTTGTTCCAAAGCCTATATATTGAGGTTCTCCTGTAAGGCCTTCCCGCTGGGACACCTCCTGCTTCCCTTTGTTTATGACAGACTGCTTCAGCTAACAGGGTAGGGATGTGAAATAGAGCCCGTGGAAGCCAGCACATTTGTCCTGTGGACTCCACCTTATTCCAAGCACTATTTTGCGGCAAGCAACTGGTGAACTTGAAAAGAGAGGTGCTGTCAGCTGCCTTAGCACAAGCACATCTAGTGTGAGGTAAACCTGTGGGATCAGAAAGGGCCAGGGGCTGAAGAAGCTTGTGCAGCAGGAGTGAAGTTCTCTCATCCACAATTAATTAATTAAATACTTCTTTTTTTCTTTCATTCAAAATAAAAAGCAGAAACTCTGTTTTGTAATTCTAGGAGTTGCTTTATTGAGACTTGGGTTTAGAAAGTTGGAGACCAGACTGTTAGTGTGGAGACTTGTGCTCCTTGTATATATTCATTTCACAAAATAGCTGGTGGGTCTGATTTGTATCATGGCAGTGGACTGGGTAAAAGTGTTTATCCTTGAAGTTAGGAACATCAAAATTGTCTGAAGAACTCTAAGCCATGCAGCACATTTATTCTATTGAATGTAAACCATGTTGTCTTGGGCAGTATATCAGTCAAATTAGGTTACTGGCAACTTGTCCCAGAGAAAACTAGAATCATTAACTCTTCTCAAATTCCATAGTGAAGAAAAATTGAAATATTGGTGTGAAGTAGAATTTATTTGTAATTGGACTTTATTTGGACCTGCTGCTGTGCAAAAGGCATGTATTGCTGTGGGTTTTGGAGTCAGAGTGCTTATGGGCCCTTTATCCTGTCTAAAGTATGTAGAATTTGTCAGAGCACATGTGTGATTCTGTAATGCAAACAGCTGAGATTACAGTAGAAAGAAGAATGTATTTGCAGGGTTAGGCGTCAGAAGTTCAGTGTCAGCTTTAGCACAAGTGCCTGTGGTCAGTGGGTTTAAATGCACACCACCTGAGGGCACTGTACACCGTGTGAGTTGGTGCTCCAGGGAATACGGGGCCCACACGGATCTGGTGTTGATCATGTGTTAGTGCAACTAGATGGGACAGTGCAGCTGTGTGTCTGTGGATTGTTAAGCATTGTTGAGCCTAGTGAAAACATTTTCCATGTTTATGGAGATAGCAATTCCTCTTGTTTTTCAGAACCTTTTCTGTCAAAAAGAGTTTTGAATCCAGTATGCTGTGAGCAATGGGTAACCGACAATATTTTTATTTCCCTAGGGTTAACCTGCACAGAACAGAATTTTATAACGAAGGCTGGGTTTCAACAAGCGGCAGCCGAGCACGGCCTTATTGTAGTGGCACCGGACACGAGCCCACGTAAGTGTAACGAGAGACATGGTAACAGTTATTCCACTGAAGTGTGCTCTGTCCTCAGAGAACGGGGTGCTGCAGTGTGCTGAAAAGTGTGTTTCCCACCTGAGTCAGAATTTGACCTCACCTCTGCATCTTGCATTGTTCACTAGATTACACTGTGTATGTTCTTAATAACAGAGTAGCGAGTGTTTGACATTTGCAACTCTCTTACTGTTATGGCACTAAAACTATAACAAAGGGGCCCTGGAGCTCAGCACAGACTAGGAGAGGGAGGAAAAGTGAAACAAGAAATGTGTGTTATTAGAATTCTTGCTGGCATTTTGTGGCTTACTGAGACCCTATAAAACCTGCAGAATGGTGCTGCCACACAAATCTGCAGTGCTTGCTCTTTATTGTATTCTGTCTTCTAAAGCCAATTAAATACATATCTTGAGAGGGTTACAATACTTGGAAAAGCAAACCAGAAACCTTTCTCCCCTGCAGCTACAATAGACTAGTGATGAACGGATCTTTTTAAATGATATGCTGTTGTTTAAGGCGGAATTTATGGTATGGGAAACCTGAAAATGGTGGATCTACAGTTATTGGAAATACTGTTATTTGGGGATTCACTGTTTTATGTTTTGTATTTGTTGGATTCTACCACAGTCTCATGAGTGCTGTAAACAAAGGTGGCAGCCTTCTAATATTTCCCAAGCTTTAGTAGGTCACATCTGACTCCAGGCAATATGGGAAAGTGATGTTCTTTCCGTAAAGTATTTCTTACATCTAGAGTTTGAAGTTGTGTGAGGTCCAAGAACATAAATACATGTTTCTAATGAAGAAGAGGGACAGAAGAGCAAAACTTGCATATGAATGACCTTTACAATTAGTTGTTGCTATTGCTGCAGGCTGGAGATGGGCAACTCACCTTTGTGCCATTCACATTGGGTAATTATACTGGAACTTGGTTTTGGTGCTGTCTGTGTAAGTTTTCTCTATCAGTGTGTAACTGTCTTTGCATAGGTCATTGCTTTGTCCATTTTCTTTTAAATCCCTTAATGGCAGCTTCTCTCTTGCCTTTCAGTCTAAAAACTGTGGTGCTGTACTGATAAGGATTGCTTTGCTATTTAGATGAATTTTGGTATGTGCTTCATATTATACTCTTACATTTTAGCTCAGAGACCCCAAATGTTCTTAAGTCTCTTTGAGTTGTTTGGAGAAACAAATGAAAAGCAATTCAAATATAATCATGAGCTGAGAGGTATTGAAAATGCTTACATGTGCTTTTCAATTGTGTAGTTATGACTGCATGAGAATTCTTTCCGGGTGCCAGGAGATGTATGCGGATGGGGAAGAAGACTGCATGAAATCAGTGAATACTTGTCATTACAGACTCTGTCAGGCCTTGATAGATTTTACTTTTCATTCTTTAAAGGAGTTTGTTTATCCAGACAGGTATACTGAGCAATATTATGCAGATTCCTTTTCAAATTTCTTTTTTTCAAGGTTTCCTGTAAGTTTTTTTTAGCATAATGAGCATTTTACCTTCATTGCCTGGCAGGACTTTCTGAGCTTTTGTCCATCTCCAAGGTATTGAAAATAGACTTTTTACATCCAACATGTTGTTTAAGCACCCCAGTCCCTATGATTGCTGGGCTATTGAGTTACAGAATCACTCTGTGTTCAAGGGCATGTCACTGGAGCAAAGTCACCTTTGATCCTTGTACAAATCTGGTTTCACACTGTGGCAGGGTGGCAGCCATCTCTGCACAAATTGTGAGGGACTTTCTAATTACACGTGGGTTTGTAGTGTAATCTGACAGTGGTAAAAGCTCATGTAATTTTGGATTGCAGAAACTAGGAAATAACGGCCTCTCTTTCTCCAAAATATTCCTATCACATGTACCTTGAAATACTACATTCTGTTCTGCAAACCAGGCTGGTAAATCACAGACTAATCAACGGGAGGACTGGGTGGGATGTACTGACTTTCAGGAACTCATCTGCAAATTTAGTTTGAAAGTGTAGCCTTGGAAAAGAGGATACAATCCTGCAGTTATTCAAAGATGAAGTCTTTGAATTTAAATTTCGTGGAGAATTATAGGTGAGAGCAATGAAATGAATTGCAGAAAAGGTAGAGGTATAGACTTGTGAAATTGTAGGAACAGTGAACGTTATTATTCTGGAGAATCTTAAAAAGGGAGGTGTAGCAGACATTATTTAAAGCACAAAAACTGGCTTGTACACACCATTTGGTGATATATTGTTCTGTCATTCTGGGGGAAAAGGAAATTTTTTTCTGTTTCTCACACAGTTTCTTGTACTTGATAGGATGAGGTCTAATGTCTGAAATAAGCTGGTAGCATCAATTAACAAGTGCCGACTTCTGGTTAAGTCCCTGGGTAAATTGGACAAAGCTTTACAGAAGTAATTTAGGAGACATGTATGCTGTATTTATATATGAAGAGATACTGACACTATTTAGAAATTGGATATATCTGTAGGTATTATGTAAGTGACATTTTGAAAGTGTTGCAATAACACTTGAAAACATTGTACTAATGGATGAAAATCCGAATCGTCTTATAGTTGAAGGGGTAGAGATATGATTGAGAAACTTGTGTCCCAAGTCTGATTCGTATGGCAGGTTCTCCAATTCTGAACATGTAGTAAAGGTAAGATTTTTCATGCTAGGTGGCTGCAATATTGAAGGAGAAGATGAGAGCTGGGATTTTGGCACCGGTGCTGGTTTTTATGTGGATGCCACTGAAGATCCTTGGAAGACAAACTATAGGATGTATTCCTACATAAAAGATGAGGTAACTTTGCTGCTGGGTTCTCCTGGTGTTCCTGGGTAAGATAAAAAGGGGTGTGGCTCAGTCGTAGGAAAGTCCCACATCTTGTGTTACAAGGTTATGGTAGAGTTCTATAGAGATACTTTGAGTTACATATTATCGGCTGAACTGTTTCCTTTTGATTTCACAGTTCCATGCCAATTGCTTTCAGGCCATGATCACAAGTGTCAGGCTGGAACCAGAGATGTGCCTTTGGTTTCACTGGCATTAAAAGGCCTTAGTTGGTTAGCTGTGTGCTTTTATCTTTAACATACTCAAGTTGCTTTAACATTTTTATTACGCTCTTGTTTCCTTTACAGCTGCCTAAACTAATAAATGCCAATTTTCCAACTGACCCTGAACGGATGTCTATTTTTGGGCATTCCATGGGAGGTCATGGAGCTCTTATTCTTGCTCTGAAGAATCCTGGAAAGTACAAAGTAAGATGAAGTATAGCTTATATGCGGTATACCAACGCCTATATGTATTTCTATAGATGTGACAGAGGAAATCATAAATACTGAGTTCTTCTAGGGCATTAAATGTATAAATACTTTCAGTTGCTGCAGTTCATTGTTACATAGTAATTTTTTTTTCCTGCTGTCTTTCTGAACAGTCTGTTTCAGCATTTGCTCCTATCTGCAACCCAGTTCAGTGTCAGTGGGGGAAGAAAGCCCTTGGTGGATATCTGGGACCAGATGCAAGCAAATGGGAGGTATGTGTTGCAGCCGCAGTTCTTTAATAACAGATGAATGAGTGATCTGCAAATACATCACAGCAGGAGCCTGGAAAAAAACTCTGGAGTGCCCATGAGCTGGTACTGTTGTTTTTACTACACCCCTAAGCACAGAAGAGCATTGTTTGTTTCTGGCAGGAGTGACATGCTGTTGCCTTATGGTGCTTATGAAAATGACGTGATGTACAGGTCTCTTCAAAGCAGCTACATTCCTCTCAGTTTTATGAAGATTTAAAAGTCTGGGCTAAGAAGAATTATGAGCAGTGTATTTTTGTAGTAGCCTAAAGAGATAACTGCTGCAAACTGTTCAGACTGATGAGCCTTTCGACATCTTGCAGGGGCAGCCTCTGGGAGGCCTCCAAAAGAACCCCATTAGATACTTGGAAATTGGTGTCCTTCAGAAGAGCATTAAACTAGACAAAGTTAGGTTTTAGCTCCAGGGCCCTAATTTTGAGCTATCAGTAGTTGTATATGAATGGCTAAGATACAAAAATGTTTGTCTGCATTATTTGGGCAGCCCTTCAGTATTTTTAATCTCAACTTAAACATTGCACTGTAGTTCTAGAATTAAGTTAGAAGGGATTGTAGTGACTGTGTGCTTAGATTTCCTTGTAAATAAGCACAAGCTGCAGTTCAATCCCTTGTAAATTGGATTAAAGTATATCTGATTAAAACTTTACAGGACTGGAGAGTGCTCCCAGCTTTCATAATTGTTAATAGAGTAGTTTCTGTTCTTAGAAACCACCTGTTAAATGTGCTTAGACTTAATGCAATGGACTTGTTGTGAAACAAAACAACCCCCCAAACCCCTGTTTTCTGTGCCCTTAACTTGTTTTGGATCTCTTCTGCAAACCCAATCCAGTAGATCAAAAGCAGTCATCAGGAACAGACTTAGACCTGCCTTTGGCACAGATACGCAACCTCTATCTCTCTATTTCAGTTTAAAATTGCCATTTAAATATGTTCAGGATCGTTTGATACCATGGCCACAGTGCTGGGCTGAGCCCATGCTCCCATTTCCATCGTAGTGTCATTTCCATCGTAGTTTCTGGATCTGGTGGCATCCTGGAAGGATGGCTCTGATGCCTTGGTGTAGAACTTTGGATTTTGCTGTCTGTTGGTGATTTGTCTTCTCCACAGCCTTAAACACTTCACTGTTTAAAGGAGTTGCTTATTTTGAGCATGCACCAAGCCCAGGACCCCACGGGTAACATGTTCGCCTCACAATTACATTTTGATACATTTATTTAGAGTCTTTCATTTTTGTTTCTCAGTTGCACCAAGTTTTCTTGGTCAAATTATGGCGGTAACCTTCAGGTTAAATGCCTTCCCATGAGCATTCCTATGAGTTGTGTTACACTGGTGTTTTGACATTTAGCTGCCAGAATAAATTACACCAAGACACCAAGTTTCTTCAGCAGGATCTAGTTCCTGCACAGGGGTGTGAATTAGTGCTGACTGTATTGATGTTCTTCCATTCTGTAGGAATGCAGCCCTGGGCTGGATGTTCTATTTGGTCAAACTGCCAACTTGGTAATTACCTAGCTCATACAATTTGCCCTTTTTAAAGCAATGGGTATTACTTTTCAGTTGCCTGAAATCTCCCTAGATTTTTGCTCTTCCAAAGTGCAACTTGGTGTCCTGATCAACACTGCCCAGGACTCTCTCTGTGCTATTCTTGTCCTGTGGTCGACAAACTGAAGCCAGTTGAACGTGTTTAACTGGACGTCGTTTCTCTGTTATGTCTGCAGGCATATGATGCTACACAGCTTGTCAAGTCCTACTCGGGCTCTCGCCTCGACATCTTGATTGACCAAGGCAAAGATGACCAGTTCCTGTCTGCGGGCCAGTTACTGCCTGATAACTTCATCGCTGCCTGCACCGAGCGGAAAATCCCAGTAGTCTTCAGACTGCAGCAGGCAAGTTGCTTCTGCAGTCCTTGGTTGGTGAATTCTTGTTTGTGATTTTTGGTTCTATGCAGCAGGCAGTGAAGAGAGTGTCTGTAAGGAGGCAGGCATGCTCCCACTGCGGGTCTGTCCCTGGCCACGTGAGGAGGAGGGTGAGAAGTGATACCTTCCTGTCGCACTGGCCGTCAAGGTGTGCATCACCCGCCCGGTTCAGCCGCACTTCACCACTAGGTGCCGTCGTGCTTCCAGCTTGGACAGGCTGATCCCTTCATGGGGACTCAGGCTCCCGGCACTCGGCTGAAGACACAGCATTAATCATTTCTAATATGTATCATAGTCCCTGTACAGCCAAAGTGACAGATGGCCTTTTGCTGCATCCCTTGTCTGTGCTGTGGGTTTCGTGTTTACCATAAAACTTCGCCATTTAGTTTGCATGTGTTTGTGTAAATTAGGGAAGGGGTGGAACTGCTTAACATCCTAGATTCATGTGAAGATCCATGTGGAGGGATTGCTCTTACCTGTAGTGCAGTGACCCAGAACAACACTGTCCTGAGAGCACTGGAGTCTTTGTAAGCCACTGGCAGCTTCCACCCAGACCCAGTGAGGAGCCCAATTGTGGAGAGTGAAGGATTGTCCTCTTTGGTTTATCATAAACTTTGCACCTAAAGATAGAGTTAGTGCTGATGAAGAGGCAGGGGTCAGAGGGTGACATTACAGCACAGTGATGGAGCAGTAACTCAGACCTGGGCTGTGTTCCCCTTATGCCCTCCCTGTGTTTTACCAGTACAGCGCCTGTGAGGGCAACTGCTCTTTCAGATTGTATCTCTCTCTGCAGCTGACCCTTGCTGTTACCCATCTCTAGCTTACAGGCCCAGATTGGGGCATTTAGCTTTGTGGTGCTCATCTGTACTTAACCTGTGACATATCCCTTGCCATTTTTGTATATATTCTACATATTTCTTAAAGTGGATTACAACAGGAGAGTGATTACCTTTCCTTTAAGAGAGCTTAGTGTGATTGTTTTATCACAAATTGTATGTTCTCTGCTGATTTCTTTGTTGTTCTTGTCTAGGGTTATGATCACAGCTATTTTTTCATTGCTTCGTTTATTAATGACCACATCAAACACCATGCAAAATACCTCAATGCTTGAACCTTTTGGATGCCGCCTGGCCAATATGAATCAAGAGATAGAGGTGTACTGAATAAAAATAATTTGCTGAAGTAATGTTTGTAAAATGGACCTCTTCTGATTGTACTGCTAAGAAAAATAAAAGTCCCACTTAATCTGATGCGTGTGCTTTAGAGTAAGTATTGGGAATGTTCTTGCATGCTTGGAAAACTCTCGATGCCATGAAGTTACATCCACTGCATTTGGGGTCAAAATGTAAGCCAGCAGGTAAGTGAGTTTCAGACCATGAGTGTGGGTGTGTATGTGGCACCTCCAGACAGCTTCTAGTGCAACTGTGCAGAAACTGTGATTAACAACAGCATACCCCTGCAGCTAATTAATTACTGGAGTTTCCTTCATCCTTTAATGGTGAAGGAAGTTAGTGGCACAACTAATCAAGCTACTTAATTAATCTGAAGTGGTAGGTGTATTTTTCCTTGGCCTGTGTAAATACCTTCCAAGGACCAAGTCTGGTGGAGAATGCAGACAAAAGCCTGCCGTGCACAGTAGCTTACTGTCCTGTGTGTTATCAAGCAAATGATCTGGAGTATTTAATGGATGATACTTATAGGAAAGTCCTCATAAAAAACATGTGAAGGAAGCAGTCTGTAGTAAAAAAGGATTTTTTTCTCCACTTGCCTTTGTTTTTTAAGAGTGTGAAAGGCTTGTACTGTGTTTCTTAGATTTGACAGGACTGAGACAAAACTGCTAAATAGATCTGGAAACAGCAATTGCTGTCTAGATGATCCAATATCTCATTGCTGAAATCAAGTGTGCTTATTTTACAAAAGATGGCAGAGTTTAGTCCTGACAGTTGTAGATCTAAAATAGCTCCTGGTGCTATAATTCTGCCAGCTACCTTGGACAAGGACACAGATTATTCCAGTGAGCTGTAAGTAATCCCTTGTAAACTCAAGCTTTCTCATGGTTCAGCTGGACCTTAGTCATTGCTCAAACCTTGACTCACTCTTGCCAGAGGAAATACTATAAATGTAGGATGAGTTGCCTTTTTTAAGCAATGCTGAATGCTCTCCTGTCTCTGGCTGCTGCTAGATTCTAGGTTACAGGAGGCTGGTGCTGGTGACAGCCTTAAGTTATGCACTGACTTTTATCCATCTTGCATCTATTTATTTATTAAGTAAGCTCCGAAGGCTGGGAAGATATAACTGCGTGCATTGCAACATTTCTCCAAAAGGAAATTATTGCAGAAAGATCCTCTGCTTCCTAAATCCCCTATCAAATGTGAAGAGGTACAGCCCATGAAGTCACTTGTTCACTAAGGTTAAGACACTCCATTAGAGAAATTGGAATCTAGGAGAATCTGTACTTGGATGACTTCAGAAACCTGCAGTGGGAAAGAGAAGGCTGGATGCTGTGCCCTGCTCCTTGTTTCCACAGCCAGGGGTAGGGCAAAGCTGCTGAGCACAGCCCTGGCACCCTGGGTTATGCCCAGGGCTGAAGGCATTACTGTGTTTACCACTTGGATTCAGTACTATCAAGGAATTTTCAGGTTTTGTTTGCTAAAGCAGAAGCCTGCAGAACAATCTCTGCATTTCAGGAGGAGAAGCTGCCCTGTACAGAGAAGCGTAAGCAGTAAAATGAACAACTCTAGCACATCCATGTGAGCAGGAGCAAACTGAAGGAGAGGTCTCCCCCCTTCTCCCTGAGCCCAGCCCAGCCCGGGCAGCAGAGGGCAGCTAATTCACTGCCCCTGAATGACTGGCAGGAGGCCTCCCAACAGGAGCAGCAAAGCTGCAGGAGAACACTGCAGTTATGCAGCAGTTACCAGCTGGATCTTATGCCTACTTTAGCTGCAAAATTCCTTTATTTGCATCACATCATCATCTCCCATCCCAAACCCATCATTTCCAGTGTTAAGCTCTCCAACCACCATCTCTTTTACAAGAAATCATCAGTCACAGGGATGGCATTAAAGGGTTTCTGCAAATAATATAGTTTAATTATAACTACCGTAAAGATTTTCTATATACATTATGTTCACTGCAAAGGGTATTACAGATTTGCCATGCATGTTTTATTGCACATATAAATATTGTACAAAGGATCATGAATATTCTCTTTTTAGCCGTACAGGTTAAGACTGCATAAAAAAAGCTGTATTACAAAATACTCAGAGCTATTTATTTACAGCCAACTTCAAGCAAATACTGAAAGACACTATCAGGAGAAAAACAAAATTTTAATTATGAAAAACCAAGATTTGTCAAAATAATAGTAATTACAAAGCTTCATGTTGCCATATATACATTGTAAAAAAATACTCAGGAAACCTGCATTTTATCCCTCAAGATGCAGAAATCAATATTCCTATTTTTTATACTTGATCCTTGAATGCTTTTAAAATTTGATAAACTCTGACTTGAAAACTTATTTTCTTTACATTGCTCATGCTTTTTGACAAAACAGATATTTGTGCAGCTCTGTAAAATATTAAAATACATTTCATTTAGTGTTAAAGTGCACAGTACATTGTATAGGAAACAATAGGCTAGCTGCCAATCAAATCACAATTTAAGTCAATGTTCCCTCTATAAGATAAATGTTTTTGCTTTGGTTGAAGTAACTGGATATTCCATGCATACTGTCTGTCTCATTGTCTGTAGTCCACTTTCCTCCTCCTCACACGCTGCTGTCACTACCTCCCAGCCCGTTAGCAAGTGGTGGTGTTGAAGTCTGTGGTCTGTTCAAATACCGTCTGAACCACGACAAATCTACTGAACATGGGTGGGTTTAAATGCAGTGCCTGTGAACGTGTGTGTGACTGCCTCGAGAGGGGGTAGTGACAAGTATGCATCACTCTGCCCAGAAGTCCTCATATAATAGTTCTCTCCACATACTCTTGCTGAAATATTTAGTCCTCCCACACCCTTGCCTCTTTGTTTTGCCACTCTACATTTCAAACTCCCTGCTTGTGTGCCCCCAGCCAGCTTCCCTTTTCACCACGTGCAGCTGCCCCGTCCTGCTCGCCTAAATCCCACCACTGGCTTCTTGCGTGAACGAAAATGGGATGTTCCAGATAGCACATGAATCACTGTGCTGAACTATTTGATCTAAAATGCATGATGTCTTAATAATAAATTATGTTTTTAAAAATCTCACTGAAAAATGTGAAGTGGTGATAAGGAGAAGAACTTTTATTTCCTATTGCTGACGTGGAAGTAGAGGTCTGATGCTGCAAATGTGCACTACAGAACATTGTGCTTAATTCTGTGGAGACTTTTAGAGAGAAGCACTGTACCCAGGCAGGTTGGATGTGGAAGATCAGGTTCTGAGACTGCCTTGGCAGTTTCAATCATTTTATCTCCTCTTGAAGAAATCACTGAAGAAAACAAGATAATTTTTTGTCTACCTGGTAAATCTTGTTAACGCTCTTGTGCTATTTTTTACCATTTGTTCTGTAGTGCTGTAATCTTTAAAAGAAATCAAGTTACAGTGCAAAATTACATTTCAAGACACATGATCCTAATGCACATAATTCATTTTGTTGTGGCAAAAGTTAAATGTCTTGTGCATAGTAAAATAAGCAATCAAAAATATTTGTTCACATTTATTTTTCAAGTTTACATATTTCCTTTTGTTTTTTGTTTTTAAACATCTATATACAAATAAAATGGGTGTGCTCTCACTTTCAGCCAATTTAGTCTAGTGAGGGGAGAAGCGTTACTGGAATGTAGGAAACTCAATGGAATGCAGACAATTTTTTACCAATGTTCCACAGATTCAAGAAAATAAAGAATGCCATTCCAGCTAGCTGTTCTTTTAACAGAAGCACCTATTTTGTTTGCTTTTTATCTTACATATTAGAAAATACAATTTACGGAGATCTAGAGCTACTGCACACCAAGTAGAATAAAAAATAACTAAGTATTTATATTAAAATAAAGTGTTTAACCACAAAAAAAGCAGTAATAAAATACAGTTTCCTAATTTACATTTTGCATCCAAAGGATGAATAACAACTCACTAATAAATAATATTTATATAAATATTTTATGTCTGGATATTTTTTAAAGGCAATGGCCTGAAGCAACTGCAGAAGAACCTAATGTGGTAGCAGTCTGATTTACTCTCCCTTCTCCCTCCCCCCAACTGATTACAGTGATTCTTAGTTTAATAATACAAAGGTATCTTGCTGCAAGACAGCTGTGTACTCCACACATTTTTAAGTGGCAGAGAGGTGGCTGTTCTAGTAAGTACTGTACAAAGTGAGCTATAAAAGCAGTGAAGCGCCAACTTCCTCTAGAAAATGTTTCTGTTCAGTTTCTGCTTTGTAGTTTGACACATACACATAGTCTGAAACATGGGTTTAAAATTGTAAGAATACTCTTGGAGTACTGGAGTTGTTTTCAATGCAGTTTGAAAAGATGGCCAGTTTTTTGATTCTTCCATGGCACAGTGTAGCTGGTAACAGCAGAGAGAGTAGTTTCATGTGAATAAAGCTTGTTTCACTGTGGTTACATCTAGCAATGCTTGAACTGTTATGCTCACTTTTACCAAGCCCTTTTCTTCTAGGATGTGATGTGGTAGGCAGAGCTTCTCCTAGAAAAAGACAAAAAAAGGAGTAAAAATTAGAATATTCAATCCTCACTGCAGAGCCTCACTTCACATGATCACATTTGGAACACAAAACCCAGCAAGCAGGAATCGTTTCCTATTTTTAATTAAAAAGAACTTCCTGTGATTTTGACAGAAAGTCTCTGATTTTGCTCCCACTACATCTAAGAGTTAGTGAGAGATCTGTTAATATTCTGGGCCCCAGAAACCAAGTTGTTCTGTGGTCATTGCAGCATGTAAACAGCTAAGAGTGAGTGAGGGCCAGCAAGCACACACCAAACTTTCACCTGAAAAGCAGGATAACATGGCATTTGCCTTGTTATGACATATGTGTGAGATGGGGGATGGAAGGCTGACTTAAAAACAACAACAACAACAACAACAACAACAACAAACAAACCAGAAACCAAAAACACCCCATTCTCCCACTGAGTTCTAGAGGGGTGCCAGGATATGCACCTTGAAAACTACACACTAGCACATACGGGGAAGTGTATGCAATCCTGTGCATTCAATAGGCAAAGTGTTTCGTTCCTAGTATTTGCACCTTATTCTAAATACCCAGGAGTCAACTTTATTCACCATAAGGACACAGCAGTCATGGCCAGGATGGAACTCACTAGCTGTCCACAGAGGCTGTTATAGCAGAAGACAGTCAAACAGTAAATACTGTATCTCCTACAGGGAGAGCAAGACACCCACCCATGAATAATTAGAGAAACCTTTAGAGGGGCAGCCTTGTGTCATAATTGGCCCTCTCTTTAAAAAGTTCTTCTTCATGTAAGCGGGTATTCTTGTTACGAAATCAATGAAATTATGAAATCAGGCAGCAGGTTTATAATACACAAATGGAAAAGCCAGACTACATCTCATAAACCATAATTACAACTGTGAGACTCACTGTCACAACATGGAAGCCAAAAGCATAAGTGGGATGACAAAAATATGCAGATAAGAGAAAAATCGAAACAATGCTATTAAACACAAACACATGGAAACAGTGTCTGTTCCATAAAGTCCTTAAGCTGTATGCCATTGCTTTAAGCATGAAAAAGGCACCATCTGTGTGATCTAACCTGTTCCTTCCCTATGCATCTATACATGACCATCAGCAAACTTGGAATATTGATTTTTTGGAAAGCGAGGGTGGTTTTGATATTCTCACTATTGAATATCTTAGTTATTCAATAAAGTTTTAGGTTTTAAAACAAATGATGCATTTCAGATTCTGTTTTAATTAACTGCCTGTCTTCTACTGAATTCTTGCATCTGTAATGTTAACTAAGGGTCCCTTATTTTGTCTTTATATAATTCACGGTCCTTTTCCACACTTCCTCACATTGATTACTTCTTCAATTTAAACCTCACTGATCTCTTCAACCTCTCTTCTCATGACACATTTTTTCTGCTCTAGTCCCTTCCTGGACTCCTATGGACCCTTACCACTCAATATAATGGGACTGGTACACACAAGAACAATTTATGCATAGAGTCTTTATTACAATTATGCACCTGATTGTTTTTATCTCCTTCCACTGTTGTCCAGTCCTTGCTCAGGAGACCTCCTCCAGTGGGCCACAGCTCCAGAAAAGTACCAGTATTAAACAGCTCCACTCCTTCTGGCATTTATGACTTTCTTTTGTTAATGAGTATTTCCTTTATGCATAACCAACATTTAGCTTGCTTAAATTTCTTGAGAAGTTAGTCACACCCTGCTCTAGCCTCAATGAGAGGAAAAACTGCAAAACTGAATCTGAAGATGAGAGCCAAACTTCATTCACAATCACAGCATCTGACACTAGTAATTGTAATTTATCTGTATTTTGTTTACATTTTGTATTTACTACTGAAGTTGTTTTAGTATTTATTATTTTATGTTTGAAAGATTTTTTTAAGACCCAAGAAACAACTTCAAACAGGTAATTTTCAAGGAGCTTGGCTGAGTAGGTCTGCAGGAGATGGACAACACACATTTCCCCATGGAAGATGCTGTAATATTCTTGCTAATGCTGGGTTACCACTTCTACTGACTTTGTGGATTCTGATTCACACTGACCAAACTATTGTGGCCTCCTGTTCCTGTTGGCCACCCTGCCCCTCTCTGCTGCAGTCAGAGTCCAGTCCGGACTGTCAGGCCAAGGAACTACCCCGCTCTTGCAGCCATTCCAGGTCATCATCCACATTTCCATTCCAAACCTACCTACCATAAACTGATCGTTTAAATTAAGACGTTGAGTTCTGCAGTTCATTCTTGTTTGCACTTCTGACTGAAATACTGAGCTGCAAGCTGTCAGAGATGGCTCCCTCCAACAGTAATTCCTCTGAAAAAAAGTCTTTCCCAGACAAAACATATATTTTAGGATGCAAACTCCAAAACTGATACCCAATTAGAACTGGAGTAACTACATAAAAAGGTAGATAGAGTGATATCAAATAAAAGAGGGAAAAAACCCGCCAATATTCCTCTATTTTAGAGGTGCGATTTCTACTAGACATTTTGCCAATCTACTGTCCTGGGAGCCAGTTCATCTAAAAATCCACAATGCTCTGATGCTGATAATTTTTAAAAAAAATAATTATACTAATCTTGAGAATACAAATCAGACACTTTAAGTGAAATGTTATTCTTTCCACGCTCTTCTACTTCTTTCCAGTGTCCTTGCACAGTAGTCTCCTGTTTCACAGATTTGGTGGCCCTTAGCATGCCAACATTTCATTATTCTTCCATGCTAGACAAATGACATTTAATAAGAAGGCCTGCTGAATCCAGTATCTGAAAATTAAGGGAGTGGTATTACATGGCTGAAGGGTAGGGATTGAATCCAAAAACCCAACCCTAAGAAAACGTACCTTGCTAGATATTTATGTTTGAAAATATTCTACATTTTGCTATTGAAGCCAGATTTGCTTAAACCACCACAGTTAAGGATGTCTGCTTAAGAAAAATTTAAATTCCAAACTCACAGTTTTTGTGACACCTTGTAGCACTCACTGAGCTACTCAGTCATGCTCTCTTGCTAGGATTTTTGCAGCTGTTTGTAAGCACATTTGGACTAAAAGCATAAGGGAATGCATGCCTCATTTAATAAAAAAACCCACCATGATTTTTTTCAGTTTTTAAAGGCAAGCATTATCTAACTATTTTAAATACAGCATAGTAATTAAGTTTGTATAAAGCAACCCATCTCCACCTGCTGTATTTACAAGATGTATACTCCAATCAGGAAAGCTTTTCTAGGAGGTCTGTAAAAAAATAGGACCATACAACTGTGTAGTAGGAGTGAAAAGTTTCCCAGCACATAACTTTTTTGTATATCATTCTATGTTAGTGCTCAAAACACATACACTTGACAGCCTTCTCTTATAAAGCAGGTGGAACTTGGCTATATTTTATAATTCTGCAGCTAAACACATGGCTACAATGAACTTTCCAAACTTGATAATGAGACCGGTGCCATCTCCTAAAAATGATAAACTCCTCTAAATGTGTCACAAATCAATTCCAATATGTAAGCCCTAAACACTATCTTAAAAGCTTTGTAAATGGCTTTCATCAACCCCATCTCACGTACTTTCAAATCAGAGGTTTAGAGTCACATATTTACTTCTCAGGCTAGGAAAAGTCAAATCCTGCCAAGGATGGAATCCAAGGCACAAACAACAGCTTTCCATAACAGCAGCTACACCCAGGCGTCTCCGCGCTTAGGTTCAGCCACCGTCCCTGCTTCTCCATGCTCTGCCTCATTCCCTCACCAGCTACAACTGCTCTCTGGAAACCACCACCAGCAGAGCTGGGAAGCTGCATGCCATGAAGATTTCAAACCTTTTCTTAAATCCTGTCATTTTGAAGCAAATGCCTGACCAACCAAGAGGAGAACTTGCCCTTGACTCTGAGAAGACTCAACCTCACCCACTTCTCCCCACACTTAATAAAATTTCTGTCCCTTTTATAATAGATTCAAACGCATAACACTTCTTTACAAACGTGTGAATTCTCTCTCTAAAAACACTCCTGTTGAAACCACCACTGAACAAACTCCGAAAGAAAGACAGAAGAACTGGCTACTAATTCTACAGACCAGCCTAAAACAATTGTGGGGGGAACGGCTGTCACTCCACTCACAGCAGCCCCAATCTCTCTATTCTCTATCTACTACAAAAATGAAGATGTAATATATTTTTATTGTCTTTTTTCTCTCTAAGAACACAAAGGGACTTAATTACTTGTTGCAAGCAAACCACCTTCTACGGACACACAGCCATTTTGAATGGATAAAGATGTTTTCAAATTCATCATGAAGCAAAAGAACAAACTCCTCCTGAAGGAAAAAATATTAAAAAGTGCACAAAAAAGGAGGCAGCAGCAGGAGGCTGAATCACAAAGCAGCACACAGAGACAGCACAACTGGTATACCCACAAACCTGCGCGTGTGCATGTGCTTGCCAGAGCAAGTTTCTAATCCTGGAACAAAATGTCTAATTTAGGATAGAAGAAAGCCAGGAATACACAATGACACGAATCCCTCACGAATACGTGACACACTTCACATACATATCTATTTTCTTTGACACCAGATGACTTCAAAGTCAAGACAACTGAATTACTTTATGGCAGGGCAAGCAGTTTGGCAATTCAGATACAGTAAGCATTTAGAGAAAAGACATTTCTGCCATAGTATCAGCTTGGTAAGTGGTAAAATGACCACACATCATAATAAAAGCAGGGACCAACTGAATGTATTTGTTAGTAAAAAAATACAGAGAAATGGAATTCTACAATTTGGCAAGAGCCTTTCTCTTTCTTCCTTGTATTTGCAGAATATGAAATTTCAGATCTACAGGGGAAAAAAATTAATAAAACAATGAATACTGGAATGTGCAATTTCTCAAAGCACAAATTAAAAACCTAAGTCCATGTAATGCCCATCATTTCATTTTGAAGCCAACTATTTTGAAGTGGGAAGTTACTACAAGAAACTTCAGGGCATTACACTTAAGCAAACTTTTATGTCCAGTATACTCAACCTTTACATTTTGTTAGGTCAAGACCGGTTTTCTTTCTAAAGAGTTGGAAAAGAAAGCTATAAGCAAATATTTACTTTTTCATATATCTAAGGCAATTTAAAATTATGTCATTTTTTTTTTTCCTTTTCCACTATTACTGTTGATGTTTGTGTATGCCAGATGCCCTAAATCACCTTTTCAAGTACAAATGAAAAGAGATATAAGAAAGCACAGTAATTCAGGCTGTACTGCAACTGCAAAATTATCTGTGTGGAGTCATAGCCAGTTAGATATCCAGATATGTGCATCTCCTGAACATTCAATAAATTGGAAATATTTGCAAAACTGTAATTGCTGATAGTGAGCTTTGGCTTCTCCAATAAATTATGACCTTGAGCCATAAGACTTAAAAGTAGACCACATATTTTACAAAATCCCTCACAGTTTTATTCTAACATGCTTAGAATAAAACTGCAGATGAACTGAAACTGCAAGGAACAAAAATCTTAATAAAGACAAGACACACATGAAACAGTAAGAGAAAACATATACTTAAAAGGGAAATACCGATTATACCATAAACTTATACATTAAATTTTGAGAAAGTGATGAGTGTTTTGTATCATCAAAGCAGAATAGGTCATTACCTTACAGTATTTTTCTACTACTCTTTCTGCATAATACAGTTTATGTTCTAGAAACGAAGGAAATAGCAAAGGTTCAGAAAACCAGCTGTACCATTTTTTTCTCAACCTGCATCTATTACTGGGGGTTTTGGGCGGATTTTTGTAACAGAAGTAAAATTTTTGTGAAAAACAATGACATGGCAATACTTTGGTAACTTATTAATGTATATGAGTAGGAATCTGTATTGAATATTTGCTCAGATCTAATTCAGTCACCATTCACATAAAGTTCAACTTTCGGAACACTTATTAGGAGCACAATGGGATCCATGTACAGCTTTCAGCTGTAAAAACTTGTTAATATACAAGAGGCATTTGAAGGACTACTACACTGCATTACACTGCACTTGAAAGTATTTCCTTTTTCTGGATCAAGGAAAAAAGAAAGGCAAATCCTCACATCAAAATGCCAATTGTGATCCTGTGCAAACACATTTTGCCTTCAAGTATGTCCACTACAGTCTGTATTTAATACAAGCTGTATTTTATTGCAGTATAGATGAGATGACCTCCACAGTATATAAGAGTAATTAACATGATGGGCACAGTACAGATTGGAAACGAATTTATTAAGAAATCATGTTTTGAAAACCTCTGATGATCACTGCAATGGAAAAAAAAGTGAATGTGAAAAGAAACAAGAGGAGCAAATATAGATAATGTTATTAATGAATATAGGGGTGAACTAAAGTGCACCTTTTTTTTTAAACTCAAGGTGATCAACTTGATTATGTGACTGGCTACGAGCAGTAAGTACCAATTATATCTAACTGGATGTCTCAATATTGGCATCTTCTCAAAGGTGAGGAACCACCAAAGAGCTGAACTGTTTGTTTCACAAGTACTAAAGCCACAGAACAGCAGCACAGGACTCTGAATTTAGCAAATAATCTATTAGAGTTGATTAACGATGTTTTAGTTTCCAGTTCCCCATTTAGTGGGAAAATTACTGACTTCAGAGATGGAAAGACAGATATTTTTTATATTTGCATTACGTTTGAAATGTATTTTGAGAAACTTTATTATATTCACATTTAGAAAATGTAAGGGTAATTTCACTATTTCTTTCCCTGTAAGATTTATAGATATTTGGAAGTGCAATCAGTAACAACCCCTCAGAAATATCAAACTGGATAAGCTTCATGTATGGTAGCACAGCTGTGCTTGTCATGAACCAAGTATGTTTGTTGTTTTTCACCATCTGTTTCAGGATGGCTTCACCATCTCCAACTACCAGATGCTACATAATGCTACACTTTAAACACGAGATACTGCCACAGCTGAGAATACACATGGTCCCTAAGTAACAGCTCCATCTGCATGGGAAGCATACAAAGTTAGGACTTCGGCCAAGTTTAGGAGTTAAGTGTGACTGGGGGACGTTCACTTAGTCTACACTGGCACAACAGTAGTTCAGTTTCGAGCCCAGTGTCTACTCTGATAAAACATTCAAAACAACTGAGGACATGAACTTCCATTTCTGAACATTGAAAATGCAAAACACACTGATTACTCCTCTTGCCTCCCTCCAAACTATTCGATACAGTGGATAATCAGATGTGATATTAGACAAATAGTCAGATGTGTACTATAGGATGGCAGCAAAACCTTTCTCCACATGGTTTTCTAATTTCAAAAGATATACACATAGTACTCATACATGTAGTTCAGTGCTATATAAGGAGGGCACAACACAAAGCATCAACAGGAGACCTGTTTACCACTTATGGGAGCAATAACCCAGCCCCACAGAAGACATCACTTTTGTCTCAAATGCCTTCACTGAAGTATAGAGAAACATATAATTAATAGATTCTGAACTGATTCAAGCCACATGTCACTAGGTTTCATCAGAAAAGCAAAATAATTAGAAAAAGACAACTAAAATCAAAACAAAGGTCTGCTCAAAGTGGAAGCTTAAATGTCAAGCTGTGACTGAGTAAACAAGTGTTTGGTGTTGGAATTGCTGAAACTAGGCACACAGTTAGAAGACA
>WEIT01039504.1:3208-17776 GCA_013389985.1 Dryoscopus gambensis | reverse complement strand
GTGGGCTGGGTCACCACAACAGGAAAGTTCTTCAAAATATTTTAAAAAGTTATGAACAAGGGCTCATTCTTCTTTTACTGAAATTGAAGGGAAAGCAGCTCTGTTATTTTAACAGGTAGGAACAGTAAGTTTGATTCTATTGATCAACTTACTATTTGTAATGCCACGTAAGATAAAATTAAACCTGGATAATTTCAGCATCATTTTAAAAGATCCACCCAAAAATGCTGGTTTAGAAAGCAAAGTTCTAGTACTCACAATCTGTGTTTTATGTGTTTTACCAAAGGATAAGCAATTTTCTCATACATGTCTGTTAAGAATAGATTTTTTTGTTTTGCTTTTAGCTCAGGACTGAGGACACTGTTTTCCTAATAAATTCACTCTAGGGTGAATTTCCCGTAACTGCATCCTGAAGGATATATTTTGTGAAAATGAAAAATGAACACATTGTTGTGATAAATACATATTATAATATTGGCTTTCTGCAAATATTAAAGTGAATGCTATTATATATAATATTAAAGTAGCTTTGCTGTAAAAATATAGGTTTTTTGTAACAGTAACTAATGCCTTTATTTCTGTTGTTAATAGTAGTAAAATAGCTGATATAGTTATGCTTGTGGTAATTTAACTGTCTGCTTGGTTGGATAACATCCAATGAACATATAATGAGGACCCCTGCTACTGACTTGCCAACTATCAGCAACTATTGTCTGCAAAAGCCATGGACCAAAACTCAAGCTGGAGTTGATAATTAAAACTGACTAAAACCACAGACAAGAAATACGCATGCTCTAAAAAGGCGGACTCGAGGAGGAGCCATGCTAAACAGTTCCTAGAATATGTAAACTAGTTTGGGGGAAAGTTTGAATATGTATAATTGTTTATGAATATGCATTAAGCTGATGCAATAGTAAAGGTATGTAAAGGGTGTCTCGGAAATAGCAGGTGTGCTCTTGCCTGAGTGCCAAGGGTACCCAGCGCTGTAAATTTTACTTTATTGTTTTTGTCCCTTATTGTCTCTTTATTAAAACTTTTAAATCCTTACAGGAGAGTGAACTTCAGTTTTCACACTGTTTACCTAACAATCCTGTAGCACATTCATCAATGTAAGACAGCAGCTTGCTTCCCCACTTTCAACATTCTAAGAGGCATGTTGTAATGCTGAGGCTCTGCTGGAACGTTATCTGTAATAAAGAGCTTTCAACTGCTGGGCAGACAAAATTCCTCACTGCCAGCCAGCTGTTAACTACCATTATCTAAGTCTAATTCACTCCTCCCTTCCCTTCCACGCAGAGTAGCTTTCTGCTGTTTTGCCGTTTACAATGGTGCTAATTGAACTGGCTTCCCATTAAGTGCTGTCATCTAGTATCACTGCACTGCTGTTACTGGGTTCGACCAGGTGTTCCCAGAGGATAAGCCACTCTTGCACTACCCTGTCTTGTGCATTTTTATTCCAGCTGGTCCATAATGTGCAGAATAACATGCTTTAGGGGTTGTTCTCTCTGAGCTGCCAGCCGGGAGAAGTCCAACTACATGGCACTGCAAGGCTGGGCTGTGTGTCTCGGTCTGAGGTGCTGCTGTCTGAGCCTCCTTCACAGGGCTGTGTTGGGACCCAGAAGGCTCTTACTCCAGACTACATGTTCATGATGTATCACAGGTGCAGGTTTGATGCCTGGGTGTGCCTTTCATTAACAAATGCACCCTGACCACATCAAATGTGTGGGCCATAATAGGGCACCACTGTTCCTTGCAGTAAAAATAATTTTAGAGGCCTGAATAAAATATAAATTGGATCTGAAAGCCAGAGTCCTACTGATTGCAAAAGGCTCAAAAAGAATCTTATTAAAATATCTATGTGACAAAACTAGGTGGGGGGAGGGGGGTGGAGAATGTGTGAAGTGAGAGGAGAAACACGTTTACTTCAGAAAGGAAAAATAATAAAGTGTAAAGAAGTGTCTCATGAGGCAAATCTTGCACAGGCCAGTGACACCACATTATTCCATGTGCTAAATCTTCAATTACGGATACTATTAGTCACAAAATTATACCTATTCTTTGAGGGTAGGAGCACAGAATTATTAGTTTTTCATGCTCATGATCTAAAGCCATGACAATTAACCTTTTTGGTGTCTGGTGCCAAACAAAATGTTTTGTGAGTTTTACATTTTTTGGTGGTTAGGGGCAACCTTAATCCCCTTCAGTGGCTTTTTGGACATGTAATCCTTGAGAACTAGAGAGAAACTGGCACAATCCATAATCTGGCCTGTGATAAAGATAGGCACGCTCCCAAAGCTCCTGGAAGTCCCAGGGCTGTGCCTGCAAATCATTCTACTTCCTTGCAGTGAGATTGATATGGCAATACATGAAGACAAAATGGAATGGATGGCAGGAGATGGCCAGGATTGGCGTTACAGGTTCCCACTGGAAGATCCTGTGACATTCATTACACGCATACACCTTGCCAGGCATCAAAGAAAGCTGCAGGGAAAGATGATTTTTTTTTTTTTTACCTGGTGCATGAATTGTGCTGGAAAGAGTCCCCAGGTACTAGAAGAAGAGTCGCCTGTCTGATGCATCCATTCCTTCCTGTACTCATCTCCTTGTGCAAGTATGTATTTTCTGCTGGTGACAGCCACTAAGTGACTGCCTGTGTGAGGGAAAATACCACCTCATTTAGGAAATGTAGAATCTGTCTGAAAACAGAAGAGCAAAGTATTGGAAACATTTAGAAGACACATAAACTAAATGCCAGGGCAATTATCTTCTGAGAAATAAATCTAGGTATCATTTTCATACACTGTCAAATGATGAGAGATAAACAGACCATCTAAAGAGAAAGACTTTTTAATTAAAAAAAAAGTTTACCCCCTGGGGGGACCAGCCAGCTGGTATTACATATTTCTAAGGCATTTGCCATTAATGTTTTTCTTTGAAGCTTTCACTTCACTGTTATCAACAAAATTGCTGTCACCATTCAGTACATGCAACATTCACAGAATTCACAGAATTCACAGAATGTATGGGTTGGAAGGGACCTTCAAGATCATCGAGTCCAACCCATGCCCTAACACCTCAACTAGATCATGGCATCGAGTGCCACATCCAGTCTTTTTTTAAATACATCCAGGGACGGTGATTCCACCACCTCCCCAGGCAGTCTGTTCCAATACTTTATCACCCTTTCTGTAAAAAACTTTTTCCAAATATCCAACCTATATTTCCCTTAACGCAGCTTGAGACTGTGTCCTCTTGTTCTATCAGTTGCTGCCTGGTGAAAGAGGTCGACCCCCACCTGACTACAACCACCTTTCAGGAAGTTGTAGAGAGCAATAAGGTCACCCCTGAGTCTCCTCTTCTCCAGGCTAAACAACCCCAGCTCCCTCAGTCGTTCCTCATAGGGCTTGTGTTCCAAGCCCTTCACCAGCTTCGTTGCCCTCCTCTGGATGCGCTCAAGCGTCTCCATGTCCTTCCTGAACTGAGGGGCCCAGAACTGGACGCAGTACTCGAGGTGCGGCCTCACCAGCGCCGAGTACAGGGGAAAAATGACCTCCCTGTTCCTGCTGGCCACACTACTCCNCAACCGTTCCAAGTCTCTCTGCAGAGCCCTGCTTCCTTCCAACAGATCGACACACGCTCCCAGCTTAGTGTCATCTGCAATTTTACTAATGAAGGACTCAATACCTCCATCCATGTCATCAGTTAAAATACCTCTCATAGATCCATCCTGCTCAGACAAAAGTGGCTGTCATGCCTCAATGTCTGCCCCTGCAAAGGGGGTCCTACAGGAAAATTGTAACACTTCAAACAGTCTGGATAGAGTTTGGTTGCCCATCATGAGGTACACTGGTAGTTTTTGAAAGAGCTTACATGAACAAGCCTTTCATATTTTAATAAGCAGGTGCAAAAAGAGAGAACTAAAACTTCCCGGTTTTTTGGGACACATTAAACTGGGTATTTCAGAGGATGCATGAAGCAGTCATAAAGCTTGAAATTACAGCTATGGGAATTAATTTTCAAGGCAATTGAAAAGGAGCTCCATATGTCTGGCTCCATATGTCTGGCTTTGTGTGTCTAAAGTCATATGCCTTTTCCTCCCCTCATTATCCCAATACTTCCTAAAGATCTGTACCCACCAGCCTTTCCTATACTCTTTAAAGCTCCTGTGAGGAGGACTGTCATCATATTCAGTGCAACAGGTCCTATTCTTGAGAAAGGAGTTGATCAACAGTTAACTCATGTAAGCACGAGTTAACTATCAAGAGACAGCAAATGTTAATCACAAAACCTAAGAAGCAGGATTTGCCTTAATCTTGTCAAGAAGAACAGAACCTACTTGAAACCAGTGCAGAAACCGCTGAGTCACCCAACGAAGGACTGACCATGCTCCAGAAAGAAAGGTGAAAAGTGCCTTGTGATGAAGACCACTAACCTTCATCAGAAAGACCCCCGAGGAAGAAGAGGAGCCTTCCTTAGTGTGACCACCAGAGTATACAGTGCATGCATGGCACGTGTGCTAATTATATTAATGACTTCTCAGAAGTAATTTGTATAACCACTCCTATCCCAAGGAATATGATGAATATTCATAAATTTTACCCATAATACTGGACTGTATTGGAGTGCTGTGTGTGTGTGTGTGTGTGTGTTCGGAGGAGTGATCCCCCATGCACATGGTGCCAAATAAAGCAAATACCTGCTTCTCTGACTCTGTCTCTGAAGTGTCTCTTGGCCCGGTTTGGGGCAATTCATTCCACAGACACAGGTATTAAACATTTTGATAATGTATGTGCTGAATAACAATAAAGACTGATGTTTCTTTGATGCCTGGGGATCTGAAAGACAGAGGATAATGTAATACTCTTGATTTCTCTTTTCCTTTCCCTGTGAATTGTCTGAATTTTTGTGAACACTGGACCAATTTTCATCCACTTCAAAGGAACAGGATCAGAATCCGTGTTCTGTTTGTAGAAGGTGATAGCTGTCAGCAGGAGTATTTTCACATCTGCTCTTGCTAAATATTGTAACTTATGCTAGAATGGCTTCTGTAAAGATGCACAGCATGGGAAGATTGAATTTGCTGTTTTAAAAAGACATGGAAAAATCAGATGTCCGTTGAAACACCAGTTAATGAGAAATACACAGAAGTGATTTTTTGTTCTTTTCTGTTTTTATAGGGGGTTGTAATGGGTTCTGTTCGAAACCAGGTGGAAACACCAATTAAGTGTAGTGGTTTTGTTCGCATTTCTTACCTTCTGTGAGATAAGAATTAGGAGAAATGCAAAGCAGGCTCCAAACTTTAAAGAATATAAAGAAGTTTATTAACAGAACTAAAAGAAAAAGGAATAATAAGGGTCAGAATAAACCTTCATAACACTTCTCCCCATTTTCCTCCCTCCATTTACTTACAACATAAAGACACAAACTTGGGATTATTTTAGTCAGTTTACCACCTCTATAATTGTCTTTCATCAGTTCATTTAGGGAAAGGAGTCTCTCTTGGCTTGCTATAGCGATTTCTCCACAAGATTCTGTTTTCTTGTGGCTTCCAATGTCACACCAAAACAGCCGCCTGTGGTGGTTTTCTGCTTGCCATGTGAAAGTCTCTTCCCTTGACTTACAGCTTTCCCTACGACTGTTTTCGAGGGTTCAATCTTAGTTAATGGGGTACTATTTTAAGGATGATTTTTTTTTTGCTTAACTAAAACCCGAAGCTGTGCTAACCCATGACAGAGGTAGAGAGAAGTACAGAGAGGAAATTAGGAGAAGCCATTAGGACAAGCTCTGTTAGTGCCTTTTAAGTCAATGTTATAAACATGATCAAATATGAAAAAATATTAATCCGCGTTTATTAATATCCACAGCTGGGAACGGAGGTTGTGGTCAGACCACAACCCTGCTCAGCAAAACAGACCAAAACCACAAGCCAACAGCAGCCCTCGACCAAAATGCCCACTCCCTCTCACCACGACGCAACACCCAAAAAGCCCCCACCCCTCACCAGAAGGCGTCTTTTAATCCCCTGGTCCAATCTCCCAAGCATCTTAGTCCCAGATGTGTGCTTCCTGTCGGCCATCCATCTTTCCCTGTGGTCCCATGGGATGTGTAGTCCTTTCCTAAGGCAGCGACCAGGTCTGTGTATTGATTCACTAATGCGGTGTCCTCTTCCTGTCAGCCATCCATCTTTCCCGTGGTTTTATGGGATATGTAGTTATCTTCTGAGGCAGAATCCAAACCTGTACATTGCTTAGACGTGCTCAAACACTTTATTAGTTAACATACCTTACATTAAACTCAGGTTTTTAACGTTTATAAGTCAAAATGCTTCTTGATTTCAACAAAATATTAATCATGTTAAAAGGATTTGTGTGCTAAATGAACAGGTCTAATATCATAGAGTTGTTATGAAGGAGGCCAGAAACTTCAGAAACTTTATAAATGATTTATTCATTCTATTAATGGTAACAACTGCAGACGGAGACCCTGGATAAAGTCGGGTTGCGCACAGCAAGACAGAGATGTAGAAAAAAACCCACACGCACGATGCTGGGCACTCCCTCTTCTAGACACTATAGGAAGCTCCCCACCGTCCCCCAGAGGAGTCCTTTTATAACCGTGGAGGGGATCAGAAATGCACCAATCAGGATGCTTGCTTTTTAGGCTTCTGATTGGACTGTTTCCAGTGCTCTGGTTGGCCTATAATGAGGAGCGTTCCTGACCAATCATTCCCAGGGGGGTCCATCTCGTTGGTGGCTCGCTGTCCAGTTACAGCTCAGGGAGTGGATTCCATTTCTGATGTAATATTTCTGGAAGGTTCCTCTCCTTAATCCATGGGGTTTCTGTTGTACCATCACCTAGTGATCAAAACCGCACATTGCTTCCTGTACACCCGAGGGCTTTATTAACTTATAACCATTTTAACTTCATATTGCATTAACAGTAACTTACTTACATAACTGGCCTACAAAAGCCAAATGCTTTATAACAGAGTCATGTTGTGTCATTTCAGCTATAAATCCACAGCTGCATTGGCTGAGCCATGATCAAAACCTGTGGCAAATGGGATCAAAGACAGACCTGAAGGCAGTTAAGCTCTCTCATCTATATTCAGGGCTCTTTTTTGATAATTGCTTGGCAATATCCACTGGCATGTTACTTCTAAGGTGGAACATTTTCAATTTTCGCAGGCATCCAAGGAGAGAGAGAAAGGAAAGCCAAGTGAAATTCAATTTTTCACAATGAGAAAGGAAATACAGTTGCAATTTCTTATTTCCAAGTGAGTTCCCTACCATGAATTGTGAGGCTGCAGGCTGAACGCCATTAGAACTGGTCAGACAAACTGGAGCCCTCCCATGGGTCTTTTCGAGAACAAACCCTAAGGTGAGAGCAGCTGCGTCATCCAGTGAGACAGATCAGCTCTATAAAGCCATGCAGTGTAAAACAAACACACTCATCCTAAAGCTGAAGATTGAATGTGGGCACCAGCTTCCTATGGGAGTCGTTCTCTGGGTTTCACAGGCCAAATTAAGCCATGTATTTAGCCATTGGTCTGTCCTGTGCTTTAATGAACATGCTTCATATTTCTTTCTGCTCCTGTCCTCAGCTGCTGTCAACAGAAAAAGCATTATAGATTTTCTTGAGAGAGGTGGACTGTGAGTGCTTTGACCATGAGAGCAAATTAGGTTAAAAAAGGGTTCACTGAGCAATTGTCTCTTACTCTGTCTACCATAAAGACGAAGAGCTGGCAGAAAACAGGGAAAACAGGCATATTGTGAGACTTCTCCCATCTTCCCGTAAATTCTTGTCTGAATCACACTTTGGTTGTATCATGTCACCAATTAAAATTGTTGAAAATGTTAAAACAAGTATTAGTAATTGTTGAAGGCCTGGACATTTTTCCAGATAATTTGAATTAATATATTCAGACTTCCCTGAAAAGGGAAATGTGGCCTGTTTCCTATCTTGGAAAATATCATTAACTGTTCATTTAATTTTGGAGCAATGGATCTTACATGTTTTGTGGCTGAGTTTTTGGTTCTGGTTTATTTGTTTTCATACAATATAGGTGAAAGGAATAAAGGACGCCCTTGCCAGAGCTGCACTGTGTAACACTTATGGCCATTCCTGAGAAAATTATAATTTTGAACTTTTTAAATGGCTTTTGCATCTTCTTCAGTACATATGTACACATACACATGTATTTTTAAACTTGGGCTTCTGGAGAAATATACTCAGATGCATGTCTGCCCTTCAAGCTCTTGATATTGTTAGATGTAGAAAATTTTCCCTGGAAATAAGGTTACACATCAGCATGCTACTGAGCTTAAAATGACCAAGCCATACTTCTCAGAGTTGCTTTTTTGAGGTTGGGCGAGGTAAAAGAGATACAGAGGTGAGACCGTGCATGAAAGAGACATGGGAACTGCATGGCTTAGTGAAAGATTGTGCCAGTGAGGCTGGGAGACTTACAGACTATAGATGACTTCCTTTCATCATTTTCTTCTGATATTCTGCCCCTGAAACTCTCGGTTTCATGTAAAGCCAAATATTTCTCCAAAATACATACTTCTGCAAGGATGTCCCTTCAGATGGACACAGGCACAGGCTTTTTGTGTAATCGACATGATTAATGGCCCTCTTGTCAGCCGTTCAGGCAAGACAGGGGTGATCTCTGGGCCATTTGCAGAGGATTTAAAAAGAGTGCGGGGGATCCAGAGCAGTGAACAGGGGCATGGCAGGACACTGAGGGTGTAGCACGGCAGTTTGCACAGGCAGGATCAGCAGGAAGGGCGCAGCCACTCTCGTGGTGGTGGGTTTTGTGTTAGGTGGCTGTGGTGTTTTGGCTGGTTGTGGGGTGTTGTGTGCTTCGTTTTGTTGTTTTGGTTGTCCCCCCCCCACCGGCCCCCCAGTAATGGTCTACAAATGCTCAAAACCCATTGCTACTGCTGCCAGCAAGAGTGTGCTAAGCCAAACAGAACCCCCAAGAAGCATGCAACTGTCCAGGCCACTGGCTGCAGAGAGTGTCTGAACCTGGTGTTAGTACTGGGGCACAGTGCACAAGACATCTGTGATGTGATGACTAAAGCACGGACTCAGACCAGCAGGGAATTGAGAGACGTTTATTCAAAGAAACTAGTTGATTTTATATACTTCTTCAAGACCCAGTATTTCCTTATATGGTATCTTTCACTAAGCAACTTATCACACATTGCCACATCAGCTACACACTTTCTTAATGTCCTTATGTGGGGTTGATCACGTGCCGCCCACCCATCCAGCAGCTTCCGGCAGGCTCCTCTCCGTAGGGCTCTGCCATGTGGCATCTCCTCCCTCCAAAGTTAGGCAGTGACAAGCTTTTGTGCTGTCATGGCATTCTGCAGGTGTGTCTCACAGCCTGCAGCTCAATTCCATCCTATCTCTCCCCATACATCTGCATGCGATGTGAGCAGGTGGATGTTCTGCTCTGTCTGGTGGCAGAGCTTAAGGAAGAAGTGGATAGTCTAAGGAGTAGTAGGGAGAGCGAAAGAGAAATAAACTGGTGGAGTTATACCCTTCCAACGAGAGAAACTCAGCACGAATCACAGGAGCCCTGCCCCTCTTGCCATCAGGCAGAAGGAGAAGACCAGTGGATGGAGGGGATGGAACTGGGTCCTTGCTCGGGGAGGTAATAAAATGATNAACCCCCCAGGAAGGATGCAGCTGTGCAGGCCCCTGGCTGCAGGGAGGGTCTGAGCCTGGTGTTAGTACCAGAGGACAGTGCACAAGGCACCTGCGTGTGCTGTGAGCAGGTGGATGATCTGCTCTGTCTGGTGGCAGAGCTTAAGGAAGAAGTGGATAGTCTAAGGAGTAGTAGGGAGAGCGAAAGAGAAATAAACTGGTGGAGTTATACCCTTCCAACGAGAGAAACTCAGCACGAATCACAGGAGCCCTGCCCCTCTTGCCATCAGGCAGAAGGAGAAGACCAGTGGATGTAGGGGATGGAACTGGGTCCTTGCTCGGGGAGGTAATAAAATGATGCTGTCCGGGTTTCTCTGGCCGTGCCCGCAGGACAGAGGCAACGCGGCAGTGTCTCCAAAAGCGTCCTTGCCGCACGGCAGGCAGCAGAGGAGGGACGCGGCGGAGAGCCACAGAGCCAGGTAGTAAACGCGCTTTCCCCTCGCCGGGGGGCTTGCGCCAGATAGCCTGGTGTTAGGCTGGAGCGTCCCCAAGGACAAAGGAGGCAGGAAGGGCCACAGGTGTGGGTTCCAAAAAAGCTTTTAATCTGGAGGGTCCAGGAACCGAATGGCACCAAACTGGGGCGGGCAGCCCCTTTTTCAAGGGGGGTGGTAACAGAAGGGGAACCAATGAGGTACAGGGAGAGGGGAGGATACAACTGGGCTACAATCCAATGAGGGAATTTGGGAGGCGGGAGTTGTAACACAGAACCGATGATGAACCGAACTTAACAGAACTTTCCAGACCAAGGGGAAGAACAATCTTCAGGGTGCCACCCAGTGGGCTGCAGCCTATACCTCTGTGCCGCCCATGGAACCCCCCTCAGACCCACTGTCTGAGGTGGGAAAATCCACCCACTGTATGGCCAGGATTTGATTGGCAGTGCGGGGCTGCAGCCTAAAAGTAGGCTGAGCCACCGCCACAATAAAATTCTCTCCTGACTCCCATCACCTTTCCACATGTCTTTACAGAATAGATATGAGGCTCTGAATCCAGAAAGTCAGGCAGGGGACACTAAAGAAAAAAATCTGTCTGGAGGGTCCCCCATTTACACTTTGTCTGTCAGATAGATCACAACCTCAAGTATTAAGAAGAAAAGAAGGGTAGTTGTAGTAGGTGACTCCCTTCTGAGAGGAACAGAGGGCCCAGTATATTGACCAGAACCATCCCGCATGGAGGTCTGCTGCCTCCCTGGGGCCCAGGTGTGGGATATCACAAGGAGACTCCCTGAACTAATTCAGTCCTCTGATTATTACCCATTGCTGTTTGTCCAGGCTGGCAATGATGAGGTTGACAAGAAGGGTACCAGGGTAATTTAAAAAGATTTCAAGGCTCTGGGTTGATCGGTTGATGGGGCAGGAGCACAGGTAGTGTTCTACTCAGTTGCTTCAGTAGCAGGGATGAATGATGAAAGGAATAGGAAAACCCACTTTATCAATGAATGGCTTAAGGGCTGGTGCCATCAGCAGAATTTTGGATTTTTGATCATGGGGCTACTTTTACGGCACCAGGCTTGCTTGAGTCAAATGGGCTCCATTTATCTAACAAGGGCAAAAGGATTCCAGTCCATGAGTTGGCAGGGCTGATTGAGAGGGCTTTGAACGAGGTTTAAAGGGGGAAGGGGATGAAATCAGGCTCTCCAGAGAGGACTTTAAGGGTGGTAAGCCAGAGTTGGGTGAAATCAGCAGCCCTGCTGAAGTGCATGTACACTAATGCACACAGCATGGGTAACAAACAAGAGGAGCTGAAGCCATGGTACAGCAGGAAAACTATGACGTAGTCACCATCACGGAAATGTGGTGGGATGCCTTGCATAACTGTAGTGCTGCAATGGATGGCTACAAGCTCTTCAGAGGAGACAGGTGAGGGAGAAGAGGTGGAGGGTGGCTTTGTATATAAGGGAGGCTCTTGACACTCCAGAACTTGAGACTAATGATGGTAAGGTTGAGTGCCCATGGGTAAAAATCACAGGGAAAGCCAATATCTTGGTGAGAGTCTGTTACAGACCACCCAACCAGGATGAAGAGGTGGATAAATTATTCTACAAGCAGCTGGAGGGTGTTTCAAGATCGCCAGCTCTTGTCCTTGTAGGAGACTTTAACCTGCCAGACATCTGCTGAGAAGAGGCAATCTAGGAGGTTCTTAGAGTGTATGGAGAAGAGCTTCTTGTTGCAGCCGGTGAGTTAGCCTGCCAGAGGTAGGGCTCTTCTAGGCCTGCTGTTTACAGACAGAGAAGGGCTGGTGGGAGATGTGGTGCTTGGAGGCTGTCTGGGGAACAGTGACCATGAAATAATAGAGTTCTTAATATTCTGTGATACAAGGAGGGGCATCAACAAAACTTCCACACTGGACTTTTGGAGGGCAGACTTTGGCCTCTTCAAGAGATTGATTTGGAGAGTACCTTGGGAAACAGCCCTTAAAAACAAAGGAGTCCAGGAAGGATAGACATACTTAAAGAAAGAAAGAAATCATAAAGGCACAGGAGCAGCCTGTCCCTTTGTGCCAAAAGATCAGATGATGGGGAAAACGACTGGCCTGGATGGGCAGGGAGGTTTTGAAAGAGCTAAGGGGAAAAAAAAAAGGTGTATCCCTTCTGGAAAGAGGGGCGGGCAACTCAGGAAATGTTTAAGGATGTCTCTAGGTCATATAGGAAGAAAATTAGAAAGTCAAAAGCCCAATTAGAACTTAATCTGGTCACTTTTTTGAAGAATAATAAAAGATGTTTTTATAAATACATTAATGGCAAAAGGAGGGGCAGGGAAAATCTCCATTCTTTATTGGATGTGGGGCGAAATACAGTTACCAAAGATGAGGAAAAGGCTGAGGTGCTTAAGACCATCTTTGCCTCAGTTTTCAACAATAAGACAGGTTGTCCTCAGGACAGCTGACCTCCTGAGCTGGTAGACAGGGATAGGGAGCAGAATAGTTCCCCTGTAATCCAGAAGGAAGCAGTTAGTGACTTGCTGAGCTACTTAGATGCTCTCAGGTCTATGGGACCAGAGGGAATCCATCCTAGGGTGATGAGGGAGCTGGCGAAGGAGCTTGCCAAGCCACTCTCCATGATTTACCATTAGTCCTGGCTCACTGAAGAGGTCCCAGATGACTGGAGATGCCAATGTGACCCCATCTCCAAACTCCACACCTGTCAGCCTGACCTCAGTGCCCAGCAAGGTTATGTAATATATCATCCTGAATGCGATCACAGCACCTACAGGACAGCCCAGGGATCAGACCCAGCCAGCATGGATTTAGGAGGGGCAGGTCCTACCTGACCAGCCTGATCTCCTTTTATGACCAGTTGGCCCTCCTGGTAGATGTTGTTTACCTGGACTTCGGCAAAGCCTTTGACACCATCTCCCATGGCACACTCCTAGAAAAGGTGGCAGCCCACGGCTTGGACAGGTGCAAATTTTTGCTTTAAGAACTGGCTGGATGGCCAGGCCCACAGAGTGGTGGTGAATGGTGTTGCATCCACTTGGTGGCCAGTCACTAGTGGTGCCCCCCAAGGATCTGTGTTGGGCCTAGTCCTGCTTAGTATCTTTATTGATAATCTGGATGAGGGGACTGAGTCTACCAGATGACACCAAATTGGGTACCAGTGTTGATCTGCTGGAGGGTAGGAGGGCTCTACAGAAGGACTTGGACAGGCTGGATAGATGGGCCAAATCCAGTGATATGAGGTTTAACAGGACCAAGTGTCAGGTTCTGAACTTTGGCCCCAACAACCCCCGCCAGTGCTACAGGCTGGGGACAGAGTGACTGGACAGAGGTCAGGCAGAAGGGGACCTGGGGAAGTGTCCTGGTTGAAAAGACAAGTGTCTACCAAGGAAGGTGGGAACCTTCCTGGAATGGAAAATACGATCCCCTTCACTCCATATTATTGTAACTTTGAAATTATGGAGCTTTCAGGCAAAGATATGGGAAAAGGAATAACAGTTCTTTACTAGAATATATATAACGAGACAAACCAACAACAACAGCAGCAACAACAAACAGAACCAGAAACCCAGTGCCAGCCTTCTCTTGGCTGTCAGGCACTTTCCCCTTCAGTGCAGTTACAGTCACAGCCGGCAGGGGCGCTAGTGGCTCCCAGCTGGGCAGGGCGGGTGCAATGATTCCCCTGCAGCTGAAGGGAGCACTGTAGGGTGAGCTCAGCCACCTCTCCACATGGCAATGGTGACTGAGGTGACAGGGAAAAGAGGAGGTGGCTCCCTTTGCAAAACTCACAGGGAGCAGCTGGTCTCAGTGCTACTCCAGGTGGCGAGCTGGACTGTAGCACTAGCCTCGGAGTAGCAAGCTGGAATAGCAGAGGTGAGCTGACCTGGGGCAGCAAATGAAGTGTAGCAATAACCCTGAATAGGTGGCAGGAACAGCATGGGGCCAGGCAGACCCGGGGTGTCGAGCTAAAGTGTAGAAAAAACCCTGGAGCAGTGTCAGAAACAGTGAGGGCTGAGTGGCCCCAGGAAGAGAGAGAAGGTGGAGGGGAGGTGTTTTGGGTTTCCCCTGGCTCTCACATGTCCCGTCTGACATCCTGGCAACACCAGGCAGCAGCCAGTCTCTGGCAAGCTGCTGGGAGGTGCTTCCTCCAGAGAGAGGGAGGAGGTGGGGGTCTTGGGTTTCCCCTGAGGCATCCAAGCAGATGGTGAGGGTCCCTCGCAGTGAGGTTGGTTGTTGAAAAGTCCCAGTTCAATGGCCACTCTTGTGAGCAGAGGCTCACCCACGGTCAGGAGAAGCAGTGAAGGAAAAAACTCTGCAGTAGAAGTGACTCTTCTCTGCAGCAGCAGTCCAGCACCAAAACCACAACCATTTGTCCTCCGACCTGAGCAAGGACTCCCTCCCCCTAGCTAACAGACT
>WEIT01039501.1:7369-47030 GCA_013389985.1 Dryoscopus gambensis | reverse complement strand
TTACTCTTGATTTCATGACCCAGCTAAGAGTATAATATGACTACTATCTATACTCCTACTTGAATTGTAGTATATTCATATTGATTTGTAACAGTCAAAACCATGGTAATATATCAGTGTTCACACTCTTGTATCAAACAATTACTTTTAAGAATAATATTTTTTAAAAACTACAAGGCATTCAGTTGAATGCATGAGAATATAACATTGTGTAAATGAGAATTTAATGCAAAAATTAAGTGATCAGGACTTAGGTACAGCCTATACATTTTCTTGGTAGCAAAATTATGAAAATGTCCCTTCAGGTTCTGAGTTTTACTGATTACAAGAAAACTTCACTTACATCTCCTTAGCATAAATTAAGTACATTTGAAAGATTACTCTTCCAAACATACAAATACCAGCAAGGTGATGTATTCTGTATAGGACCATTTATGCAGGGATTTCACGCTTTTCCAAGGAACATAAGTAAAGCAGCTGAAATGGGTTCATTTTGTGCACAGTTACCCTATAAACATGAGGAGTCAGGATTAAATAAAGCAAAAGACCAAGTGAATAAACTAATTAGGAAATAAGCACTGGCCAGAATAACTGTACACAAGATAGGTTTGCTACCATTCAGTATTTTACCTTGGTGGAAATTATCAGCTATTTTAGTGTCTTCCATTCGTAAGCATGAAATAATATTAGCAGGTATTATAGAAAATAAAAGTTATACTGTTATATTTAACAGTATACATTGACAGTTTACCTGACAGCACTGTCAACAAGTCTCTGATTTGAAATTATTTTTCCCATCAGTACATTCACTGCATCATAAATGCCACTCTTTCATATACAGAATGGTATCTAAACACTATAAATGTAGATGGATCCCAGCCAAGCAAATATTTAATAATTATGCATTCATTTATATCTTCTACAATGCTGGAATCTTTAAGTTAGAAAGAATTTATTTTATCTTCTGTAGTATCTGCCACTCATAATTCAGTCAATAAAGCTGAATCCCATGTAGGACGTAGTTGCCACTTACACACCTGGGGTTAAATCCAACATAATATTTAAATGTCCTCAATGCCTGAATTTTTCATGAAATTTGCTCAGATATTTAAAACCCCGTTCCATGTATGCCAAGGACATACATTTTTCTCCCTATTTGCCTTCTAAGGCCAACTGAGATTCATAAACTCTTGGTCTTGGTGCCTCTAAAGAATTTGGTGAAATTTCGTTCAATGATGCCTAAGGTTTGGTACAATAATCCAGCTACTTAAATGGTTACCCATACTTAAAAAATGATTAATTTAGTTCTAGAACTGTTTGAACATGAGTCTACAATTCATGTTTTCCGTATTTTTTCCATAGATAGTTTATACATATAGTTTTCCGATAACCACACTATTTGTTAATTGCTGAGTCTATGAAACGCAACTCTGTCAGAACTCCATAGAATCAGTAATGCAAACCATAGGGCTCGAAGGCAATCAGCAGCCTGTATTCCTTGCCTAATCTCTCAAACTCCCAGTCAGGAGCTCTTCTGAGTTGAAAGTGTAAAATCAAAATTTTAGGACTAAGTTTGAGGATAATTTTGTTGCCAGAGAGCTGCTTAATGGTTACTCCCATTTCCAGGGAAAATAACTACATTTCCCAGCACAAAATTCAAATTCTGTTTGTGAGTGTGGATGCTTGTCTGCTAGACATTTCAATGTGAAGAATTAGATTGCTTACAGCATTTTTCTGACTGTCATTGATCTCATGCATGGAATATGGAAAACAGGAACATGGAATAGGAGTGTTGGTGTCTTATGTGAACCACAGAAAAAAGGAGATGTTTCTAAATACTGTCAACAAGTAAATTTCTTCTTCGGTGGCTAGTGTGGGAACAGAAAAGAGAACACCAGTTTATAGTGTAATGGACAGATTGCCTGGGAAATCACTGGTCTCTGTTTCCAATACTGAGTCTGTATTTTACTGAAAAACTTCTTAGGAAAAGATATGACCTAGGGTCTTATCTCCCAGGCATGACTTGTGTGAACAGACTTTAGCCATTTTTCTTTTCACTTTCTCTCCATCTTGAGTTCCTTGCTACACATCAGCCAAATTTCTGCAGTAGTGAACACTTTTCTTTGCAAGAAAATAGAGTATAGATTTTTCAAGGTACATAACTAAGAAGTAGCAGACAAAGGTTGAATGTTTTCATAAGATTGAGTCTCCTTTAGATGTGTGTTTGCCTCTAAATTATTAAACTTCTAAAAATTGGGATGTTGCCATGGTGTTCAGAGTCTGATCCTGTGACTTGTGTCAAGCAGTGTCTGAGAATACCTACTAAGCAGAGCAGAGCTCTTTTCTGAATCATAAATGGCTTTAGGTGCTGAGCTGTGCAGAAGCAGAACTTACAGTTGTCATTCAATTCAAACTTTATATTCAAAACCTGAAATGCATATTAAATCAAAGCAGCAAGCATTCTGTATTTATGGAGGGGGGGAAGCACTTTCATTTAAATGCCATTTAAATTCCTATTCTTGGATTTTATTCAGAAAGATTAACCTTGAGTATTATTAGGTTTGACTGGGATCTTTAAACTGTAAAGTAGTAAAGGTAAGTCATATCGCAAAAATCTGAAGACCTTAAAATAAATTATCTGTTAGCAGCTATACTAACCAGAAATCACATTTTCCATCTATTGACTTTTCAATTTAATTACCAAAAAAAAAAAAGTATGCTAAGAAAAATAGGCTAGGAAAAAAATCAAATAGAAAACCCTAAAGTTATTAAGGAATTGATTCAAATAAGAGAAGGGAAGAAAAAGACCACAAATGTGGCCTAATGAAGAATTTATGAATTAACATACACATCTTGCTATGAAAAAGAGAAATTATGGGAGCAGTAGAACTTCCATTCATTCCACTGAGCTGTTGAGACCCAAGCAACTTTTAATGGGAGACTACCCTAGAATATTCTTTAAGGCTTCCAAGAAGTCATCCTTATATCTACAGTTTGGGATATTAAAAACCTGAAAAACACAGATTCTTTTCAATGGCAAAGGTAGGTCTTCTGAAGAGATAGCTAAAGCTTTTTTGCAGTTATTGATTCATTTGCAACAAAACTAGAAATGTGTTACAAATACCCACTTTCACCACTGCCCTTTAAAATATCTTACCATGATTTTCAGTTGTGAATTTGAGATGCAATGGATATATTTAAACATTTGTATTTGTTTTCATTCTACAAGATGTCACAGAAACTCACTCTTGCACTACACAACTGAAATAGTCATATATTAGAAAATACCCATTAAGTTGCAAGTACTGCTGAATTTTGATGTTTAGTATGTCAATTGCTTTATTTTACAGAGTGATACAATCTCTTGGAATCTAATAAACATATACATGAATTTTACAGAGAAATTTCACTTTACATTTCCAGAGAGCTACTCATTTCAAGTATTTTTCCTGTGAATCCAACAAACCTACTTAACACAGAAAGTGACCTTTAATAAATAGCTTCTAAACCTTTACAAATATCATAACTGAATTTCAAAATCAGAGGATCCAATTTTTCCACATTATGAAGATTTTGATGACTGTATCTGAATGCTTTGAAGCTTTTCAAGAAGTTAAAAGTTGGGAGATAAAATTTCTCTTTACTTTAAAGCCATATTCTTTCCATGTGATTGCACCATCTATTCTTCCTACAACAAATCTCTCTTATTAATGTCTAATAGTACTTCATGAATTTGTCCTTAGATGTCAATTCAACAGCAACCAAATTTTAGCTCAACCACTACGGGTTTGTCATGATGCTTCAACTCCTTTTATTCCCTCGCTTTCCGACATAGAATACCCTAATTCTCACACATATTCTTCTGTTAACTTGATGTTTTCAGGAAATATGTTGCTGCATACTTAAGGGCCTGCAGGATTTTCTGCATTAGGGGAGATTACAGTGTAAGTTTATATTCGTTTGCTTAGGCTCACTGAGATGTCTCGACTTCTCAAACTAAATGGGAAGTAAGTGGCAAAGTACAGCACTAGCCATGTCTAAGTAAGTAATTTTCCCCCACTCCCCATTTCATTCCACTATCTCTTGCACAGTGAAACACTATGTTATCATAAGCTAAAATTGTAATTCTGTAAATAATAAATGGATAGAAGGCTATTACCTTTGAAAATATCTTGAGTGGAAATATGTAATGTACAAATACAAGCACATAAATCTCACTAAAAAAAGGTGGTCTTACTGATCCCTTTTGATCTTAAAATTCATGAATCAATCTTTAATTTTTAAGTGGCCTAATTTTTAAGTGCTATTATGAATCTTCCACTTTTCTGCTGAGACAATGCTGCTCAGTATTTTCCCCTATAGGACCTTTTCCTTCAGGTGGTTAACCCGCTAATCAAGAGTTTGGTATTTAAGCATGCTACCACAAGGTAACAAATTCTAACTATGACTTCAAAAAAGAATTTATGCAGATTTTGTTTAGAAATTAGGATGTTTGCTAAACTTTACTAGTAACAAAGTAATATTAAATATGTTCTTAGTGATAAGACCTCCTATGTGTTTTTGTGTTACAGCACTCAAGCTTTGCATATCTGCAGGATATGTCTCAGCAGAAAAGGGGAAGATCCATAATGCATGTCTCTCTGTAGGTCACTGAGAGTAGCTCTCTCCCTAGCTATGGGACATCTGCTTCTGGTAACAGGCCCACTGGTCTGTACTGATGAGATTTGGAGGGAGCCCTCTTTTATCTCCTTCCTGAGTTCCTGATGAGTCTTCTCCCTTCTGTCTTCCATTTTCTGTATGGTCTCTGACAGACTCTTTTCCACAGTGGCGATTCTTGCCTGTATTGGGTCATGCACAGTGTCTGCAGACGCCCAGAGCCTCCTCACCATCGTACTCACTGTCTCGTCCCCGTCATTCCACATCATCATTGCTAAAGCAGGGGCGTATTCTGGTAGCGCATGTTGTGCAAGTTTCAGCCACATCACCGGTGTATGTTTTACCATGTCAGGGCTCCTAATTGTTTCGTCATCTGAGAATGTGATCTCTATCACTGCAAGTTCTTGCAGGCATTGAATTCCTTGTTCCATGGTATTCCAGGGGCTTAGCTGCAGCTGGAGATCTTCTCAGCAGAGGTATCTTTCCTTCACACTTCTTAAGAGCCAGAGATTGAGAGCTTCAGGCCCCCTTGTCATCCCTTGGTCAATACTTAAATCATGGGACAGGGATCCCAAATACCTTGCCTCAGTGCCATCCAGAATTGTACCATCGCCTGCAGAGTCCCAGATTCGGACCATCCAATTCAACATAGTTTCGTCAGGTTGTCGGGTATAATCTTTCCTCAGGGTGCAAAAGCTTTCTATGGACAGGAACTCAGTAATGATTTTGAGTTAGGATTCCTCTGCTGGCTGTGAAGATCCTGGCTGCCCATCATCATCCACTGGGTGAATGGATGTGGCTTTGTGTTTCCTTCTCTGGACAGGGACAATTGTTATTGGTTTAGGCTCCCCATCTGCTTTAGCTGCAGCCAGAGTGACTGGGGTGTCTGCTGACTCACTCTCCTGCCCGTCTGGCTGTATCTTCTGCCCTACAGTATCTAGCAGTGTGTGGTAAGCGCTGGCCAGGACCCAGCACATTGCAATGAGCTTTTTCTTTTCATCAGCGTTGTTATTGCAGTTTTCTTTCAGATACTTCCCCACCTCAGCTGGATTCTGAATTTGTTCAGGGGGGAAGTTCCATGCTACTGGGTCAGAAAATTGCTTCAGTGTCTGACCTATGTCCGCCCATACACCACACCACTTAGAATTTTCCACAACTGGAGCAGATGTCTGGGCAGTCCCTCTGGAAATCTCTCTCCTTATTTTAGACAAATTGGAGACTACGTAAAAGAACTCTGCTAGATAGCATTACAGGAAGGTGGTATCTTTAACATCCAGGGGAAATGGAACACTTTCAAAAGATGACATGCCAGAATTATCATCCCCTGCTTTTCCCCTAACAAACTGGGCGTAATTACTGACACATTCCAAAAGAAAACTACCAAGGCCAGAATGGAAAAACATAACATACACATTCTCAATGGTTTCCATTACTTCAGTCAAACTTCAAGAAATCACTAACACCAGGCATATTAAAATGGCGGTCCTGATTCTTATTCCTGACTTATAAAAAGTATAAGCCAGGGAGCCGACTGCCCATAGCTGCAGACATATACTTATAGCTAGGTTCCAGAGAAAAATTATTAAATTGAACAGCATGGTGATTTTCATGATGCCATACCTCAATATCAAGTGAATCAAATCAGAATGTTGTTGGTTTGTTGGGTTTTGTTTACCACTTTCATGTGCCCCTTAAGTTGGGCGCCAAATTTTTGTCTGGGTTTTGGAGACAAAATTTTAGGAGGAAACATTCAGGAAAAAGCGCCTCCTCCCAAGGAAAAGGGCCTCCCCCTTTCCTCCACTAACGAAACAAATTTCTGACGACAGGTGAAAAGTGGAAAAAACCCCGAACTGTTTATTAACATGAAATAAAACAGAGCAGAACAGGAAAAAACTCAAAATGCAACAAATGCCCGGAGAAGAAAAAAAAAAAAACAAACAAAAAACCACACAGGCTGGCAACTGGTCCCTCAAGTCTCCAGGAAGGGGAAGGAGAAGGGGAAAAGGAAAGGGAAAGGGAATCCAGGCGGGGCCTGGAGCAGGGCAGATGGAAGAGGAACCTGTTGATCTCCGGCGCTGCTCCTCCTCCTCGCAACGGGTGAAGCTGGTGGCCCTCTGCGTCTCCTCGCTCAGCGGCTTGGCCTTCCCCGGGGTTCGGACCGGCCGGGGCCACCCCGCGGGCTCCCCGGACCAGAGGGAAGGGAAGGAAAGGCAAGGAGGCTGGGAGAGGGAAGGAAAAATAAACCCAACAAAACCTTTTTCCCAGCTAGTGGGAGCAACAACAAAGGAAACAAACTACCAAGAAGCAGCGCAGCGCTTCCGGTGCACTCCCGCCTGAGCACGGCCGTTGAACCGACCCGCACCCAGGCCCTGCCACTCTGGCCCCGACCCCCAGGTCCATCTAAAAGATAGAGGGTCCATAGGCATTTAGCAGATGGTTAAGGAATACAGAAGACTCATAACATCAGCCCAGGACATATGCCATTTGGCCCAGAGAGCTTACCGATAAACTGACTTTAAGAGACATGCAGGTGATGAATGTATTCCTGCAGTTTTCTGAAAGAGCTCATGAAATCTTCCATGACTCATAGAAAACACACAGTAATAACAGTGTTCCCTTCTCATCAGTTTCTAACCTTCAGCTTTTTCTCAGTTAGAAATAGCAAGGTTACATCTGAAATAGCAGTGTTACACACTGAAAAGGCAGACAAACTAGCCCATATTAGATCTACCCTGATGACAAGAAAGAGTGCTGTTTCATGAATGTCATGAATACATAGCTTATGCCTGCACTTTTTCATGCATCAGTCAGAACATACGATTGCTTAACACAGGGCAAACCACCAAGATATCTCTGTCTTCAGCAGTGATTCTGATTGATTTTGTATCCACACCCTGCAGTGCATAGTCCATGTAACATAATACGAACATCTGCTTACTTTTACAATAATCTAAGATAACATATTTCAAAACAATAATTTGTTAGTTTTAAACAGAGCAACTTCCAATACACAGAGAACTCTACTTAGCAGTTACGCTCAACTGCCTGCAACTGTTATTTTCTCTAATTCTCCCATTCCATAACCAAGAATTTGATATGGGTACAAAAGTGGTGTGGCATATTGATGGTATATATATTTTTGGAGGAGCATGATTCCAATAGGACATGCATGGGACATTTTTCTAAAACAGTATTTGTACTTAGCTTGTGCAGTTGTTCTAAGTAGGTTTTCACCATCTGTTCAGTCTTTCAGTTCTCCTGCACAACTGTGGATCATAGGAATTTGAATAAAATAACACCATATTTCTCAGCTGTACAATACTTTAAGAAAGGACTAGAGTACAAATTTTTGATACTTTGTGGTTATGATTCCATTCTTACTATCTCCTCAAACTCTCTCATTTAATCAGAGACTCATAGAAAATTCCAAATTAGAAATGACCCACAAGGATCATCAAGTCCCAGTCCTACACAGGACGCCACAAGAAGCACACCATGTGCCTGAAAGTATTATCCAAATGCTCCTCAGACTCTGTCAGGCTTGGTGCTGTGACCACTTCTGCAGGTAGCCTGTTCCAGTGCCTAGCCAGGCTCTGAATGAAAAACTTTTTCCTGATATCCAAACTAAACATCCTCTGACAAACCTTCAGGCCATTCCCTCAGGTCCTGTCACTGGTCACCTCAGAGAAGAGATCAGTATCTGCCCCTCCTCTTCCCCTCACGAGGAAGCTGTAACTGCAATGAGGTGTCCCATCACTCTCCTCTTCTCCAGGCTGAACAGCCCAAGTGACCTCAGCTGCTCCTCATATGGCTTCACCTCCAGACCTTTCACCATCCTCATGGCCATCCTTTGGATGCTATCTAGTAGCTTTATGTCTTTCTTACACTGTGGCAAAGATTGATTGAATTATGCTTATAATCTGAACAAAGAATCTGTATTTTAAGCAGACATGGATGTTTGGAGACATGTAGTAAACATGCATGGAGACAGCATCCATAGGCCAGCTTACCATGGTAAAGGTGCGATTCAGAGCTAGCACCCTTGCCATAATCTATGATATCCACGTAACATTTTCACCTACACTGATATATTGGGTTTGCATGGCCAAGCTTTGGTAGCAAGGGGGCTACAGGGGTGGCTTCTGTAAGAAGCTGCCAGAAGCTTCCTCCGTGTCCAGCAGAGACAATCCCTGGCAGGTCCCAAAATGGACAGGCCACTGGCCAAGGCTGGCCAATTAGAAATGATGGTGATGATTAGAAATTATTAGAAATGTCTCTGTGATAACATATTTAAGAAGGGAAAAATAAAAAGGTATTGTACAGTTTTAATTGTGGTTAGAGAAGAGCAGAGTGAGAACACGTGAGAAGAACAACTATGCAGACACCAAGGTCTGGAGAGAAGGAGGGGGGAAGATGTGCTCCAGGTACTAGAGCACAGATTCCCCTGCAGCCCATGGTGAAGACCATGCTGAAACTGCTGTGCCCCTGCAGGCCATGGAGATCCACAGGGATTCAGAGATCCAACTGCAGCCCATGAAGGAGACCCATGCTGGAGCAGGTGGATGCTTGAGAGGAGCAGACCCGTAGAGAGGGGGCCCACATTGGAGCAGCCTGTCCTTGAAGGACTGTACCCCATGGAAGAGTGACCCAAATTGCAGCAGTCTGGGGAGGACTGTTGCCTGCGAGATGGAATTACACTGGAGAAGTTCATGGAGAGCTATCTTCTATGGGAGGGTCTCACACTGGAGCAGGAGAAGGACTCCTCTCCCTGATCAGCAGCAGAAATAACCTGTGATGAACTGACCGTAATCCCCCATTCCCTGTTTCCCTGCACTGTTGGGGGGAGGAGATAGAGCTGGGAAGGAGGGAAGGGTGGGGAAGGTGTTTTTAAGGTTTTATTTTACTTCTCTTTATCCTGCTGTGATTTTGTTAGCAATAAATTCAATTATTATATCTCTAATTCCAATCTGTTTCGCCCACAATGGTATTTGGTAAGTGATCTCTCTCTGTCCTCATCTCCACTCATAAAACCTTTGTTACATTTTCTCTCTGCTGTCTAGCTGCAGAGGGGAGGGATGGAGAGGCTTTGGTAGGTGCTTGGCATCCAGCCAGCATCAACCCACTACACCTGGTAGTTCTGCATTATTACCATTTCTTTAGCTCTGCTCTGTGATATGCATTTCAACAAGGACCATGGTTTGTAAAAATAAGTTGTTCCAAAGGACAGAGATGAAGAGTGATTTGCAAATAGTGTCACAACCATTTCTAGTATTTGTAACTGCCTTTTCTGAGTCAGAAAAAGTAGCCACAAAATTATTCTGAATTAATGGATCTTTTTCCTTTTAAATCTAAGAAGTGACTTGTATATGACTATAAAGACTGCGTACATGGTTGGAATGACATTTTAGAAGAACATCTTCATTTCAGCTACCATCTTTGAAAAGCTACTTATTTGGAAATATTGTCACTCAATTAAACTGTGCAAATAAATTTGTATTACTCCAATTCAACAAATTTAGATTGTGTTTTGGTTAATTGATGAACTGACAGTTCTCCTGGAATCAGTCCATTATCAATAAGCTTGTAATTATGTGTACATGAAAGAGAGAAAACTTCTGAAATCTTCCTGTGGGCTCATGTAGATTTGTTATTTTTCCAATTAAAACAAAAGATTCTTTCTGAGATTTATTTCACCCAAAGTTATTACATTGTTTTTATCTACTGTTTTACTTTATATATTTGCTACTCAACCTTGAACAGCTAACAAAACGCAAAATAAGGAATGATTATTAAAAATTTTGCTCAAAATTCCACTTGATCTATAAAAAAAGGCTTATCTAAGTATCTGTTATCCAGCTAAGTTATGATCTGATGATTTACATCTAATTCATGGAGGAAAATGTCCAGCTTTATAAATATTTATATCAAAGTAATAATTGGAAGAAATGCAGAAGGTATATTTCATCTTCTTAATGGGCAAAGTTTCTCTTTTGTAATGGATCATAACATCTCAGTAGACAACAAAACAGACACAGTGTCTTTCTTCAGAATCTATGAAACATAACTTCCTCTGCTTCTATGCACTGTGCATATCAAATTTCCAATTTTGCATATTTCTTTAAAAGCTATAATTTTCAGTATCTCTGATTAGTATTGCAGAGATAGATGCTTTGTATCTGCTGATCTTTTGATTGTAAAGTATACTAAATATCTAAGCAAAGTAAATCAATTTAAGTCTTACAGGCACAGGCCACATGATCTGTTGCAGGCTACAATGAAGTATTTGGATATTGTCACTCTTCTAATGGTTAAAACTTTTCTTCTCATCTTCAGCACAAATGGATGTATCATTAATATTCGTGATTTACTGTTGTCTATTTCCTAGGCTAAAGCTATATTTTACTTTTAAGGGCTCATTTTTTGCATTTATGTTTAACCACATATGTTATTTATTAAGAGTGATCAGCTTAGTAAGCTCTTTCAGCTGTCATGTCAAATTGAACAAGCCAGGCTTTTTTTTGGTAATTTTTCTCCACATGGATTTTATATTCCTATCCCTATTCCAGTGTCCTCCCATTTTTTAGTTTAAGTTTTCTAAACTATGTAGGAAGAATAAAATTACAAGGTAGCTGGACATCTACTGAAACAGATTTAAGGTTTTTGTTCATTTGGTGTGAAGCTTCTTGGTATTTAAAGAAATCAGACAATGAATATAGAAGAGTAGTGTTTCCATACATTTCTACACTGTAGTTTGATTAGTTTGATGTGACTGATTTCAATTGAACCTTCATCACATTTTATGGAACTGCTGCTTTTTAGATTACCTGTCTTTTCTAAATTGATCTTTAGTATGCCTCATAAGAAAAAAACCTTTTCCTTGCTCAAAAAAAAAACAAAACAAACAAAAAAAACCCAAAACTGAAAAGAAATTTATATATATTTTCTGAATATTTCATTACTACCAGATCACAGCAAAGTAACATACAGAATTCCGAGGTTATTGTTTAGTTTGGTATGAGAGAGGATTAATGCTACCTAGCTTATCCTGGTAGATGTTGGTTTAACTTTCTTTGGAAGATCTTAGATGAACCCTTGCCAAAGTCTCCAGGAATTCCCTTTTACCATTTTCACACCTGCATTATAGAAAGCTTGTTTACCTGTTCTTGTGGCGGGCTAGCCTTGCATAACAGTAAAATGCTTACCCACTTGCTCACTGACTCAGCAGGGAGAAGGGAGAAAATTGGATGAGAAAGGTCATGGGTTGAGGTCAGACAGGGAAATTACTTACCAATTACTCTTGGGGGCATCATAGACTTCAGCAAAAGGAATTAATTTTATTGCCAATTAAAATAGATTTAGGTAGTGAGAAAAAAAAATACTACAAATATAACCTTTCCTCACCCTTTTCCAAGGCTCTATATCATTCCTTCACTTCAGACTCCTGTACAAACCCCACCCCATCGAGCAGCACAGGGGATGGGCATTATGGTCAGTATATTGTGGTTTCTTTCTTGCCACTTCCTCCTTCCACTTTTCCCTTGCGCACTCGTGGGATTTCCACAAGCACCTTCAGGAGATACCCATCTGCTCCAGCATGTGCTCTTTCCTAAGCTGCAGGGGAATCCGTGTTCTGGTGATGATGCCTGGAGCACCATCTTCTCTGACTTTGTTACTCCCCCACCTCTCAGTTGTTTTAATGTCCTAAATACATTTCCCCAAGATGCCACCACCTTATCCGTGGGCTCAGCCATCTGTGTCCGGCCCAGGTCTGGTCTCTCCTCACAGAACCCCACTGCAGCCCCCTCCTAGGAAACCCTGGAAAGCTACAACAGTTTCTTTTCTCAATTTGAAATTGAAAATTATGTAATGAAAACTTTAAGTCCATTATTTTTATTACTGCTCTCCACAAACAAGGTTGAGAAGTTACTCACTCCCCTAGTCTTGTTTTCTAGATCTTCAGAATGCCACACCCTTTGTTTTTCCCAGAAATCATGTTTTTTAAATCACAGTGCTCACTAGATTCTTCAATTAATCTATGTCTTTCTCAGAGTGCAGCACACCATGGCCTACACAAGGCTTAAACTGAGCAAGCCAACTTTTATGGACTACAACAATGGCATTTTTGGCAGCAAACCCACTTCCCATCTTCCTACTTACCTCCTAATTCCCTTTCTGGGAAAGCAAGAAATCAGCTTCAGCTTGGGGTATGATACACCTTCCAAAACTACCCTGAAGAAAAGAAAATTGTTTCCTCAGCTTTTATATCTGCAACTGATTATTCCTAAATAGTTAAGATGCTTGGCTGACTCTCACACTTGAGGCTCCAAAAAGGGCAGAAAGCATTGGAACTGACAGGTGTCTATAGTCTCAGAACTTCAGAATTACCACCAGAGGTCAGCACATTAAGAGGCTGAATACTACTTGATTTTTTTAATTGAAAGATTAAAACTAAAAATTTCCACTGCTTAAAATCTAAAATTCTTGGAGATATTTATATTTTCTTATTTTGAATATGTGCTATGAAACAATTCAATCCTGGTATTCATGGGCAAGAAAGGTTGTCAAAAGACTAGGACATATGTAGAAGTAAATGGCTCAACAATTTAAGATAATAATAAAATAAATGCCTTCAGTGTTTTGACTGAAATATTAGTGATAGAAAAACTAACAGCATGTTGAAATAGTTTGTAAAAAATATGTATAACATTACCAAACTCAATAAGGAAATGTACTTGATTAAACCCACAGAGGAAAACATTGTGATATGTATCCTGTTACTCACTGAAGACATGTCTTTTGTTGCCTAGACAGACTGTCACCATGTTCTCATCCATCTTGGTTATTCAAAGGATACAACAGAATTATTGATCTGTGTTCATTCTTGTATTCCTGTGCATAATAATTGCTAAGGAATGTAAAATTATTTATCAAGCAGCTGCAATGTATTTTACTGTCTGTGACATTCACCGTGCACTTAAATAAGAAAATACCAAGTTATGGTATTCTGATTCCTTAATGTGATTGTTCCGTTTTGTACACATTTGTGATTAGTGTTCACAGTGCTTCATTTGAAAGCAATGTGCATGGTGAAACTTCAAACACTATTACATATGTCTTTCCTAATTAAGCTCAACTGATTAATTGAGATTTTTTTACACTATAGCTCAACTGGTAATAACAATTTGTCTCTAAAGCACAGGTTTAAGCAACTTGGAAAACAAAAGAATCTGGCTGTACATTTAACTATTTATTTTAACTTTGTAAATTAAAAAAATATCTTTTTGGTAGTTAAAAAGATATGCGTTGTTTTCTGCCATGATCAGTGCAAGTGCATATTCAAACCAAAGTAAATGGACAATTTACAAATTCTAATAATAAACAGGTCACAGGATGAGCCACTATTAAGTCTTTAAAACTCAGACTCAGCGATCTGGTATGTGCAACATGTACATATTTTTGCAAATGAAAAACAAAAATTCAATTAATGCAGATTAGCAATACCCTTCCCTTCTTGTCTTACAGCAAGGAAGAGTCATGTTCCTGGACAATTTTAGGAGCACTTTAACAACTATGCAGCAGTGTTAAAGACAGAGCCTACCTCTTTTCCTCAAATAGGTAGAGAAAGCATTACACACAATGCTATTTGAACATAACAAAATCTTTTAAAGTTGCTCAGTTTTAATTTCATTATCACTTGAAAATGGTAGATGTCTGGTGGTTTGCATTTGTATGAAGGAAATAAGAGATGGTAGTTTAAAGTAAAGGAGATAAACAGACTGTGTAGCTACATCACTTCTAGTAAATTGAAGCAGCCAAGGCCATTCTTTGGAGCAGAGGGCTGCGGGTGGTGATCACCATGTGCACTTGGACACTGACCCCATGCTAACTAGCAACAAGGATGGCCCCAATCCTTGAGCCCTCTCCTGCTGGGAGAGGCTGCTGCTCTGCCCCAAACCCTTCCCACTGTCTAACAGGATGAACAGTCACCTGGAAGCGCAGGGTGCTAGTAACCTATAGATTTCCAAACACAATGTTTAACTTTTCATAAAATAGTTATGATGCTAACAAGCTTTTTAAGCAGACGGAGGTGATATTCAGCATAGGTAAGCACTGACTCAGGACATTTATGCTTATCAGTCTCTGCCAAGTCAAACAAATGAGAGTGTTTTCACTGCTTTTTTGGATCAATATGTATTTCATTTCTGGAAATTGCAGGTCTACATCTCAGCAGTCATTGGTGAGGAATATGCAATCCCAGAAAGGAAGACATAAGAATTTTCAGGATTAAATCTGACAGCTCTGAATTGCTGCTTCTTCTGTAGCAGTACTCTGGATCCCCAAGGGCACCACCAGCTCTGACCATCATGGACAACACTCCTGCCCCCAGGCCTCCTCTCATCCTGCCCACATCAAAGGTGTCCACACCATCCCCTCTGGTCCAGCAGCCCCTGCCACAGTGATGCCACAGCAGGGCCAGTCTCCAGTTCCCCACAGCCTGGCTCTGCCTGGTCATGGATCCTGCTGGATCAAGCCCAGGCATGAGTCCTTCTGCTCCAGGCACACCTATGGGCCCATGTCCTGGCCTGTCCCTGTTCTTGCCTAGGCTCATCCCCAGGGAGGCACTTGGGGCTGGTGCTGCCCAGGTGCCCTCAGCTTCCCTGCTTCTGGCTAGGGCTGTGGGAACATTGTTTTGTGCCTTATCAACTTTCCACAGGGAGCCCTGACCATCATGGACAGTACTCCTGCCCCCAGGTCTCCCTTCATCCTGCCCACATCAAGGGATCTGCTGTAAGATATTCCCAGAGTCTTTTCTCCAGCCTAAATAGCCCCAGCTCTCTCAAACTGTGTTCATAGGAGAGGGGCTCCAGCCCTGTGATCGACTTAGTGGTTTCCTTTGGACGTAATCCAACAGGTCCGTGTCTGTCTTGTGCTCAGACCCCAGAGCTGGATGCAGCAGTCCAGGTGGGGTCTCACCAGAGCAGAGGGGCAGAATCCCCTCCCTCAACCTTCTGGACACACTTCTTGTGTCACTGTTGAGGCAGGCATGACACAGAAAACCCCAGGAAGAGGTCCAAGCAAAAGGTTCTTTATGCAAAGCTCCAGAGACATTTTATAGACTTTGCTATGTTTGTCATTCATGGTACTCAACTATTGGCTGCTTAACTGCTACAATAGATTCATTGGCTATCATTTAGCTACAATACGCTATTCTTAGTTACCGGTAACATAGGCATCCTAAACATTCTAAGCATTTAGAAAACACCAGCTGCAGCTCTGCTGTTTTGGTTTCTTGTTTCTGTTAACGCTAAGTTTCTCACGGGTGCAAACAAATTGTGCTAAGATCAATGTCGGAGTCAGACAGGCTTGCTGACCTGCTGTTAATTCCCACATTCTTGCAATGCAGTCCAGGACACAGCTGACTTTCTGCTCTGCAAGAGCACATTGCCAAGTCACGTTGAGCTTTTTTTCCACAAACACCGCCAAGTCCTTCTCGGCAGGGATGCTCTCAATCCATTCTTCTTCCCGCCTCCACCTCTGCTTGGAGTTGCCCTGAACCGCCTGCAGGACCAGCTTTATGATTGCACCACACAGCTTGTTGTCGTCAACAAAATTTCTGAGGGTGAATATGGACATGTTTTATATATAAATATATATATATATATACGTATATACACATTTGTATATATATGCACACACACATTGCATTTATGTGCACAGTAAACTGTGCATCTTCTGCAGCATAGTTATTGATTGGCTTCTAATTCTAGTGGACTTTTAAAGAAAAATATCTTTGTTAAACAAAAATTCAGTGAAGACTAATAAGAATCCAACATATTCAATATAAGCCACAACTGTACAAATAGCGATAGTATTGTGTTAGAACCTGTGCTTCAAGCTGAGGTTATAATGAGATATTTCTAAAGGTAAAACTTTGTAACACATATTACAATAGAACTGCCTGGTCTGTTCTTCCCAGGTTACAGTCCTCTGAGGTTTTCAGTATCCTCACCATGCATTGATCATTACAGCCAGTAAAAGCTGTGTTGGTTTACTGCTTTGTAAGGAGTTGTCAGCAATTTGGCTTTTTGGTGAAAGTGCTTGAATTTTTTGGCTGAGGTTTTCATCAAAACAGTGACTCATCATAACAGAAAACCAAGAAGAAAAATGTTCATTACTAAATGCATGGAATCAATCATGGGTAGCTTGTTGCAGTACTATTTTCATACTTAACAATGAAAGTCAAGACAAAACATATTTTTATTAATGTCTGGCAATATGTAGCATAGATAGCATATGTAGCAATTCAGACCTGTAGGAGGCTTCTTTTACGTATACACAAGTGTAAGTGCAGTTGCAGTTCTGCATGTCAAATATATATAAATGTCAGCAAAGACATCTTTGCACTTGTTAGGAGCAAAATCAAAACTCTCTTTTTAAGTCCTCAAGTACACATTTTCTGACTTGCCACACATGCTTTTAAAATCTTAGTGTTTCCTATGCTAAATATTAATAAAAATATTCACACTTACAGGGTGCAATGCAGTTAGAGATGGGTTTCTCTTTCTCAGGTAGTTTTCAGTGGTTCAGCATCACGTTATAAGCTTTTTGTATGGTATCAGAAATATTTTCAAGGCATGCTAATAAGTCTAAATGTGTAACAGTTAATATCCCTTATTGTTCCTGTCTCAGTACACACACACTGAACAAGAAACTGAATTACTTAACTACTTGGCATTCCAAAATTCACATTTGAAATTACAATGTGACAGAGCATGCACTGTCTTGACACTGAAGAGGATTTGGTATTTTCATCCCAGTCTTCCCTGCTGCTTAAAATGGGTTCAAACTACTTTCCCCTAGGGCAGTTTTTACATGATCATTTTCAGACACTCTGTTCTTCCTGTCACACCCACAGCCTAGTCAGTCCTTTCATGCTAACAAAGCCCTATGCATTCATTTGCATGTAGAAGAGTATAGAATTACTCTACAATAGAAATATTTCAGAATAGGAGATAAGACACATAAGTCATATTAAATACAGAAGGCAACTGTAACACATATAGTATGTGTGTTCATCACTTTTTTTTGTTATTCCAATGAAAATGTAAAATTCCTTCTCTTTTGTTATCTTCTAATTTAATCAATCATACCACTTTTTTTCTTTTTTTTAATTTAAAAATTAAATTTAAATCTCTTCCTGAAAAAGTGGCTTTAATCAAACAGTGTAACTCAGCATAATACTATCTTCTCAATAGAGAATCTTTAGATTAACCCTTTCTGTAAGGTTTCAGGTTTGCCTATCATTTGGTATCAACTGAACAGCTTGAGTTAGGAGGATTTGTACCTGCTGTTCTCCTCTGATTTTTTGCATGCATTACATGATAAATAATATAATTTAGAGACAAAAAGCATAATGTTGATCCCAGCCCACTAAAAGTAAAAATGAAATTTAGTAATTCACACTAATAAAGTAATTGGTAGATTCCCTATCATTAGATATCCTAAATCAAAACCATCTGATTTTCTGAAATTCGTGCTGTAGCCATCCTAAATTATTGGACTCTGTAAAAGAAAAGATGACTATAAATATTAAAATTTTTCACCTTGGAAATCAGAATATCTCTTTTAATGTTCCAACCATTCTTCAAAACAGTCTATGAAAACTGGCTCATAAAAACTGCTTGTTGTATGTTTGCAACTCTTTTGGAAAAGGAAATGATTTATATTTGCAGCAACCATTTTGTATAGTTTGTTCTTATAAAAAAGAGGGAAGATAAATAGTGGAAATAACTTGGATCTCTGTGATGGATCCATTCCAAAATACAAATCAGTGAAATCCTACAGTACCAACTCTACTAATTTGTCAAGTTACTCCATACGTAGTCTTCAATTTGGAAAAGGTCAGCATGAAGTAGACCATCTTGCAAGCAAAAATTAGAAGTGGGACAAGATAAAATGCAGAAATTGTTTTGTGTCACAACATATTCAGAACAACTGTAATAAATGTAAACCGTTTGAATATTTGTAAACTCACATATGTTGACCTTAGTGGGACTGGATCAATAGCAATAAAGCAGAGGCCACTGTCCGTTCCCCACTGAGGCAGATGTTTCATTTCCTGCTGAGCTTGCTACTGCTAACCACTCTCCTGTGTTTGCCCTTGTTGTAGCTACCCTCAATGAAACAGAATAGAGAAAATTAATGTTTAAAAAAATTTAAGAAACATCCCTATGTCCTTTCAGGAGCAAATGTGCTTTATCCACAGATATTTTACAAATTTTTGATTAAATAGATGGCTATATTTGATCTCAGCAGCCTGTGCTAATACAGAGAAGTAAGAACTAGTAAACATGACAGATTTTGTCTTGTGCCACTGTACTAATAACCCCCCTCTCTTTCATATGCAACATCAGTTCAGATTTGACATTTGCCACTGACCTTGATCACTATGACTGAAGGTATAGGATTAGTTGTGCTAAAAAGTAGTGGGGAGAGATTGGCATCTGACATGTCTGCTACTAGAAAAAGGTTTTGGAAAAGTAAGTATTTCCTTTGTAAATCATGGCACAAAACCTGTATTTTCTTTGAGAAATAATGCAAAATCATAAGCACAATTTGAATTTAATGTTCAGAAAATTAAGTGGCATATAAAATGTTTTATGAAATGCCATGGAAGATCCATGTCAGTTGTCCAGTGGAGTGAGCTGTAATGCTTTCCGGTCTATTAAATTTTTTTTTTTGTCTAAGTCTGCCTCATGTCCCTACTTATCTTCAGGACTGAAGAGGCTGCAAGCAGGACCTTCTAGATATTCCTCCCAGATCTCTGTAATCACCCACATCTCTTTATCTGATAACCATTTGTTCTGGTTGCAGCGAGGCAGCAGAGCTTAGTGCCGTTTTGGCGTGACCAGGTCACTATTTTATACCACTGATGTCATTGCTGGGGGCATGGTTTCAGGGGGAAGGAAAAGGAACGTGCCCCAAAAGTGCAAGCATTTTGTCTCAGTCTCTCCTTCAGGGAGGTTACTGGGATCAGCCCTGTGGACCCCATCCTCTGCCGCTGCTTATCCCCTTTCTGTGGTGATGTATTTTCCTTTGAATGGTTTGTTATGTTTCCCCCTTCAAAAAATGTATGGTATATTCCTAAGTTGTAACCCGGCCTTTGATTCCTCCCCTGTCAGCCTTTCATTGGTTCAAGCCTTGGGCCCGCGGGCCCTTTGAAACTGTGATAAGGAGTGCTCAAAGGCACGAGACTCTTTTCCACTTGGATCTTTCCCCCTCTCCTTCCCCTTTCCCTCTCCCCTCTCCCTTCCCCCCTTCCCCCCTCCTTGCCGGTGCTGGACCTGAAATAAACTCCTCCTGACTTCACTACCAAGGAGAGATCCTGTGTTTCACTTACGGCTTGCTGCTGCCTGTGAGGGTGTAGCCCAGAGACTCTGTGGAAGCCCCGGTGAGCTGCTGCAGCCCCCTTCCTTCCACAGACCCACGGGGAATGTTGCCCCCAGACTCCTGCCCTTGCTAGCCGGCAGAGAGGTAGGCAGAGGTCACGGCAACACCTTTCCTCTCCTGTAAGATGTGGTTTGGAGATGTGGTTCTGAAAAGGTGGTGAACGCAGCTCCGAGACGTGGTGCTGAGAAGTGGTGCTGGTGTGGGAAGCAGCTGCAGAGAACAGAGAGGTGGAGGCGAAGCCGAGTCTGACCTGAGCCGAAGGCAGCTGAGCAGAGACAGGCAGAGTGGGGCAGAGGCTGTCTGAAGCAGCAGCACAGCAAGGAATTGAACAAGGGGTGTGTAGCAGTCAGGAAAAAAAGTGCAGATGATCTGGCTTTTTGGGGATTTTTCTGTCATTGTTTTTCATTGTCTCAGGCTTGGGGACAGGAGAACTGGCTGCGGGGAGCACCTGAAATCTTGTCTTCGTCTACGAAAACCAGATGGAAAACATGTGGAACCATGTAGGAAGGGCTGCCATCTTGTCTTTGGCCCAGGGGCCATGCAGAACTAAGTTGAGGTGGTGTTCACCTTACTTTTTGTGTGTGAAGCACCTTCTCTTTTTTATATACTTTTGTTACTAATACTGCTGCTGCTACTGTGAGTTTCTTATTTATATGTTTGCTTTTAGTAAATTGTTATCTCAACTCATAGTCTGCCTTTGTCCCTCTCTTGCTGGAAGGAGCATGGAGAAGGGCAGTGACTTATTTGGAGTTTAGTTTCTGAATGGTGTTAAACCACCACACTGTCTTTGCTCTGGAAAGCAAAGGGTTGAGGTCACACCCCCAGTACTTCTCACTGCAGTGGATGTTATTGTGGCTGCAGGAAGAGCAGGGTTCAATGCTTAGATTGTCTGTGGCTTTGGTGTGCTGCCAGTCAAAAAGCAATAATGGAAGCCCCAACAGGAAAACAGCAATTCTCCATAATTTATTGCCCAGTCAAATCTGAAGATAATTTCCTGGCATCAACCATTGGTATTTTCCTGGCACCAGAACTTTTTCCCTGTCAGATTTTTTACAAATAATGTAGATAAACAAGCTACCCCCAGAAAAGAGTCCAATAATGTTTCATAATGGAAAGTGTTTCTAAGTTATCCAAACCAGAAGATCACTATGCACCTGCTAAAATGAGATCTAAGTATTCATTCTGTACTTGGCTGTCTTGGAACTGGAAGACAAAACAATTTTAATTTCTTTCTATTCCTTTTAGGATAGCACTATTATTTGCACCAAGATTTTGTGATATTATATGTGCAAAGTATCATAAGATCACCTACAAGAGCAATGAGAAATCTTTCTGTTATTTCTCAAAACATTTGAAAATAAATCTTAAATATGCAGGGATGCACTAACATTTTATAAAGAACTTTTGGGTGCATTATCTACTAGGCCTACTAGATTTTTTAAATGGTTATATACATTTTATTTTGTTATTTGTTTTAGCCATTTGAAGCCCACTACCTGGTAGCAGTAAATGGTACATGCTACCTGTAAATTTTGATAATATCTGGATAAGACAAAAGTTGCACATCCTAAATCCTCCAGTTAATAAAGAGACATGTCACAGAACCACCAGTCAGAAGTCAGACCATGCATTTTTCTTCTGCATATAGATTATTGAGACTGGAAAAACTGGGCACTTGGCATTCCAGAAAGAAAAGCTGTTGTTGAAATCTAAGGATTCCCAAAAAGAAGGGTCCAGGGAAAAATAAGAAAGTGAGAAAATGCAAGCAGCAGCCCAACACAAACTGGCAAAACTTTCTGCCTAACTGCCCCAGACCAGCAATGATCTGCTTGCTGGGATGGAAAGTGGACACCCAGTGAGCAAAGCAAATTAGTGAGTAGATGCTTGAGATAGCCAAGTAGGGTATAAGCTCTAACTTTTTTTCTTCTCAAGTGAACCATAGTACCCAGAACCAGTCTGAACTCTTGTTTACTCTATTTGTGTAACAATGTTTTTAAGGATTAGTCCAGCTTCAGAATATAACTTCAGAACAATATTATGAAAGGCCAAGAAAAAGAAAGAAAACTAAAATTTTTTTTTAAGTGTCTACTTTTACAATAAAAGGCTTGATAGGGCTTTGAGATCACTGAAGCATACTATTTTGCTTGCCAAAACTCCAGACTTAAAGACTTAAAGTGGATGTAGGATCGATCTTACTGAACTGTCCTAAGTGATCTCTCTCAAACTCTAAAGGAATAGTAAAAGAGAATGATAAAAGAGCTGTGAATTTTAAGAATGGGACCACATAATAATCCTCACCCGAGCTACTAGATCTACTAGCATACCGGGTTTTTTCAGTTTCAGAGGTTGAATCCTCTGGTTTTGATATTTGTGGAGGAAGGTGTGCAAAGTTCCCAAGTTAAGATATATGCGGGACAGATAAGTTTTTAAAATGGCTTTAGGTTGATTCACCAATAGAACCTCAGTTCTTTCTAAAGTTACCTCAGTTCTTTCTGAAGTTATCTGAATTGTAGCTTACAGTGGCCTGAAAGGTTCTTCCTGTGAATATGAATCGCAGATGATCTGACACAATTTTACTGAGGTTAGACAGGGAGGCTAGAATCAATCTATCTTATGGTAGCATATGAGAATCTGTTGCCTAAAACTGTTACAATAAACTGAAGCTCACTTTGCAGTCAATGCAGATAAATAGATAAATGAGATAAAGCCTCTTCTAGAGGTGCTTAAGTCTCCACTAAGGAATGTAGCACTAACTAGCTTTAAGTCAGGTTGCTGGCTTTGAGAGATATAGTTTATGTCTAAATGAATACCAGAATACTACTTTTACAAAAGCTATCTTCTATATTATCAAATTGGCATTTTGACAGCAGAGTGTCTAGGTCTCATCAGTATATCTAGATTTTTTTGTGCAATCCATGAGTAAGGACTTCATTAGTGGAAACAAGTAATCTAATAGGATGATTGGAAAGCTAAACAATATTAACGTCTGTAGGTTATACTTTAAATCCTGTCCCCTTCTGAAGTGCGCTTGTAGGCCTGAAATAAAACCAAGTGCTCATTTCACAGATATTTTCCTGGTGTATTTACCTGAAATTGATCACAGACATCAAACCTTTTTAAAAGACAATTGGAAGACATGATAGTAATGCCCTTTTTTCAGTAGTTGAGTAGCTAGCACACTTAACCAGTATGTCTTTATTTGAAGAACATACATCTTGGTCTTGCATGGTCATTAGACTGTAAACTCTTATAAAGAAAAGCTTTGTTAAAAATTCCTGAAGAATCCAGTATCATCAGTATTTCCTGGGCCAAAGGAAAATCAGGCTCTACCCTGGCAGTTTAGGGCATTCACTTTAAAGAAGAGACCTGAGTTGTAACCCCCCCATTAAAGATAGTCTCTGTATTAGGGGTTAAGCATGTGAGAGGTGGAAGTGCATTGTCTTCTCTAGAAAGTGCCCTAATCAGGAGGCTACAAGTCACACACCTGGTCTTTTGTCTGGCAGATGTGTAACAGCTGCAAACAGTGAAAGAGATTCAACAGAAGGCATTCTAAGGAAACGTTTTTGTAGAAGACAATGAAGAGACCACAATAGTAACTGTTTGCAAGTGTAGTGCTAGACTAGTGTTTGGTTGACTTTCCTAAAAATCAGTAAATAACACGTAAAAGGTGGTGGGCACTATATTCCACATCATAGAGGCTACATGGCTGTTAACTGCTGCCACCACCACATACATTTTATGGAAAAGAACACCTTTCAAGGAAAAGGTTTTTAAGGCTATAGAGAGGCTTCCCTGTGACATGGGAACCAGTTGCTGAAGGCTGGAAGGAGACAAAGGATAAGACATAGCCTTGTCTCACTCAGTCCAGGTGGATCCCATCGCTAGCTGCTCTATCCTTCACATACTGCAGAGCAAGCCTGCACACCTCCTGACTGGCTCCTGCCCCTAGGCAGCAACGGGACTGTGCAGTTCCAGGCACTTTCCTGAAATTGTGACAGTATCAAAAGATACTGGAAGCCAAGGGATTACTCTCTGAAAGTGTCTTGAACTGACTGCTAATTAGTGTTTTGTCTGATAGCCCTTTCATAGCTGGATGCAGCTGGATGGAAATAAACCACAAAGGGACCACATTTTTGTTTATCATTAATTTTTACTTAGTTTTGTATAGACTTGTGAGACCCTGCAGTAATCTTCTTAATTTGTCACACATTGTAAATTCATTTTGTAAGTTTATTCATTCTAGTAGTCTTTTTTTGTTACTTCTTACAAGTCTAACCAAATTAATAGATTTTATAATGAGTTGGATCATGTGATATTGCTCAAAATAATCTGGTGAGCTTCTACTTAATTATAATAGTAGATATCACTGAAGTTTATTATTAAATTTTCCAATGCCCTGAGGGCATTGTCCAAGTGGCAGAAAGGCAGGGCTCTGGGAGAACTTGTTTAGATTCTCAAAATCAAGCCAGCCCTCCTGTCACATTTATGTGAAAAAATAATTACTTCAGTTTACAAAATAAACAATCAGAAATGCAAACTTCTCTCACTCTTCCTTTAATGCCTGCATCTGTATTAGATCAAAATCAAGGTATTTACCTACTGAATGATAGTTTCCAGGCCAGGGACAGCAAGGTGTATAGGTCAGATGGAAGTGTAGGTATAAAACACCCTGAAAGTTTTAAACCCCATGAAGCTCTGTATTTTAGGTACAAACATCAGTTGTTTTAAAGATTCATCCTCTTTAGCCAGCAGTAGAGTTACCTTTTTTGTGAGACAGCCAGTGCATCCTTTACTTCTCTCCTAGTCCTCACAGGCTTAAAGCTTATTTTGTTCTTAACAGATGTTTAAGACATCTTTATCAGCAATTTAAAGAATCAATGTTTTGGCAATATCTCTTTCAGTTTAGCTACTGTCTTGTTTCTGAGTTCAGGTGCTTTAAAATGTCTCACTACCTAATGACTGAGTAACACAATTGCTTTTACCTGTAAGTTTATCTCCTTAATCATGTTTTAGTGGGTGAAGTATGGTTGTCTCCTAGGCTTTCATTCACCTCCACCAACGCAATATTCTTCAGAAAAAGCTTCCTTTTGCCTTGACAAGGATCTTAGGACATGTTAATGCTAGCTCTCTGACAGGAGCTAACAAAAAGATTTCCGAGTGAAGCAGTTCCACTCTGCAGGGTAGACTCTTATCATCTTGAATGTGTGATCAGCCGTGACTCCAGAATTTCAGTGAGGAAATAGACTGTCAGAGAGCTGTGCAAGGGGCTAATCCTGGCCATGGGGGTTGAAAATCTTCAGTTCAAAGGACCTGTGCTTGTGCAGAAATGAGTCATTCTTCTCAGCTGAACTGCAGCATTGGCTGTAGAGTCAGCTGTCAGATTGCTGCGGTGGCAGCTTTGCAATGTGACTCTAATGTTTTCTACATAGATACCTACATTAGGAGTGTTCATGGAACTACAGTTCACTTTTGGAAGTTGGGGGCTCTGAAATCATGCTGAGGTCACTGATAGCTCATATGTACTTAGTTTCTCCCTCTTGAATAGAAGAATGTCTGCCAAATATTGGGGATAGCTTTCACTGGTACCACAAGCATTGGCAGATGGAAAGGTCTTACAGAACTATTTGAATACAAATGCAGTAAATAGCATATGAATAATTTTGGCCTGCAGCACCCAGTGGAAGAATAAAGAAAAATAAATTTAGAAGGACAGACCCAGGGCAGTCATTGCTAGGCTTCAAAGCCACTGTCAGTGATTGCTGTAAGCATGCAAGGAACACGAGGGACCCTGTGCATATACACTGTTCCTAGGACACCCACTGAAAAAAATTAAGGTAACAGAACCCAAGGCAGAACTTAATCAGGAAAGCAATACACTTCTTTTTTTTTCTTTTTTTTTTTTTTTTTCAATACAGACCAGACCTGAATGCCTATAGAATACCTGCGAAGAAGGGACTGCTTTAATTTCTGAGGAATGTAATTTTATGGCCTAGACTACTGGTCTTTTTCCATTTTTGGCATCTTTTTACCTACAAACCTGTGTTTATCTGTTTTGACTCATGAGGTACCAGATTATTCCTTTTTGCTTTTTAATTGGATTGTTTTTATCTGATCCTGCAATAAATTATTTTGGCATAAATACAGTTATTGAATTCCTTTTTGGCTGGGCATTGACTTCATATAGTAATTCACTAAACTAATAGTATCTGAGGAAGTAAAAAGAATAGCATAGTCAGACTAGCTGCTTCCTAAATTAAAACAATTTCTTCTTAAGCCTAAAGGAAAGCATAGACTATAGAGAAAAAACTGCCAAACAGTCAAAGGAGAGACAGAAAACCAAGAAGATACCTATTGTCTTCTGGGCCATTAGTTATTTTCCCTTTTCCCAATATATATACAGAAATTTTGAATAAAGTCTATTTTCTACCCCTCCCACCCTGGAATTATTTATTCCTTCCATCAAAGATGAATTTCTAGTCCCTGAGCAGCCTTTAGCAGGTAAAAGCACACAGCAGAACAACAGTACTGATGAAGAATTCATATGGAGCCACAGTGAGCAACTCACAGGAGTTCCAGCTCTTCTCCATTCACCCCAGTCTGAAGCTCTCTTCCTTCATTTTTAAAGAAGCTTTTTAAAAACAAACCTGATAACAGATCATGTCAAATCTATCATCTACCAAGTTACTGATGTAAAAAAATCAGACTTTTCCCACCATCAAGTGATCAAACTGAATTCCTGCAAATACTGAAAACATCCCGTAAAAATTGCAAAGAACTTTGGTGAACAGATGAAGTCAGTGTTGGGTAATTGATAGTTCCAATTGCTACTTATCCTTCCCCTTTGTGTCAAACCAGAATAAATTTCTTGTGAAAGGTCAGAAGGCAACCAGATAAAATCAATTCTAAGGAACAGGGAACCTGATGAGGTTACAAGGATTTGAAAAAAATCCACTATTTCCAAGTGAGAAATTTCTTCTAAGGTGCCTAAGAAAGTTAACAACAATTTGATGATTTTAGCACAGTCTCTTGGCTAGGGAGGAGGTGGTGTCTCTTTTTAAGCATGCTGTTAGTAAGCATAAGTTGATGGGGGAAATCTCCAACTTTTAAGCAATTGGAAACTTCTTCCTTAAGTAAATAAAATCTGATTTATAAATTATAATGTGACTTCTAATCAGAACATAGCCTACAGTCCTAAATCAGAAATGTGGATAATTTGTCCTGTTTCTATCAACGGATTTTATCTCTATCCTGTCAGATGCAGCCATCAGATTCACACACCCAAAGACATGCACCTTGGGAGAATGAAAGGTAAGCGAGTCGATGCAGAAATTCTGTAGTTGGTATCTGGTCTTTCTTGAAGTTGCCTACTTCCAACCCTGTGAAGTATTCCTTACAGTAAATAGATTGTATTTAAACCAGGACAACCTCTCTGCTTAAACCAGGAAATTTTTAAACCAGGAACAAGGGCAGCTGGCAAAATTTACAGATTTTTTTTTCCAATGCCCTATTTTATGGGAATATGTGCAGTTTTTCTGCTAAATTAGGGGTTTCTTTTAGCCATCAGAGACTAAGTTTTTTATGGTAACATATCCAAATCTGTGCTCAGTATAGTAGAATACGGACTGATTATTTTTTCTGTCAGATACGTTAGTGACTTGAGAAAACTGTATTATCTACTAAGAGAGTTTAAGTTCTCTGTGTCCTACAGAGAACAATTGACAAGTTTGGTAAGACATCCACCCTCTCTTGAAGAGAAAGAGCCAGTACATTACTTAGCACAGCTTTAAGCTTATTCTTACATACCTACCTAAGTTCCTAGTTCGTTAAGAAAACCCATTTTGTCCCTTCCTTACACCTGTCTTCCCATATTTTTCTTGCATTTAAATGCAGAAATTGCTTTTTATGGTAGAAAAGGGTACAAGCAGAAATGAGCTTAAAAGAAAATATAAAGTTATTTTGCCATTATGCATTTAACATTCAGCAGTCTCTCTCAGCTACACACATGCTTCTTATAGTTTTCTCAGGATATAGATTAATACAAGAGGATGAAAAAGCAGTTTGGTTAGCAGAAGACAGGCAGCAGGGTAGAGACTAAACATAAGAAGTCCAGTTTTTAAATTTTTATGTATATATATATAGGGGGGAAAAAAGCAAGCAAAGTGGAACTTTTTAACTCTTCAAAGAGTTAGAAGACTGTTGACTCTAGCTGAATGCCAGCTGCCCACCAAAGCCAATCTATCACTCCCCTCCTCAGCTAGACAGGGGAGAAAAAAATATAACAAAAAGATCGTAATCTGGGATAATGGCAGAGAGAAATCACTCACCAGTTATGTCACAGCCAAAACAGAGCTGGCTTATGGAAATTAGTTAAATTTATTACCAACTGAAATCAGAACAGGATAACTAAGAAGTTAAACAAATCTTAAAAACACCTTCACCCCACCCCTCCCTCCTTCCTGGGCTTAACTTTATTTTTCATTCTCTATTTCCTGCCCCTGAGCAGTACAGGGAGACAGGGAATGGGAGATTATGGTTAGTTCATCACATTGTTCCTGCCACTACTTCCTTCTTAGGGAGAGGAGTTCTTCCCCTGCTCCATTGTGGTGTCCTTCCCACAGGAGACAGTCCTCCACGTGAGGACATGAGCTATAGTTCATCACAAACTGCACCAGTGCAGGTCCCCATGAAGTCACAAGTCCTGCCAGCAAACCTGCTCCAATGTGGGTACCTCTCCATGGGGCCACAGGTTCCACCCACTCCTGTTCCAGAGTGGGTTTCACAAAGGGTTATAGCCTTCTTTCAGGCATTCACGCACTCCAGTGGGAATTCCTCCATGGGCTACGGGTGGCTCTTTGTTCCCCTGTGCCCCATGGTCCTCCATTCGCTGCCAGGGCACAGCTGTTTCACCATGGGCTGCACTACGGGCTGCAGGGGAATCTCAGCTCCAGTGCCTGCAGCACTTCCTACCCCTCCTTCTCCACTGACCTTGGTGTCTGCAGAGCTGGGTTCCTCTCACATTTTCTCACTCCGCTCTTCTCTGGCTACAATTACATCTGCACCAATAATGTGGGTCTTTCTCCCCTTCTTAACCATGCTATCCCAGAGGTGCTACCACTGTCGCTGATGGGCTCAGCCTTGGCCAGCAGTGGGTCTGTCTTGGAGCTGGCTGGCCTTGGCTCTGTTGATATGGGAGAGGCTTCTGGCAGCTTCTCATAGAAGCCACCCCTGTAGTCCCACTGCTACCAAAATCTGACCACACAAACCAAATACAAAGACACATGGAATTATTTTTAAAAGTCACTAGTCAAGATGACTAACAGCATGACCAGGTCATCTGATATACAAATTGAAATGTATATAATGGAAAAGGAAGAAGGGTAAATGAAATGGAAATAGTTCTAAATTACTTGGAATAAAATTAATTAAATGATCTATCTGACATAATCTGATGCCTCAACATTTGCGTTTTTGAAAAAGATTTAAGTTCCGAAAAATAAGTGCCTAAATAAGTCTGCCTGAAGAAAAAAACCCCAGTCTATTTCATTTTTTATTGCAGAGAAATACTCAGCCTCCGTAATTTTTAAGACCAGCACAAAATTAGACCTTCATCCAGAGTCAGTGGAATGCAGTGCTGGGGCATGACAGCAATTCCAGCAGACTGAAGTACATCTGCTGCAGTGGCCTTGTGCCTGAGTCAAAATCTACTGTCAATGACAATACTCCAATTAAAACCAATGGTCATTCAGGTAAGGATGCCAGAAAAAAAAAAAGAGAAAAAACATTGCTTAAAATGTTAAAAACTTGCATTGATGACAATTTCTTTTCTTTTTTTTTCTTTAGTGGGCTTCATCAGAGAACTTTTGGAAACATTAAAGGACTCAATTAATATTGTAAATATTGCAGTTACTTAGTGCTTGTACAGGTCTTTCATGATGCAGGCAGTCTGTTTGGTGAAATGTTTCTGAAGGTCCTCAGTAGATGTCCATTCTGCATTTAAAATATTTATGTTTTGTTGTGTTGTCATGAGCAAGTTATGTTTAAAACAAGGTATCTGAGAATGAAAAAGAAAATGGAAAATCTAGGAGCAAAGTTTTGCATAATCCATTTAAAAATTATTTTTAATAAACCTCTTCAAATTCATGAGGCTATGAATTTTAAAAATAAAAACTTAGTGTAATTATATTTGAGGAACACTTAGGTATCTGACATTTATGTAGTTTGGAAAGTATTATTGTGTGAAGTTTCTCACACAATACTTCTAAAAATCTTCTAAAATTTCCAAAGTTTTTACTTTAACAACTTCTAATTTTCCATCTGTGTACAGTGCACTAAATTTATAAAAATGCATAGTAATTTTTACTTTTTTTTTTTTTGGTAAATCTGTAAGTTTGATTCACCCTTGAGATGTCAAGGTTTAAAATAATAGATCAAAATCCTGTAAAATGAAGATCAGAAGGCTATATTGTTGTTCAGTCATTAAATAAAATTAGTATGATACTGACTGAACTGGGACAGTGCTTAAACATAGGTAACAGTGGTATAATCTATCCTTAAATTTCATCTGCTCTGAAAGAAATTATATAATCAAAGAGTTAGCTTTGGAATGAGTTATTTGGAAAATGAAATAATTGCAAGATGAGACTGCACTTAATACTCTATTTAGGAAAAGAATGAATCATCCTCCATTTGCTCCATGGGTGAACTGAGCTTTGCAATAGTTGAGATTAATACAGCTCAGCTTCTGAAATAAAGCAAATCATTTGCTCTGGCACAAACAGCAAATAAACTCCATCACTATGAGCAGATTTGACAACATTTACTGAGCTTTTAACAGTTTTGTTCTTATTACTCTATTTACTCTTATTGGAGCTGGTCAGGCATTTTCAGGCTGGAAACATTCCCCCCCCCCAGCCCCCCCCAACTTGCTAAATGTTTGCCTGCTTTTTAAATTTCCTGTCTTTTGATTTTCCTTATCTTCTGCACTTGTTATGCACATCTCTTAGAGACCTATGAGGAGTACAACCAAATGCTGGCAAATTCTCCAGAAAAGAAACTTTTGGGAGCATTAAATGCCTTTGCTAACATTAAGAAGCAGGGAAAAACGGTAAGTTTTGAAAGTTTTGAAATTCCTCATTATCTGAAGGTTTTAAAATTTGGGTTCGTGTTGGTTTTTCTAAATCTTATGGATGCGAATGCTCATTGTGGACTATGGATATTTTAGGAGTCAAAGCGCTCTTATCTAAATGAAAAACTGTTAATTTGAAATCCTTTTCATGGAGAACTTCGAGAAAAAAAGACTAAAAAAGCTGTTACTGTTCTTTATTCTTTTGAAATCAAAATCTGTCTCCTATTATGCATTAAAATATTACATTCAGATGTACTCAGTTTTGATAAAATAAATTGTGAAATAATTTATAACACTGTGCCATGATTTACTGCTAATAAAATTCTAACGTGATTTTCAAATTATTTTTTGTCTTATAAACATCTTTCTTTTTATAATTCAGCAATTTTTTGAGTAAAAGGTTTGTGCTATGATCCAGTAAGACTGAAACATATGTGAAGTATTGATTCTATGACTTCTTTAAAAACAGACAAATCTTTATGAGTGGGATGAATACTACTTCACTTCATCTGCTGAACTAGAATATACATTGTTGAAAGAAAATATTTTTCATGGGTTTTTTTCCTTGGTTTTTATCCATGCTGGTGATGACACCTGCATTTGATCCTGAATTACATACACAGAGGATTCTTAAGGTTTCTACTGGAATGTTCTGCCTAAAATAGTTCTGGATAAAGAAAGTGGAGATATTTAGGTTCTTTTAGTATTCCAAAGTTTCTCTCTTCAAAGGTCCTGAAGGGTAATGGCTTCTAATCTTGTATTTAGCATGTAGCACTCTTCTTAAATGGTAAGGCTGCTATTATTATATACTTGAAATGGGTTTTTAATAGACAATCATATAACTTTATGCTTAAGAGTATATGAATTGATAAAGATGCTGTATAGTGTCACACCTTTCCCCATGTCACATTTCATTTTGAACAAAATTGCCATAATGCTTGACTATAGTTTGGAGAGTTAGTTGAGCTTTTTCTGACCTTTTAATATCGTCAGGTATCCTGAAACTTTTTTAGTGGAGAATTTTCTTCTCTGTTCAGTTTGTTGATGAGTTGGATGTCCTGTAGTTTTATATATTTCATTTTAAGATTGCCAGATGAATACCATCTGTGAGTGATTTATCTGGAATTTTCCATTTATACTTCTACGCTTCTGATGAGTAAGTGGGAACTGGCTAAATTCTCTAGAGTTATACATTATAAATTTATAAGTAGGCTTATATTAAATCATTTGTCGAATTTGCCTCATTTCAAGTTTTGCAAAATTGCAACAGACCACTGGATTAATAACACATAATTTTATCTTGTTGTCTGGATTAGGGCTTTGTGTACCTGATCAACAAAATAATTGTGATCAAACAGTTGTCGCCATTGTATCTTTCTTAAGGAAGCAAAATTAACTAAATCAAGCTGCTAATTAATTAATTACAGATAAATATTCTCTGAACAGAAATTAAACCAAAACTGGATAAAAATCTATGAATGCACTGAAAAAAACCCCCAACAAATGCCGCAAAAAAACCACCAACCCCCAAACCAACCAACCAACAAACCAACCAACCAACCAACCAAAGACACCCCATCAAATCCCTAAAACAAAGCAAAATAAATCTGCAGGAAAGCAGAACTGTATTGTATTACCAGCTTTCTTGTATCCATACCTGCAAGCGTCCCTTTCTTTGCTTTCTAATTCTGATGAAAGTTCACTTGCTAAATGACATGGTAAAAGTAGCTTGTTATATTCATTATATATTTTCTTACGTGTGGCAGGACGTCTCCCCGCTTCTCATGGCTGGGGCATTTGGAAAAGATAACTCAGGCCAGATTAATAACTCAGAAAGGAGTCAGAGAACGTAGCAAGTGGTCAGAAGGCCCAGCAAGGGGTCACCTCCAGGCGCCCAAGAGTCTGAGCCCCAGCCCCACATCTTGGTATGAGAGCAGATATGGAAAGAGATAAAAGAAAATAAACATCGGTGACCAAAAGACATGGTTCTTATGTCTATAAAAGTCCACATGAATTATCACAAAGGCAGATGTTTCTTACACTATCCTTTGGAATGTGCGAGATGATTTCTTCCCAAAGCTCGGACACAACTTCGTGGTTACTTTTCCGGAAATTGAGAGAAAGGATTTCGATGTCTGCCCCTTCAATAATTTGGTTATAAGAAACATTGGATCCTAAGTTATACTATTTCTTAGCTAGCTGTAAATTTAATGGTACCTTTAACCCCACGTATATAATACTAGTATTCCCTTTTTGTCTTATCCGTGTGTAGTAATAGTCTTTTTAAAATCTTATGTCTTAGTTTTGTGTCTACTAATAAATAATTAATTCTATAATAGACCAAATCAGCCATTATGAATGAGAGTGGATCTTGGGGTGTTGGCCACCTCAATAATGTGACTGCTTACTGCCAGAGGCCTGGGCAAAAGGGTGGGACTTATTTAAACCCACATCATCCATTCATAACACTATGTGTAATATAAGTCCTTATTTCTACCTTATATCCTTTGCATCCTCGAAATAATTTTTTTCTCATTTGGATATAGTATTTTCTTCATGCATTTGGACATTTACTTACATCTTAGATAAACTATATGTATGCATCTCTCATTGTTTTTTTCTCAAATAAATTCTGTCATATTATTTTGAGCATGTTCTCTCTTTCTGCCTCTATATGCCTGAAGGAGAGTACATTTTGTCATGCAAACGTGCACATTTTGGAACACATTTTTTTGTTCCTTCATCTGTTGTATAATGAGGAAGTCCTCAGGACTCTATTGTCATACACTACTGAAATGTGTTGGAATTCATTTGTAGTAATGTCGTTATGTACAAGATAGATGCCTACATCTAATCTAGTTACTGACTTCATATCCAGTGCAGAGAAATCAGATTTTGCATAGGATGACTCATCTCAACCAAAGTACTTGCAGGTCAGATGAATAAATGCTGTGAGAGCCTGTTTCAACCTCCTGACTGTAAAGGGTGTCTGTGGTGACTGGACTAGACTCAGACGTGATTTTTGCATGCCTAAAGCTCCATGAGACTACCAGCTTCTCTAATTTGCTGTGCTGAATAATTGACGCATAATTATGAACTGAAGGATTAGCTCAAAGAAGAGTCCTAGAGTCTGGAAACTGTAAATCAATTATTCTAAACCACATATCACCTTCTTTGTACCTCAGTTTGTCCATTAGTTCTTCTTCTTCTTCTTCTTGTTATCCTTCAAGGGAGAAATTTGTATTAAAGGGAGGTGTGCATGCTGGGAAAGGATGGTGGAAACAATAAGCAGAAAGGGAAAAAGTAAAAGAAAGGTACAAAAGGAATTATTTTACATCATGTGAAAAGGAAATCAGAAAGCCATGTATGTGAAAAGGAACAGCTCTAAATCTTGGAGATGATATTGAAAGAGAAATTCAGGCTTATTGATTGCAGTAAGGTTAGAGAGAGCAGGTAAATGGAGACTGCTATGATCATGGAGAAGATTTTTGTGGAAGAGTTTGAGCTACCCTCAATGGAAAAGCTGTAATATAAAGGTCAGAATCAACAGCATAGGTAGAACTTCAAACATAAGCAAGCAAAATATAAGGTGTGGTGTTTACCTCTATGTGGAGAGGAGCAAATTATAGTTATGTTATAGAGTCACAACTTCTCTGTCAGTTTTGTTAGCATCACAAGGAAGAAAGAAGATAACAGACATTCTAGATTGCATTTTATTCTTTGCTGTTCATTTCTGTTCGAGCATCTTTTCTGTGTTCAGCTGCTATTTTATACTTTATTATTTTGTTTAAAATTACCCCAAATTAATGATGAGGGAGATCTTTCAGTGAAGTTATGCTACCTTCCATGGCATTTACACTGAGTTACACTTTCAGTTACTTCTTTACAACATTACAAGAATGCTAATATGAACTAGAGCTGTAACACACATAATTTTATTTGAGGTGTGTTTTGATGAACTAAGAACTTGTAATGTGGGTGTCATAAACCAAGTTATAGCATAAGGCAGGATTTGTTTTACACCTGGAACTCACACTGAACTCTCCTGAGGTCATAGGCTCACCAAGTTCATGAAAATATTTAATGTCTTGAAAGGAAATAAGTAAGTATTGACAGTACTGATATATTTTTTAACTGAAGTTTAACTATCCGTTTTTATAACTGATATTTTTTTAAACTGAAGATGATTTATTTGGTTTGTATAGATTAATGACTAATCTGAAGGAATTGTCTCTAAGAAAATCAGTGTTTATTCAGTTGTATGAGTGGAGAGATGAAAATTCTGCTGAAATCAGGGACTTACCACAGACATCAACCATCTGTGTGTTGGACCATATATGGCTGAGTCTTTTGCTGTGCCTGGGGTAGTCTGAAGATGATCTATGGTGACTTGTGCACTTGCTGATGCCCACTTCCCTTCTGGATTACATGGCAAGCTGTTGGCAGTGCAGGAATCTTCAGGGCTGGCCTCTACAAGGAGAGGGTGTAGCCACTTCCATCTGGACCTGCCACGGGCCAGAGCCCAGTACATCATCTGAGTGTTGTTACATGGAAACAAGCTTTGTGCTGACAGCCTGTGTGTGTTCAGGTGCCCCTTAATCAAACCATGAAGCCACAAGGTACAAGAATTGGTATCCACAGGCCAGCATGCAGAGATCAGATAGAGCCTGGGTACAGACCGTATTCCAGGAAGGAATGAAATAAACTATAGTAAAGGATGTGGGGCCATTCCCTGTTTTTTGGATATGTACTGCTGCTTCTTTATTCCTTATATTGTCGATTATAATTCTACTTTCAGAGGAAGAGATGGTTGCTTAGATTATAGAAGAAAGTCCCTATTTTTTTTAATGCTCATCTGCAGTTAGTTCAGGAACCAGACAACCCTCACCCATACCTAAAGCAAATGAACCAGTAAAGAAATTTGAAAGCAAATTGAATTTCTGAAATTGAAAACTCTTGACTATTCAGATTTTTTAATATATGAGGTATATATATACTCATACACATACACATATAGTTAATTAGTCATTTAAATTATTGTATCAACTTTATTGTGATGTGTCAGAAGGGTAATTCATTGTAATTGTGCTCACACTGACCATTCATTCTACTGCATATTCTCAAAAGATTTAATAATTTTTGAATAAGCATTTGCAAAGTTTGGAGGTTTTCCTTCAATTGTTTGCTTCCAATGCCTTTTGACTTCAGTTCTACATGATAATACAATGTATTTGGATAGCACCGGCAAAAATACATAATGATAGTTACCTGTTCTCTCTTTGAATAAACTGCAATCTTTTATGCTGTGATCCACTTCAATATCAGACTTAGCAATAAAATATAGTACAGATAAACTTCAATTTGGCTTGACACTTCGAACTAAAGAGTTGTAAAATGTGTCTTTGGTTTTTAGTAGCTGTGAAAAAAATTGATCTCCAACTAGCAATGAAGTCATGTTTGATGTCATTAGAGGTCTATATTTCTTGTCTGACACATTTTAATGCCTCTTTTTTTTTATTAATGAGGTATAAGGTAAAATTCAGAAAGTTATCTCAATGGCTTTGTAACTTAAGTATCACTGAAAGTCAATTTAACTTTATTAGTTTTGAAAAATGAACTTACAGGGAACTTGTTTCATTTTAGTTTGCTGTAAAAAGATGCGCAATGAAACCTGCTGTCTACTTCTTTGACCAGAAAAAAAGAGTTTAATGAATTTAGCACTTCCCACTGTTTAATAAACTTAAAGGTGTTTAAATCAAAGCTTCCTGTGATCTAAGTAGGTTAAGTACAATTAAACAGACTAAAGTAACACTATTCTTATAACACCAAAGATGGAAAACCCCCAAAATTCATTTTCCATATACATGACCATATGGCGTGTCTTGAAAGCTACCAGACCAGGATTACTTCTGAGGGGATGGCTTACATTCATCTTGAAGTTACTTTAAGAGAACTCATCTATCACTGGTCTTCTGTCTTTCTGAACTAGAGGAGCACCAGCCTGAATTATTCTGAAAAACAGAGATGCAGAAGTACAATCTGATCACATAGGTGATCTCTTGAGCAAAACAGTCCTGAGCTGTATTGCAAACACTGCCATTTCTTGCTATGCTGTTAAACAGGAAAGGAGAACTATTCATGCGGTAAATTGAATCAGGGTAAATTATTAATAAACTACCTTAGTTCTGTGCTTTTCTTTGTTTTATTTGTTTGTTTTTTAAAAAAGGACTTATGTCTTCCCTTTATCCCCACACACAATTTGTAGTAAAAGCTGATTGACTATTAAACCTTTCAGTTCTGCTATCAGTCTTCTCTGCTTCTTCAGTGTTTTGCAAGCTTGCTGAAACCAACTATTTTCCTGCTCCTATACTTTCTCAGTAGGGAGATTGGTTCCGTGGTATTTTATCGCTCACTTCTGGAAATACTATAGAATAATAAGGCATCGGTCACTGACATTCCCTACATATTTTTGAAAACACTTGCAGCCCCTCCATTATCTACAAGCCAAGTGGAAATTGCATAAATGTTGCCTGCATATACCTTAGGATTTTGAAAACGTCGCAGACCAAATTTTTATGTAATGTCTGTATAACACATTCAAAACCTTGTGGATGCCATTATAAAGTTTTTGCCTTGATTTTTATCTTTCTTCATTCCTTCTTCCTCTGCCAACTCCCTCCAACCAAAACAAAACCAGAAAAAAACAAAAGAAATCCAAACACCCCAACAACAACAACAAAAAATCTTGAAATGAACAGTATTAGGCTATTTAAAAATGTATCATTGCTACAACTGTCTATTTAATTAGAATAAATACTAAGTTAGTAGTATTAGTGGTACATACTAAGAAAGAATGTGACATAGGGGTTGAGCACAAAATGCTCTATGGTGCCATAGACTGCTTGCTCTTGAGGTCCCACAAATGGAGTTTTAACGAGTTAAATGATTTAGGCATCTTTTGTTTACTTTCAAAATCAAAACATATTACTGTATGGTCTGTTGGGGGAAAATCCTGAATAAATATAACCTAAAGTAAATGTATACTTAAAGCTAAATTCTAATTAAAATCAATTTTATTTACCCCAGCTGTAGACAGTTTAATCGCATAATAGCTCTAATTCTGTCAGGCGGGGCCGTGGGAGAGCTGCGGAGAGCAGCTCCTGGAGCAGCAGCATGCCATTCTTCGACAGAGATCGCCCCTTCCCCACAGGACCTCCGGGCCCCTGCTGCGCCCTCTCCAGCTGTGCGCAGCAGGCACGAGCAGACATTTTCGGCGCGGTCTGTGAGCAGCGGTGCCCGGGCGCTGATGCTCTAATCACATCCTCAGGGAAGAAGCTGTCTGGCAGCTCCGGCACCGCCCCCCCGCCGATGCGGCACCGCTTTAGCGGGCGCCTCCCGTGACTCCGGAGGGTCGAGGAGCCCGAGATGCGCGGCGGAGCTCGGGGGAGGCACCGCGGGCTGCGCAGGGCGCCGGAGCGGGAGGGAAAAGAGCAGCGCCGGGGCAGCCGGGCAGCGCCGCCGCCTCCCGGCTTCAGCGCGGCCGCCTGTCCGCTTCAGCACCACGGACAGCGCCCGGCGGGCGGCGCGGGACGAGGTGGGGCGGGCGGGGCACAAAGCGCGTAGGGACACGGCCACGGCCACGGCCACGGCCGCACGTGCCGGGCTGCGGCCGGAACACGCTGGCTGCCAGGAGATAACCCACGCAGCGACACCGGCGGCACAGGCGCGCTGAGACACTCGTGGACAGCGGGCACAGGGGCACAGACTCCCCCCAGACATTCACAAAGCATCGCAGCGCAGCCCCTCCCGCGCAGCCCGCTCACACGCGCACACACACACACACACACAGAGGCTCTGACATGAACAGACGGACAGACACACAGACTGTCCTGGTTCCTGCCTGAACAGAGTTAATTTTTGCAGTAGCCAGGTGGGGGCATGGCCAGGACCCAGAGGTTGTTCTGCTATTAGCTCAGGTCATTGCCGGGACTGGGGCTGTGGTGGAAGGGAGCCTCTTCCTGAGAGAAGACAAGGGGTTCCCTCTGGCCCCGGAAGCGCGGGGTGGGAGCGGTGGAGTAACCCCGATTTTGAGCGTATTGCATGAGAATCACTTCTCTCTCTCGTACCCTTTTGTTATTAATATGGTTGCTGTTACTGTTCATTTTCTTATCTCATTGCTATATCCAGTAAATTGTTCTTATCCCAACCCGTGATCTATTCGATTCCTCCAATTCTCCTCTGTAGCCTGCCACGGGGAAGGGGAAAAAGGGTGTGGGAACGAGTGGCAGCGTAGTTTTAGTGGGAGCAGTAAATTAGGGAATGCCAGCCGTAAACCACGACACAGAGGCAGGCAGACAGACAGACAGACAAACACAGACGCACGCGCGCGCGCGCGCGCGCACACACCTGCGCGCACGGCCCCCGGCCCCG
>WEIT01039500.1:88618-139549 GCA_013389985.1 Dryoscopus gambensis | reverse complement strand
AACCTCCTTGATGCACTAGAAAATGCAAAACCCAGTGCCATTCTCTTGTGCACAGAAAAGTCTTGGTTGAAATTACCAAAGCAAGTCCCAGTACTTATGATGTCACACACTTTGAAATGAGAAACAAACCAGAAACAAAAGTATAAGCAAAGCATAACTAAGTATAGCGTCTTTATCTATCTTTTACTATATATGTATATATTTTGTTGTTAGGAAGAATAGTGATGTTGTTGTTACCTTAGAAACCAGAATGCCATGGACAATTGCCAAGTCATGTTAAGTTTGTCTTGAGTATTTGATCTTTTGCTCAAGTTAAAGCAATAGATTTCAGAATAAACTGCAGAAGATGGTAAAATTCAACACTTAAATTAGTCTGAAGTTTATGTAAAGATCAGCTACTTCAGACTGTTTTAGAAAATAGCATTTTGAGAAGTTTAAATAGGAAGATGGTTTAAGGCACATAGTATATTGATTTTATTTAAAAGTGTATTGTCTCCCAAATTTTGCTTAGAAGTGAGATATATGTGCAAAAAGTTAAGTTAGTTATAAAACTAAGATTGATAACTAATTTCTTAATGGAAAATTTGCTAAGTGTATGTTTTCTCTCATCACCAGCAGATAGATAGTCAGTAAGGGCAGCAGCAACAGCCAGCTAGCCTGATGAATGAGTGTAATCCAGTTTCTTTGTATTGTACAGCTTGAGAAATGCCAGTGGCCTGACAGCAGCAGACCTTGCACATACCCAGGGCTTCCAAGAATGTGCCCAGTTTCTCTTGAACCTCCAGAACTGTCACCTGAGTCGTTTCTATAGCAATGGCACCTTAAATGGGGTTCATCAGAGTGCAGGTCCCAATCCATTCAGTGGTGGGACAAGCCGAAAGAGATCCTTTGAAGATGCGGAGTCTGCTGGAGTAAAGAAGGCTAGAACAGAAGGTGAGACCCAGAGGTAAAAGGGATGGGTTGGTACTGTTGCTGAGAAAGGAAAATAAACATTTTAAAGCCTTTTGGAGTGGATGTTGAGTATTATTGACAAACTCACATATCTAAATTACACATTAATACAAGAAGCAGAGTAATACAGTTATTCCATGCCACAAGATCCCAGTTCTCCCTATCATCATCTTGGCACATTGAAAAATTTCTATTTTTAGAAAGTCCTAAAGCTACATGATGCCAAGAATAATTATGCAGAGGAGTAGGAGCTGAAATTAGCTTCTACTCCTTCCTCAGTTTCTTCAGCTTTAGGAGAGCCAAATAACATTCCATTGATTCAGAGAGATGCCTGGATGTTCTGATGATAATTTTCCACTCAGGGATTAATTCACAGTTCAGAAACTGCTAGATAGGGTGGATGGAAGAAATTGAATGCGGAAAGATTTCACAAATACGTAAGTTAACATACCTTAAGTTTCCAGGATTGTTTTCCAAGGGGAACTGCTATCTTACAGAAGTGTGTAAGATTAGAATGAACCTTAAGGTTTCCTATCCAGCCTTGTGCATTGAGGGTGCTGCTTTGCCAGGAATAGTGGAATAGTACAACCTAAAGATCCTTTTTAGTAGCTCTATGTAGAAATCTTTTACCTCTTAGGAACACCTTGAGTACCATGATTAAGGAGAATTATCTTCTTCCTTTCTATTGGTCATCCCTCTAAATTCTTACCAAAACAGGGGAGTTATTCTGAACTCAAACCTTTTCCTAATGATGCTAAAGGATGCTTTTCTTTAGCGTCAGGAAAGGGACTTTGTAGGTCGTCATGAAGACACTTTCTAACGTATATGACTTTCCATGAGCCAAATAGAATGAGTTTAAACCGTGCTTAATTCCAGATAGCAAGGGGGTGTTGAGACCTAAACCGTGTTTATAAATATGACCTAGGCAATGTAAATCACATCAATATCTACACTAGTATTTGTTCAGTACTTGCTATCCAGACACCACTTCACCTATACCAGGATCAGAGACCTTAACTGGGTACTCCATTGCCAGTCATAAACAGGATATGTTGCTTCATGTAGCTGGTCTAAATGATAAATTTCATTTTGGAGCAGAGTCCCTGTGCAATTAAGTACACAATTTCAGGAATAAGCATTTCCCAAGTAGCTACATAGAGTAAGAAAACTTGCCCAGTATACAAGTGAACAACTACAGAAAGATGTTTTCAGTCCATTGATCTGCTACCAGGAGGCACTGCTTGAAGTCAAATTAATTATCTTGCATTTTGAAGAGCTGCTCCATCTGAATGTTCCTAAGCAGCTGTCTCTTTCAGTCAATAAGCAGCGTTTCCCCACAATCTGGGGGAGTGGCACTGGGCTATGCATGTTCCTCTTTTGCCATGAAGTAGCAGTATTGCATTACCTTTCGCTGTACTGTTGGTCCAGTACCTAAGCTCGATTGAGCAAATGGACAATGCTTGAAGTGAACAAGTGCTCCTGAGCAATTGCAGAAATGTCGGAAAAGCAATCAGAGTAGGTGATTTTTGAAATTGTTACCAGTATGACTTTCTAAGACCTTCACAAACAAATGCAAAAGCTTTGCTGCTTTTGCTTGAAGGTTTTTGGAGTAACTAAGAGATGCATCCCAGCTGCGGAATCTGGAATTTCTAATCTGCTGTGTTTGCCCCCAATGACATCAGCATCAGTAATAACTATTGCATTCATGTAAAAAGTCTGTTGCACTGAGAATGAGTCACTGTTCCTGAGGCATTTTGGTAAACAACAGAGCTGAGTAATGAAGAGTTACCAGTACATCTTTGTGCTTAGCTTTTTAAAGCTAAGCCTTTTTGCCTTTAAAGCTAAGCTTTGGCCTTTTTAAAGAACGAGCGTAGTTTTGTGTTAATTTTAAACCCTTACTAAAACCACACTGTTCTGTTGTCCTTTAAAGACTATTTGCACAGGAGATTCCAGATGTTGAGAGAGTTAAGGCAACCTGTATTTGCAGGGAAGAGTCAGGTTTTGAGGGCCGTACCCCAAATCAGAGCTGCTTTGAAAAAAACTACTTGCTGCAACAACATATGTCCCTTACAAGAGCCTGTAAGCACTGGAGTTGAGAGAAGATAAATGCTTAAGGTGTGCTTTGCCCTGGAATAACTGAACTGGGTAGTGGATGGGCATTACTTGTAATTATTTATATGCACACAGGTGTATCTCCTGCACAGGTACATAGTATTAAAAAAAGCCTTAAACCTCAAAATTAGGCAACGCTGATACATGATACACTGTGATAGAAACTAATTACTCAAGTGTAATTAACAGAAGTAAATTTGTGACCACTTTCGGAAAATATGCCAAATAGTTTTTAATTTTGACGTCGAAACATAAAATGGATTTCGTGTCAATTTTTCTGAAATCAATTCCAGAAATTTCATCCTGCTTCCTGGGCAGGTCAGTAGAGGGTGGTGCACAGGTTCAAAGATGATGATGATGATGATGCACACTGGGCCAACCGGTCACACAGCTGCGTGTGCTGCTCACAACCAGTGTCTCGGTGTCACAAACCTCAGCACAGATGCCTTGGGTGTGCTGCATGAGGTGTGATGGAAGGCGTTCCTGGAATCACACCCTGGAACTGGCCAAAATGAAACTGCACTTTCATATTCCTCTAGGTAACTAAGAAAAAAAGTCCTTCCCTTCCTGGTTTAGGGTAATTTGAAGCCTGCTGATTCAAGGGCCCTGATGTCATTTAGGCCCTCAGTAATTTCTTTGGCCCTGGAACACTTCAGAGCTTAAGTTCTTTAACAATGAGTAGTTTATGAAAATTTTGGTTGTGCCCAAGGTAATGGGAGCTGAATTGCAGTCCACCAAAGCAGGCATTTATTACATAATAAGAACGCATGCAGTGTGTGTAGAAAAATGCAGTGTGTGTAGTCAGTGTGAGAGCAGGATAGGGCCTGCTGGGATAGTACTGGAGCAGTGCTCTAGGTAGATTAAAGAAGCAGTAGTGAAGTCAAGCCCATCTTGCTTATTAAAGCATTCCCTCCAGAAGTCTAACTACTTGTCAGCTTCACAGAAGACAGATCTGCTTGTTCAGCACTTGAAGAGATCCCTGGAGCAGTCTGGTATGGATAAGGGTGGGTTACTGGGACCTGGCCCTTGGGAGTGAGAAAGGCAGCAGTCTAGACTGACAGTAGACAAATGTGAGTTGGGCACATCACCTGTAAAGCCTAAATATGAGTAACTTAAATTTCTCTTTATTCAACCTATTTGTACATCAGACAAGTAACTTTGATATGTAGGTGCGAAGTCCAATAGGTACCGTGATAATTCTCTCTTTTACCTTAATAATGAAAGTACTTGTCTTTTTGTTGGCTGAGTTTTCAAGTGGGCAGTAATGACTAAACATCACTCTTTTTTTGTCAGCCTACAGCTTTGATGGCTTAGTACCCATGCTGAATGGAGGAGTTGAGGACGATGCTGACAATATGCACGTTGATAGAGAGTTGGCTGTTGTATCAGGTGGGAGTGGACAGTTTCCTGTTAACTACAACAACATTCAAATGGTTGAAGACACCAAACAACAGGAGAGTACTTCTGTTGGACCAAAAGAAATTGAAATATACACTGTTTCTGCAATGCAAACTCCTTGTCGTTGCAAGAATCAATATGCGTTTTATTTTTAATTTAAATATAAAACTTAGTCCTTTATTTTTGCACATTGTTGTCTGGAGTCTTGAAAACTATTGTATTGCTGTAACACCCATTGGGGGTTTAGTAGGTATCGAAAATTAGCTGTTTCATGCAATGTATTGTAATGGTGAAAGAGAAGTTTATTAGTAATTTCTAAATATTTCAGGTAAACAGAAGTCCATGATGGCTGTTCACTTTTAACCTGAGGCTTGTATTACGTTGTGCCTTGCTTCTAGTTGCTATAATTTTGGGTTAAAGGAAGTTCAGAAATAAGTTAAATTATTCATTTAATTTTGATTGAGTAGATAGTAAGAGGACTTGATAGGGAAACATCCTAACTTTGGAAATACCATGTTGTGACAAAACTATATTCAAAATACTACAACAAATACTACAGAGAATAGTCTAGACATACATCCTGTGTTCAGAATTTGTTCAGACACAATGACATAAGTGCAGGATCCTGCTGTGGGATTTTTTATGTAAATAGAAGATTAGACATCACAATTTTAATCTACTATTTGGAACTAGTGTACCTTGGAAAACAGATTTTGTGTTTTGTACCAATCGTCATGAAACAGTCGAAATGTTACTAGGATTGGTCAATATTAATGCTCTAGATTTTTTAAGGGCTGCTTAATCACAATGCTTTTGGTAACCCCAGGATGTGTATAGAGTTTGATTTAAACTGTCTTGGGTCAGCTTTTTTTGCACTTTGTAGGCTAAGACATGGAGTTACTACAATAGTGCATTATTACATTCAGAAATTATTTCGTATTGCTCAATTTTTTCTGCTAGAAATATGTTTATGCTTTGTACCACAGATCCAATTCAACAAAGGGAATGATAATTAATAGATATTTTAATATATTAGGAATAAATATATATACATATATATAATCAATACTTTAAAAGTAAACTATGATATTTTCCAGTGATAACTACTAAGTGTTCTTATTTATGGAAAAATTACTTTCTTTCATGAATACACTCTATTACTCTAAGTGCTCATATTTAACCATATTAACGTTCTATAATTATCACTAGAACTATTCGTTACCTACTTTTGCATATTAACTAGTACAAGTGCCAGATTTATTAAATTTGGTTTGGCAAAACCAGCCTATAAGGGTTTATTTTTAAACAGTTAAAATTTTGCACTTTTCAGTTAATAAACACTATATGAAACTCCTTCTGTGCGTTTTCATCACTGAAGTATAAACTTTGAAGTCTTGATGGGTTTGTGGGGATTTTTTCCACTTTTAATGAGAATTCATGGTTAGTGAGTTTGGCTGATGTGGTTATTTTAACTGATGTAGGGACTAAACAGGGAACTCCAGTTAGTACATCCAGGGAGTTACAAATTGGACACATTTCTTGTGTTACATATTGGTGTCTGTGACGTATCAGTGTTGTAATTCATATTTCAAATAATAGCCATGCAAAAGACTGAGAGAGAGCCAAACTCCAGATTTTTCCTTGTCAGACAGTGGTACTCATTATGTGTCACTTAAATGGGAACCCCGTGTTTTTCAAATGTGGGAAGTTGCCAACAGACTAAATTAACTGAATTCATTTGCATACACGCAGTAAATGCAATCCTGTTTTGCACATGGGTTTATGCGTTCATGGAGACATAAACATATGTGCATGTATCCAAGGATAATCACAGAACGTAAAATCTTTAAAGGTCAGCACATAGCTCTTTAGTTGCTATGTTTGCCTTGCTCATCTTTATCAATATAGACATAAATTATGTTTTTAAGGCAGAATATATCATGCATTTTTTGTGCTAGTACTTTTGAGTACCACTGCAAAAACATGCATTTCAGACAGACTGATGAAATCTGTTCATGGAAGCAAAACCTATTGTACTAATTACTAACTTCAAAGGGGAAATTGCTTCAAAACAGTTGTCAGTGATTTTTGCATGCACATTTTTAGAATTTTGTTTCCTATTACTAATATTTTTTAGTCTTCTGCTGTTGCTATTGTATGGCATTTTGCATGTGGCTTGTACACATGCTATTATAAACGTAGCATTAAATACAAACCTGCCCAGTATGTTATCTAGCAAGCTGCTAGGTACATTGAAATACTTTCTGAATAAAGGAACTTGGGAACATTTTATATTAGCACCCTACTGTAACATTTCTCTATTTGACTTACTTCAGTGCATACTGTACTGTGAGAGTTACAACTAAAAAGAAAAAAAAAAGCCACAGTTAAATTACAGCTGAAAAATGAAAAAAACAACCCTTCACCCTCTCACAGATACTCACTTCTTGTATGTACATAATCTTCCATCCCAAGAGGGCATTACAGTCAAGGTGGAAAGATGCCTTTCATTCCACCCTTGAAAACACTGCCCAGAATGTTGTCTGCTGCACTTATTTCATACAGTTAAATGAAAAAAAAAAAATCCGAGAAGTTCACACTGTCTTTACAAAGATTAATATAGGCATGTTTTCAAAACAAATGTAGATAGATAGTTGCATTTTCAACATAAGAATCCATGCCACAGACTTACTGGTCAGATCTCATTACTTGGAACTACCTACATTGTTACAAAGAAAGGATAGATTTATTTTCAAAGCTGTGTACGGAAACATTTTTAAGTAAGTGAAGTATAGTGGAGACATTTTGATGTATTTCGATTTATTCTTAATTGTTGGTGACAGGTGTATTTCTTAATGCAGATATGAATAGCAGTAGCTCCATATTGAATGCACTGACAAATGGATGTGCCATCAATGGACATTTGGATTTCACCGCCGCACAGCAGCTCAGTGGGATGGATGCCAGGCGTGAGGAGTGCTTAGCATTAACACCTAACGGAGTAATTCCTGGAGTAACTTCTCCCAGTAGGCATCGAATTCATGCCAGTAACGGCACCGAGGAACCGGAAAAAGCCATGAGTAACTCCACCGATATGTGTGGATCTCTCCACCTGAATGGAAGCCCAAGTAGCTGTGTTTCTAACCGGCCCTCCTGGGTGGAAGACCCTGGAGATACTTTGCACTATGGACACTATCATGGTTTTGGGGATACTGCTGAGAGCATCCCTGAACTCAGTAGTGTTGTTGAGCATTCCAATTCTGTCAAGGTCGAACAGAGATATGACAATACTGTCCTAGGCACAATGTATTTGTACCACGGTTCCTAGGTGAATGACATATCAGACACGTTATTGAAATTGCTACCAAATGAAACTGGGGGGACAGAATCCTCACACAGCATTAAATTTGAAGATTGCAACTTGTTGCTATTTTTACACTTTGTTTATATGAAAAGTAAACCTTTAATTTGACAGCCTTATACAATAGTTGTAGTTTGTTGCATGTATGGGGCTTATTTAGTGATAAAATAGGTGATGTCATGATGGAATGTTTGTTTTCATTTTTTTATTATGGAATGTTCTGGTTTTGTATTTTTTTCTAAGCTTGTGAACACTATCTTTCCCTTTTTAGAGCTGTTTTCCCTTTTATTAAAACAATGTTTAACTGAATTTTGTGAAGAAAATGTTACGTATGTGCATCACTTAGAGGTAAAGATTTTTTTCCGTATCTTCTGCTGAAGCTATGGTAGCAATATCAATGCCAGCTCTCACTATGCAAGGTTGAAAGTGGCAATCTTCTGGAGCTTCTCTGAGTTTATAGTTTGTACATTTGTTTGGTATAATTAGATGTTCATCTTTAAATTTTTGAGACAAATTTGTTTAAAAATGCAGAGACAAATTTGGAAGAAGTTGCTGTTTCACTTTCTGTAGCGTAGAAGTGCTTTTTGTTGTTGTTGGGCTCTTTGCATTACAGAGTGGGAAAGTGAGCTGCCTTTGTTTGGTTGCAGTTGGGTGTGCCTCAGGTTAGCTCTGTGGTGGGTTTCTTTGGCTTCTCTCCTTTATATGTGTGCTTGATATTTTACCATAGCTCACAGACTGGAGGCATGTTGGCACTGTTCTGCTTTGTATGCAGTTTAAAATTGCTGTTACTCGTTATAGAATTTGCCAAGTCAAAATATTTGAGTTTGACTGTCTTGGATATACATTTATTGTCTTTTTTTAACATATGCTTTGAAAATGTAATGTTGTGTACTCTCTGGGCTATGCTCACAGAAAATACATTGTATTTAATGCTTAATACACAAATCAAAATTCATATAAGTGCACTATATGCGCACTAATACTATAAGTTGCTGCTTGTGTTATAAGTGAAGAGTGGGGAAGAATATGGTAAATGAGATAAGCCCTCTGAATTGTGTTGATTTTTTTGTTCTTGTTTTGTTTAAAAAGGGACCTTTACAAATTGGATTTAAAAAAAAATAAACATATTATGTTGTATCTGGATATTTTGCTTAGATGTTATTATTTTAGCAGCAAGTTGAGAAAGTGTTAAATTGTTTTTATGTCACAATTCTCATAATCTTTCTTAGTGCTGCTGTGGAATTTCTGTCACTATATGAATGCAAATGGGAACAACCCAACAAATTGTGCGTGATTGAATTACAGGAACACAAACTGGATATTTGGTGTATGACAGTTGTATCAGCCTTCAGCTCAAAAAATACTGGGTTAAAATATTGTCTGTCTATAAATAAAAAAAAAAATATAGTCTCATTCAAACATTTTTAAGCAAAATGGTACTGACTGCAGAGAAGTCAGAGTTTGAAATAGCCTTTACACTCTACGTGGTTCACTACACACAAGTTGCTCACAGTGTATTCAAATTGAAAGTAGCACTGACAGGAAAATTGACCATTTCTTTTGCAGATAGTTGGCCAGACCAGCAAAACTCCTCAGTGCCTTCTGGAGACAAAATGTAAAAGACCATTAGTGAAAGCTGAATGTCACCTGAGATGAGATGTCTGGCATGCACATTAACCACTTGCTTGTGCTTGGACAACTGCACTCAGGCCCTGTTTTTGGATGGTTTAATTTGCTGGTGTAGTTCCCAGAGGAGCATGTGCCATTGCCATCATACGGACACGTGACAGTGACTCTCATTTGCTGTAGCGTTTGGGTTTGGGGATCTTCTTAGTATTTGCCGAGTTTGCTCCACGTGCTTTCTTGTACTTCTTAAAATAAATCAAAGCAACTCCTAATAAGCACTGCCATCTTACCTTCCTGGCTGTAAACTGATCCCTAGAGGACTTGCTTTGGGTACAACTAAATTGGCACATGAGGCTGTAATGTTAGGTACATAATTTTAGCATGATGAGATTTATACTCTGTTCTTAAGGCAAGATTTTTTAAAACTGTGTACATCTGTTTTTCATTCACTTGCTCTTCACATGTTTTCACCTAAAAATACCTTGGAAGACATTGTACTTCAAATTCAAAGGGACAACTTAGAGCTTTATTTTAAAAAGCACTTCTGTGCCTGTGTGTTCAGCCACGTGCTGACAGAGAGACAGATTCCAAGGTCTGTATCTGTTGTCAGGCCCCACTGAAGCCAATTGTTAAATTTTGATTAAGTGGAGAAGACCAGTGAGGGCCATGTGATGTAGATACACTGTGTGTGTCCCCTGGGTGTCTTCGTCTACAGTTAATGTTGAAAAAGTAGAACTCTGTGACAGAGTAGGACTCAGGCAAGAGCTGAGGTGTATCAATATTAAAACATCAAATAAAGATAAGAATTCCAAGACGGCATTTTTGCAGGTGCTCTTTGAGACAATGTATGTACTTACGTCTAAAGCCATCTAAACTCTTGTTTTTAAAGTATGCCATAAATTTTCAGTAGAACATGAAACAGGAAATCACAGAATCCCTGCATAGTTGAGGTTGGTGAATACACACCCAAGTGTATGCTGCTGTTGTGAGCCCATACCACACTCAAGAAAAAAATTTTCTCATGCTTACTTAGAATTTTCTGGTTTTCAGTTTGTCTTCTAATTTGAGATACCTGTGAGCAATAAAGTTTTAAAAGTAATGAGCTCAGCAGATCCAGCTGCACTTCTATGCTGAACTGGTAAGTAAAAAATTGTCAAGCACAGAATGAGTTCTGCCAGGTGTGGCTGTGTTTTTCCCTATTACGGAATCATAGAATGGCCTGGGTTAGAAGTGACCTTAAAAGTCATTCCAACCCCCTGCTGTGGGCAGGGACATGTAACTATTGATGATGCAGAGGTCTTGTTTTTAAATATCTTGCTGTTAAAATACAGAAGACTTGCCTGGGGTTGCTGTGCTAGACCAGCTGAGGTAGTCCGAGAAGGCTGGCAGAGCTCACAAACCCTCCTCAGGCCTGCGTTACCCAGTCTCAGATTCTGCTGACAGCAGTACTGAACCATTTGAATTAAGCTGTGCTTTGCAATTCCTGAAAAGACTCTGGGTTTTAAACACCTGGAGTTGAAGTCTCACAAGATTTTTGCCTGGCAAGGGTGGTAGTATTGAAGGACTGTTCATACTTGGGCCTCTTGTCCAAGTCTTGAATTTTCAAGGCTTTCATCTAGTGAACATTGTTTTAGGTGTTGCTTTGTCTTCCTGTTACCTTGGTTCTGGAAATGGCTGTCCAAAAGCAAAGTTTTCTTTCCATCTGCTAGATGTAACTCGATAGCACGACTGCGAATGTCATATGGAATTCACTAACCATCTTCCTCATTATCTCTCTGACTCTCAATTTCATGTGAAATTTCAGTTTATTTCTTTCTGGCTGATGCAGATGTTTTTGTCCTAATTGCCCCTCAGTGTAGCTCCTTTCCTATTTTGTTTTTCAAAACCATTTGCAGAGTTTTGGCAGAAATACAAGTCAGTACAGATTCAGGCAGTATTTTGATGCAGAATATTTCTGACTGAGTAGTTAAAATTAACAGCATTGGAAGAGGGAAAGGGAAGTGTTACACTACTTCTTATGTAGTTACAGTCTTTAATATTTTTAACAATCCCCTGCTTCCAAACAAAATCTAGTCTAAACTTCTAACAGTGATGAAAGAAGGCTTTCATTTGAGATAAATATTAGATTGAGATGAGATGCTGCTTGGCTTCAAGAGCCAAATACTTTCACACCCTGTGAACTTTCCTGATTGCTAGTCTTGTATCTTACTGATCAAATCCTGATCCTTGTTCAGGCTCCGGTTCTGCAAGCTAGCAAAAGACACTCTGTAATAATACAGTGTATTTCACTGCTTTAACAAACTATCATCCTCCTGCAGTCTGAAATTGAACCGTACCTTCCTCTTCATATCCAAGTTACAAATCACTATGGAGCTTCTGCCATTCTGATTTACAAATGTAATACATCCAAAAGAGCTGCTTCACAACACATGGAAATAAGTCCTGAGCACAAAACACACCTAGATAGAAAAGGATTCCTTGCTGTCCCCCACACTAGGGCCAATCTACAGTACAGCTGTTACCAGTAACACTCTGAATTACAGCCTTGCACACATATCCACCTATTTTGTGTACTGCCACTTTCTCCCAGTGAAAAACCACCTTCCCTCGGCACAGAACTGCCCAGTTTGTGTTTCCGTGCTGACACAGGCTGTGCAGTACATCCTTTATGTCCCCTGATCTGGGAATGTGCAGCAGCAGTAGCAGAGGATGAGGTAGCTGGTCCACTCCTCGCTTTGCTGTGCCATTACATGTGACACACGCTGCAGTTTCCCACTGACATATTCAAACCCTGATATGTTTTCTCCAGGCTGGTTACTAGCCCAGTGAAATTCTTTTTAATTGTGCTTTTAGGGGGCTTTGTGACAAAAAACCCCATGCCTTCTCTGGCACGCTAATGAGTGATTTTTTTTTGGGGGGGGGGGGGTTTGTTGTTTTTTTTGTNGTGGGGTTTTGTATGTTGTTTGTTTGTGGGTTTTTTTGTTGTTGTTGTTGTTATTTGCCCCTAAATTCCAAGTATGGCTTCATGTCAAGGTACAGCTAAAATTAATTTCCTGATGTTCCAGGGTGAAAGTCCTGGATGCCATGTTTGGGGTCAGGTAACTTGGGGATGGAGCAGTGTTGTGGATGTCCTGCAGGGCCAAAAAGTAATGGAAGTGGCATCTTCCTGTGCTGGACAGTGCTGTGCAGCAATTAGGCTGAAGCATAAGAGGCAGGCATGGAAGATGGTACCCTGGGAGCATCCCATTTTGCTGCTGCTGCTGGACTGGGGAATGCAGATTCACAGAGCAGGAAATCCTTGAGACCCAGCTGAATCAGGGAAAGGGAAAAAAGGAGAGTCTTGTGTAAGCAGGATTTACTATTCCTGGCAACTGGTAACTACATTTCTGCTGCACTGCTCAATGACTCCCAGACATTTCACACCTCTCCTTCCTTTCCCAGAGCTTCCCGTCTCATTGGTGCCTGGTTGTTCACAGGCAAGGATTGAAAGAACTCTGTTTTAAGACAGATGGTTTATTTTAAAGGCATATCTGGCTGTAATTTTTTTAATACACTGCAATAATTTATAAAAGAGCTATCTACTTGGCTGTGTTATGAACATTATTAATATCCAATTTAAAAGCTTTACCATACTCAAAATCATACCCCACCTTCCAAAAAGGATAATGAATATTGCCTGTGGTATGAGAATGAAAGCTGGGCATCATCTCTCTCACCAAAAAGCCTAAGTGTTAATGAGTAACTTCTCTTTGCTTCCTTGAGATGGAGCTGCACATACAGGACTTGATAACTATTTCCAAATCAGTAGGAATTAGCCTCAAGTGACTGAAGTGCAATCAGGGGAGACACACATTTGACACTGAAAACAAGTGCCCTGGCTCAGTCACTGATCTGAGCAGTGTTCCACAAGGGAAATAACCAAGTACTTGAAGCTGAACACAAAACTAAGTTGCATAGTCTTAATTGTATTTCTTCTCGCCAGCTAAAACTGTGAGTAAAAGGAGAAACATAAGTTTGTCTGAGTTTCTTTTGCTGCAAAGGCAGGATGTAATCTTACTGCAGAGGAAATACCACGTATTACTAGAGTTCTCCTTTTGATGTTACTGAAAGGTCAAGCGCTGTTTGTAAGTGCAAGCTGGCGGCTCGATCTCACCAAAGAGACTTGTGCTTTCCCGTGGCAACCACAAACTTCATAGTGTCTGCAGTTTTTGCCAGGTTTTGTATGGGGGAGGAAAAGTGGAGATTTGTTTCTTTTACTTTATTCACCTTGTTTCTAAAAGGTGTTGAGAGTTGGATCAAGTGTCAGTAATATTGGCTATGTAGCTTAGAACCTGAGTTTATTTTACTTTATATTTGACATACAGTATAATACAAATATTTTCTAAAATTCAGTACCAAAAAGACAAATTAGGAAAATAAGGTAGGTACACAATGTAAGAAGAACCAAGCAAAAAGTATATGCATGATGTAGAGAAGCACTTACTTAAATAGTAGTTCCTGAGATCAAGCAATTCTTCCTACTCTAAGATGTCCAACCAGAAAATTCTATAAATTCTAGGAAGCATTAAATTCTTAGGATTTTTTTATATACAGTACACCTGATAAAATGCCTAGGGATTTATTTATTGGACTGTATTCATAATTAATATTTCAAAGCTGCATTTTCAGCCAAAATTCTAGTCTTGATAAATCACAGATGTGTTTTCCATTAGCTGGTGGGTTGGACACTGCTACACTAAAACTGTCACCATTTGCCAGATAGATATTCACTCATCATCTTGGAGCATCATCCTGCAGGTACAGGTTGGCATTGCTGACAGTAATCAAGTGCCACATTGTTGATCACCCCTTTTTTCAACTCACAGCAATTCTCTACATGAGCAGTGCTGCCTCCATCAACAGGGGCAGTTGTCCTGCACATCTGGTAGATAGCAGTTTTACAGGAGGCAGGAGTATTCCAGCTGCTGTTTTAGAGGTAAAGAATCACCATTATCCATGCTGATGTGAAAAGGAGCAAGGATCTGAATTACAGTGGCAGCACCCACCCTTACATTTTCGAGGTGTCTGCAAAGCCAGCTTTTCCTAACACGGGCAGCCCCTGCCCATCAGCAGGGCAGAGTTGTTGTGCCAGACCTGCCCTGTGGCCTGCAGGGGCAAAGGGCTGGAGGATGCAAGGTTCCAGATGCAAGTAAAGCAGCAGTGGCAGAATGGCCCTCACCCTTGGCAGATCACTGTCCACACCAGGACCAGCAGCCCTCCCAGTCCCTGGTGCCACACCTCCCCTGCTGGGAATGGCACAGACTGGGTGGGCACATTGGCTGCAACAGCCCTGTATTCCTCAGGTTGTCAGCAAGCTGCTCTGACCAGCTCTGCACAGCCCCAGCCAGATGTGTGCCGGCTGGATGCTCTGTAACCAGGTTAGCGTGGCACCAAGCCCAAAATAACAAGCCCTATTTATTAGGTCTTTGGTATCTGCCTGAGGTTAAGCCTGTCATGACCCCAATAGTAAAAGGCAGAACAGCTGAGGGAATAATCCTGCTGAATCCAGAGACCGGAGAATAAGATCATCCCTTGGACTCAATTTGCAGAGTGAAAGAACCAAATTATGCACAGGTGACCTCTTGGACAGGTCAGCTGGCTAGTGTGAGACTGAAGACAGCAAACGTGAGCATGATTGCCTCTTTTCATCCTGAAAGAAGTTCAGAAAACAGCAGCTCCAACATGGAGTGGCAGTAACACTGAGATGTTGTCTTTTCTCTTCTTCTTCTACATGTTCTCCCATAGGAACCTATTTGAAAATATCAGATATGCTGAATGTTACATATTGTGTCCCACTGTGGTTATTTGCTAGAAAAGTTTGATTTATTATACATTTAGGAACAGTTTTCCTCCACATCTTGCTCCTGTAATAGGTCAGTCTGAAAAAAAATCCTTCCTTCACCTTAGATTTCATTCTAAGACCCCCTTCTGACTTGTCAGTCAACAAAAATTTGTAGGATTCCCCATCCATCATTACACTATTTATTGTCGGCAGCCCTGAGTGCAACTCTGCTCTCATCCCACCCTGGATTCTCTGCTGCTCCCTGAGGGTGTGCAGAACTTGGGCAATACCCTAAAACTGAAAGTGAAGAGGCACCAGCAAAGTGTGAGAGAGACAGACACCAAAACTGATTATTCCAAATCTGCTAGGAAAAAGAAACCAAACCAAAACAAGGAAAAACAATACTTAGGATATCAAACTGCAGCGATGGAGGTGCATAGCTCACAGGAGGAGGGAGGACGGGAAGGAGGTCTCAGTCCTGAAGAGGGCTTCCTTGCTTTGTGGAAGCCTAAATCCTGCAGGAAGACTCTGGAGCAAGAAGCAGATGTCACATCCAGTTTCCCACCTGAAAAGGATTAACTGAATCAAACAGGACTGAAATAGAGGACAACCAGCTAAGAGGTTGGAAGAACCCTTCCAACAGCTACTTTATTCCTCTGTCCCTTCTCAATGTCTGAACCCAAAGGTGAGCAGAACCACTGGCTCTTCCTAGCAAGATGCAGCACAGCTCCTTCTTCACTGTTGCCTGCAGTAAGCAGATGTTCCCTGCCCTGCGTGGGGCTGCTAACAAGGGGCAGGTCCCCTACTCGGCAGAAGCCACGGCTGCCAGGAGAGAGTAGGTGTTCTCTTGCTGCAGATCAAAAGCAAGCTCCAGTCACTCCCGTAACTTCCACTACTGAGGCTTTCAAGGAGGTGTGCAGTGAAAACAAAGTCCCCTCTCAAATGGTGAGGGGAGTAAACTGGGAGACAGTTGTGAGAACAGATGTTTGACACAGAATAAAAATGGGAAAGGACAAAAGCAAAGTGGGGAAGGCATTTTATGAAGCCCCAGCAAACACTTTGTGTGCTCCCACACAATCCCTTGTCTGCTCCAAATGGCTGGAGGTGGGTTTCAGTGTACTTAGGAACCTCTGAAGGAGTTTCGTCATTGCACATTGCAGGAAGGGGAGCTCAGCATGTGCCTTGTGTAGCATTTAAAATGTGGGAGGTTTCTATCTTGCCGATTATTACATGTTGAGTGTGCTGGCTAAGTTGGTCTCTGGTTGCACCCGTATTTCTGCTCTGCACATCAGCTCTGGTGTTCTCTTGAGAACCTTCTCCCTGAGACTGCTTTGTGCTGTAAATGGGAATGGCATCGTGCCAAGGAGTGTGTTTTGGCTTGCACAGGGGACTGCAGAGCACTTTTTCTAAATAGTGATTTGCTATGCTTTAGACCACATGGGCTATGGAAACACATGGGCCTCTCTGTGCAATTTAGATGTTAGGAAAACAAGCCTTTGTAAGGAAAGAAATGGTATTGTATAGGCAAAGAGACAGACTGAGTACTGTGCCAGATCCTGGGTCAGAGCTATAGAAGAACTAAGAAGCTACTAAATGAACTGAAACCACAGTGAAATTGTGAGAGTATCAATAAAAACCCAAGCAAACAAGCAAACAAAACAAAAACGAAACAAAAAAGGAAAGGAAAAGAAAGGAAAAGACAATCTCATCAAATACAGACTCAATAGATAAAAACAGCAAGTGTCAATTGGGGTGCACAATAAAAGCCAAATCCAGAGAGAAATAAAGCACTATTAGCTGAGGAGTCTGAAGATAGAAACCACGGGCATTGAGGTCAGCTGCCCAGCGCCATGGCAAGAGCGATCCTGCCCACTTGGTGGCCCGCCAGAGGATGGGGTGGGCAGGAACGATGAAAACACCGCAGTAGCTTGGTCCCCAAGTGCAATCTGTAGAGATCAGATCACTGGAGCTCAGGAGAGCTGACTCAGGCATACGGCTCTAATGAAAGCCTGAATCATCGTTACTCGCTGCCGTGATTAAGCGAACAAAGGCAGCAGAAAGCTCCTTGGGGATCTCTGTGGATTACTGACTGCTCTACCCATCCTCTGACAGGTGGCTGTAGTAAAGCATCAGAGAAATATTCTTGCCTGTTCAGTAAGCTACTGACTCAACTGGCTGAATTAACAAATATCCCAGAGTCCAACCACATATGTCTGCTATGCTAAGTGATGGCCATGTACCACCTCACTCCCTGAACTCCTTATTGTTACGTGGGCAGTTTAAATTAGTGCTTGTTGTAGTGAATTTATGTGCATTTTTCACCACCTTTCCTCTTTTGAATATATAGTGTCCCACATGTGGAATACTACAGCCAAATGATCACTTCAGTCCTGTGTTTATTCTCAGGAGGGACAGAGTGCACATACTAGCAGAATGCTTTGTCCTCCAGTCTTTCATGACACCCCTCCTAGAGCGACCAGAGACTGTACAGATCATCCCAGTCTCAGCTCCAAGGAAGTCACTGACCTGCAGTTCCTTCAGCCCTCTGTCCGTACCTCATGTGCATCATAAGCCCTGTCCTTCTCCACATCTTCTATTACTCGGTGAAGATGAGATGGAGATAAAAATCAGCCTACAGCAGCTAATGATGAGGCCTTCTTGGGTTTCACTATCACACCAGCTATTACTGCAAATTAAAATGAGTAAATTTTTATTGAAACAAGATTTTGAACTCTGACATTCAGCACTCCAGTCCCTCCTGTGCCTGGACTAGGGCAGCTGCTGGAACCAAAGGAGATGACCCAAACAAAAGCCCACTTGTGTGGCTTTCATGTGTTGTGAGTAAGTATCTCTTGCTGAACTGCCTTAGTCAATTCAAAAGTAATGGAGACAAAACCCAGCTTCTAAAACCTCCACAGAAAAATAGAGCCTGGAATGTGTTTCTGTTACCAGGTGTATACATTTGCTGGAGAGAAAGTTGGATGTGAATTGAGGATGTGAAAGAAATTAAATTACTTGAGAGGGTACTGTAATTGAAAAGAAGAGAAACGTGTGTGTTGGAAACAAATTTATTTTCTACCACGGGAGAGCTGTAATTGAAAAGAAGAGAAACTTGTTGAGTGAAGCATTTGGAACTGATTTGAGAGGGAAAGAAAGTATAGAGCTCCTGCACTCTGAAATTAATTTCTTGCTTGATTTGTAGTATCAAACTTTGGAAACATCTATAACAATTAATTTGAAAGTGTGATGTCTTGCCCTAGGAAATCAGGCATTGCTGTTCAGGGATAGAAAAATATGATGTTTTAAGCCTGTTCCTGAGCTCTTACACAAAGTGGAGCAAGTCATTGATTAAGATACAACCAACGGTGCCCCAGTCTGGGCTCCTCAGTACAAAGGAGACATGGAGCTCCTGGGTCCAGTGGAGGACTACAAAGATGATTAAGGGACTGGAGCATCTCTCTTATGAGGGAAGGGTGAGGGAGCTGCGCCTGTTCAGCCTCAAGAAGAGAAAACTGAGAGGGGACCTCATCAGCCTCTGTCAGTCTCTGAAGGGAGAGTGTCAGAGGATGGATCAGTCTCTGCTCAGCAGTGCCAAGCAAGAGGCAATGGGCAGAAACTGAGGCACAGGAAGTTCCACCTGAGCATGAGGAAGAAATTCTTTACTGTGCAGGTGGCAGTGCACTGGAACAGGCTGCCCAGAGACGTTGTGGAGTCTCCCTCACTGGAGATAGTCAAGGACTGTCTGGATGCATTTCTGTACCGTGTTCTCTGGGATGGCCCTGCTTGAGCAAGGAGGTTGGATGAGATGACCACTGTGGTCCCTTCTAACCTGACCCGTTCTGTGACTCTGTGATTCTGTGATGGCAGTGCTAGGTCTAGATTTCAGATGCAATGTCACCAAGGTTTTCTTCTCTGCCCAGGAAAGCCCACTTGTGCCTAAAATTTACCTGAGGGTAAAATGAATATGCATCATCGTGAAATGACTCATGAACACACATCTATCTCAGAGAGTCCTACTGCATGAGCAAAACAACACTGTTTGCCAGCATCTGTCTAGTACTTGATGGAGGAGTTGGTTTGTCCTTCTTACAAAAAGCTAAAAAGATATAAAGATAAAAAGATGGATGTTGCTGAACACTATAGAGATTTCTCTGTAACTAAGAAATGGTTGGGAATGTCTCTCACACTGTTCCTACCCTGCAGTCCACACAGCAACTGTTCTGCACCAGTAGGTGAGCTGCAGCCTCCCAGTACCATGGACATTTATGCAACATCACCCTGCGACTTCCAAGAGACCAACAGCTCTTTCACTGTAGTTTCCACTTGCAACCCTTTCAGGAATTCACTCAGTACCAAAACATGGGCTGAAGTCAGGTGAAAAATGGCCTTGTGGGAAATTAAGTGAAAAGTTCCTCTGTGTTTTCTGCACTACAGATCCAGTAGCTCGGGTCACTCTGGAAAACACGTGTGCTAGGTCTTCTCAGTCACAAAACCCGCAAACTCAGTCTAGGAACATAGGTCTGAGCTTGTTTTTATTTCTGCCTGACACGCGACTGAGTGCATTCAGGACCGTGCAGGGTACTGAAGGCTTTCATTGGCACCTCTGCAGCCACAGGGCAGGAGTGATTGATTCGCTGAGTAATAGGAACTTGCAAAAGGAACCAACTGAAGATGTACAAGACAGAGTGGATGCCTTAAACTACTTTCTCTTCCTTGAAATAGCTCCATAGGGGAGACATGAATCAACTGCCGTTACAGTTTCATAATGTCATAAGGCTCAGGTCACTCTCAGGCTTCAGGGTTTCCCCTCACGTGCTCTATCACGCCCAGAACTGTGCTCCATTTTTTATAAAATTTACTTTTTTCCTTACTGTCTACATTTATTTCTTTGTAAGAACACATTAAAAATAAACAGATGCATTGAGTTAGAATCAAGGGAATTTTGTTCAAGATAATATTTTCTCCCATATATCTTTCTGACCCCCGACAATTTCTCCCTAAAGGAATCAGGATTAGAAAATCAGAGGACAAGAGGATAGGATCACTGGGAAATTCAGGCTGGAGGGGACCTCAGGAGGTGCCTCATGCACCACTGCTCCAAGCAGGGCCAGCTGTGAGGTCAGACCAGGTTGCTGAGGGCTTTGCCCAGCCAGGTTTCATAATCCCCAAGGATGGAGCCTGCCCAGCCTCCCCATGCAGGACCTGCCTGTCCTCATGGAAAAGATTTCAGTGCCCAGCCTGAAGCTCTCTCACTCCAGCTCCTGCTACCGTACCTTGTCCACACTGGCTGTGAAGGGCCTGGCTGCCTCCTCTCCCTGCCCCCGCTCCCCACAGGCTCTGGGATGTCTGTGAGGTGCCCCCGAAGCTGTCTCTGCCCAGGCTGGACCAGCCCCAGCCTCTGCTCAGGGACCAGGCTCCTGCCCCGAGCACTGCAGGGGTGACTTCACTCCGGGTTATCAGCGTCTTTCTGCACTGGGGCACCAAACTGGTGGTGCCCACATGTGCTCTGACCAGGAGTGCTGGGCACAGGGGCCCTGCCCCGAGCTCCTCGTTGTGCTCCTGCTGTTGCAGCCCCAGATGCTGCTGCCTTGCTTTGCCACCAGCTCCTGTTCAGCTTGCTGCCCCAGTCAGAGTGTGTATCTGCACACTAGTTTTCCATATCCCTTGACTGCCTCCTCTCCATCAGTTTTTCTCATTACTTTTGAACCTCCTCATAATTTTGACTACTAGAACATCCTCTGCCAATGAGCTCAAAAAAATCAGTATTTTGTGAAAATTCAATTTTCATGAAAAAGTGCTCCTTTTCATTTGCTGTCTCTGGCGGTTTCATTTGGTGACCCACAGTTCTGTGAGAAGCAGAGAATAAATTTTCTTATGCAGCACACAATTTTGTAGAGGTACATCATATTTCTTCTCAATCATCTGTTTCCCAAGCAGAAGAATCACATTCTGTTCAGTACTTTTTTGAAGTGGATCTATACAGCAAATTCTTGTTATTTCCTGTACCTCTTTTCTGTTTCCATGATAACCTTTTGAGATGAGATGACAGTATATGAAAAGAGGATGCATCATAAATTTACAGTGTAATGATGCATGCTGTTTTGTGCTCCCTTCTTTTCCTAGTATTTACCAAGAGTATATCTACTACTTAACACTGGAGTGGTGTTCTCAAGGCACTACCAGATATTTCTTATGCATTTAGACGAAATAGAGAGCCCATCAATACCTTAGTGTACATAGTTGAGATTGTTTTCCTTATGTGACCTATTGTGAATGCAGTAACACCAGCTTTCACCTCTGCCTTTATTTCCAGTTGATTGGCACCATGAGCTCTTCTGCAACTGTCTGCAGCTGGTCACAGTTCAGATACCTTGGGATAATTTTGCAGATGTGGCCTTAGGGACATGGTTTAGTGGTGGACATAACGCGCTGCTTTAACAGGTGGGCGCGATCATATGACAGGTCTTTTCTAACCTGAACAATCCTGTGATCGTCTGACCAACAAACCCTCCCACCTCATGATGGATGCTTTTCTTCCTGTATCACTCTGTATAGGGATTTTGAATAATGTAGGTCACAACATAAATTTCTCTCAGACTTCACCCCTATCCTCTTTTCAGCTGCTTATTTATTTCTACTTTTACATCCTTACTTCTAAAGCTGCTGTTAAAGCTTTTCTGTATCCTTTTTTCCTCAAAGATCTTAGATAAAGGGGCCTAGAGGAAGAAGGGCTGCATTTTCCTCTGGCCTGAACTGACCTTTCAGAAACTGGTCAGTCTGCATCAGAAGATGCCCACAATCTAAAATCTGCACCAGTTGTTAGGAAACTACATGGAGCTGGCCTTTCTCAAATAATGCAGGCTCTAAACAAATATTTAGTACAAAGTCACTTTTACCGGGATAGCTAAGTCGTATCACATCAGTGCAGCCCTGGTAGGAGGAGAGCTGGGTGTTTCCCTTAAGGCAGGACAAAGCCTCCTTTGAGAAAGCTGTGCTTGAGTGGGCTACAGGCTGTGCTGCCACACGGCTATCACAGCGGAGAAGGGGAAGGTTCCTGCTCACCGGGTCTGCAAGGGGAAACAGTCTCATCCCAGAGAGAGGAGGACCATTCGTACTGCTTTGTGGAGACTCTCGGCTGCCCAGTTCTGTACTGGGAGGCACCACGGCCAGCCTCGCCACATGCTTCTTTGCAGGCAATTAGAGTTACAGCTTTGTTAGGGAAGAGAAGAGTAGCCTCTGCCTGGAGCAAACTCAGCATTTTTCCATAAGTTTCCTGAAACAAGGTGGACCTGGAGTAAATGTGTCACCTGTATGCCTTTACTGTAACATTTAAGAAATGCTTTTACACCTGGGGAGACTCTCTTAACAGGGAGAAGGTGCATGTTTTAGTGGAAAGCCATCAGAAGAACTCAACTAGAAAAGCCCTGAAAGCCCGAAGCAGACAGCAACAGCTTCTCACTGACATGGGCTAGGACTGTGTCATTATCACCGTGTGGGTCACCAGCCTGACAGGAGATTCCTCTTTACGAGCAGAGCAGGAGGACTGGGGGAGTCAAGGGAGATAGGGAGTTGGAAACATGGGAGCAGAGGCCATCCCCATTAGAGCCACAAGACCTCTACACTGTCAGCCCAAATAACCTATGGTGGCCTTGCCACTCTTCTGCCATGAAACCCCAAAGGTGGCACCCGAGGGAGGACAGTGCACTGGTTCCACGGCAGCACTGCGCACTCTGTGAGGGCAGATGCCACAGAAACTCGTGTTTGTGCACACATAAGATCAGTCAGACCCCCATCCTTTCTCCGACTGTGGCCTAAGAAAGGCACATGAGAGAGCTGAGATGGGGATCTGGGAGAGGACTGCTCAGAAATATCTGCCACAGCTTCACAGTGTCATTGATCCAAGGGCAGCCTGATCTGAGATGGGATGGAACCTGAAAAAGCACATTACCCATTAAATGGTCTCTCCTGCAAACCCACCTCCCTCATATGCCTCCTGGGCTGTCAGGATAAAGGGAGGAAGGCCTTGCTTCTTCATGCAGGATGTGCAGGACACAGATACCAGTGGTCCTGCTCCTCCAGCTCTTCACTCACCACAGGGCACGGAGACCAGCTCTCTGTTAGGCAAGACCTCCGGATGTTTCCAGCCCAGAGCAAATACAGCATCCCCATCCTGTACACATCACACACTGCTTGCTCCTGGACCTGGCTGGTGTGCAGCACTGAGACAGAAAACCTCTCTGTGGTCCATCCCTGGTCTTGTATGTCCAGTGCTGGGGGAACACTTGAAGCATGAGCGGTTTCTTGAGCTACTCTCCACTTGGATGAAGCTACCAAGTGAGTAAGGACACTACTGTTAACCCTGTGTCTGTCACAGCACAGACAGACCACCTCACCCACTCCTGGGTTTTTTTGCCTGTTGTTTCTCCTACAGCCTAATCTGAGGGCTACAGAACTGAATTCTGAACTCAGTACTCGATATAAGACAGAGTTCTGCAGATCCTTCAATTTTTATTACTTTAGCGGGAACGATTACTGTGCAAGAGGGACAAAAATCCCTTTAAATAAAAAATAGTTTTACTTCTTTTGTTTACTAGCCTCAAACCATGTTAGCATTGAATTGTAAAGGTCAGGGCTGGAGTAATACAACTCACCAGTTAGATCTTCACTAGCCTATTATTGCACCAATTTCAGAAGGAGAAATCTGAAAAAATTGCCAAGGGACATCAAGATCAGGCTGGTGACAAAAAAGCTGAAATGAAACAATGAGGCTCATTGTGTTGGTGACTTGATTAGTTTTTCTACTTTCTCCTGAAGTGTGCTTCTCTCACGAAACTTCAACACCAATGCTCTGCCAGAGAATCCCCGGGCACCTGGCCTGCTGGGTCAGGCATCTGTGATACCACAGTCATGTGCAGCCCCTGCAGATACTGAGGGCACCACATGAACTACACAAATAGAAGTGTGTCAAAGCCAGGCATTTTAGACTCTGTAAGTCGCAAATTTTCATGCAGTTCACAAAAAGGTTTCCATCACTTCTGAGAAGACAAAAAAGTGCTGTCCCCCGAGGCTCCGTCTGTATGTGAGATTTGTAAAATGTTAGGAAGTCAGCTAATGGTTGCAAATTGCATGACACTCAAGAGAAGGGGTAAATAGATGAGGAAAAACTGGGAGATCAAGGACTCTACTCAAATAGCTCACATTTAAAACATGTTTCATTAGTATCAACGTATCAACACAACATGGAGGTACTCTGCTTTTGTAAAGCCACATGCTTTGGCATTTCAAGAGAAAATATAAAATGTCCATGTGCAAACAGGAATAAAAAAGTTAAGAAAAGGATTCCTTGCTAAAAATATATTGTTTGAAGTAAAGTTGTGCCAAGCAGGGAGAACAGTTAAAGAGAAAAGAACACCTAAAACAGGATGGGGAGCAGGTACAGTCTTTAGTATGCAGGCTAACACTTTACACTTGTTTAACATTTTACTTTAAAATAAATAGTAATAAACCTGGTTAATTTCCATTTTGAGTCTTGTCTAGTAATAAAGTGATCTCAAAGTAAGCCAGGAGGTGGTGATGTTCCTTACAGAAACAGCAAACTGCTGAATGGGACGCCTCGGGACAAACTAACAGTGCATTCAGTTCAGCACGTGTGCTGGAGGATGCCAGGCACAGAGATGTTTCTGTCGTAAGTCATCTGGCAAGTGTAAGAGCTAGTAATGTCAAGTGATAGCCAAAAGAAAAATATTTTCTCTAACAGTGTCTTTGGCAAAAAATCTGCAGCTTTTCAACAGCTGAGAAGAGTATGTTCAATGCTCAATGAGTAATAAATAAGTGGAGGGCACAATGAAATGGGAATCCTGATGCACATGGAAGACTTCAGTGCCTGAACCTGCGTGTGCAGTGCCTTCACCCACAAATTCTGTTCACCCTCTGCCCAGGCACTGCCTAGCAAAGAAGTCCTGGCAGCCAGCCCATGGCTCTTGCAAATGTCTCTGATGGAGAGTTACTTGCCAGGGAGGGTTTTGTGATTTAAGGAGACCATTTATTACCTCCTTGACTCTAATCAGGCTGATTTATACCACTGCAGGATTTGGACCACGTACATGTCTGAAAAGTGTTTGCTCTGGTTTTATGATGGTTATTAGCTGACCTTGCTGACCTTTATATCCACACTATGAACTGTGATACACTCGAAGTGCTCAAGCACTTTGGGGGATTTGGGGTAGTTATTTTAGAAGCCCCGGTAGACTGCTGAAATATCACAGCTTTGGATTTTCCTGCCTTACGTCAGATAGCTTTTGCACTCCAGTGACTGCACTGTCCCTTCTGAACCTCAGCTTTACTACTACAATGTGTTAGAGAAAATCAGAGCTGTGCAACATCTCCTGAAGGTGGGTTCATGTTGCAATATTAGTGTCATGTAATTCTTTCTAGGTCAACTTTGAATGGCATTTGTGCATTTGTAATGAAGGAGCAGCCGGCTAAAAACGAAGTCCTGGACTTTCAAATGGCTTGGCATTGCCTTCTGGGCCTGAATGTCAAGTCTAGCTAAATATGTCTTCAGGGGTCAGATTTGAGTTTTCAGTGTTTCATGTAGTATCAATATCCCTTATGCTTTTGCTTCCTGGGGAGCTTGGAATGATCATGCTTTGCCAGTGTGATATTTTACCTCCTAAAAGTTTTTAAAGAGGTGATTCCATCAAAAGCAATGTTGCTGTTGTTGCGGGGGTTTAATTTTTTTTTTGTTTGATTACCCCTGAGCCTTACACTGTACTTGCTCATCATGTGTGGGTCACACTGCAAAGTGACACAGAATCCACTTAATGTATGGTTCAAATGCTAACTTTGAAACTCCACCCAATCTTTCCAGACCCAAGTATCTTATTAATTAATTCTCATTTTCAAATCTTAAATACATTTATGTGTATTTTAGCAGACCACATGTTTGCTGATATTGGGATGAATGAAATTATCTGATTTACTGTTTGGGAATTGTAAACATACCCTATGATATCTCTGAATGTCACCATTCATTTTAAAATGCTCTAAACTAATGGCACTGTGAGAACTAATTACTCTGCTCTGATTCTAGGTGTGTTACATCAGTCTTAATAATTACATGCTTGATTTAAGATTAACATATTGTGAAACATGCTTGTATTAAGATACTGTTTGTGGCAAATGGGGCATCAAGTATAACAACAGTTCTCTCCATAGTGTGAGAAGAATCTTTTCTCTTTTAGCTTGCGGGGGTTTAATATCATTTTAGTATGATTAAACTAAACCATTTTCCTCACTTCAGTGCTGAAGTTTTCTGACATTGTTGGGAAGTCAAAGGGCAGCAGGCTTGCATGGAGAAATGTGTAGATTGAATGGAATAGATAGAAATTGTACGAGTTAATCCAGTGAGGATGGATCTTCATATGAGAAAGGATATGCCAGTGCCTTCACAGGTTTAGCCTGGATTAAAAAGAAAATAGCTGGGTTGGTCTCTCTTTTCCCTGAGGAAAAAGTTATTTTGCTTATAAGAATTAAAATGAATCATACTTCAGGGTCCGGACATAAGATAAGTATTTTTCAAAGCTTCGGCACTCTGCTTTTTCACCAGTTTTTTCTGGAGAAGCTTTCCTCTTTTTGCATGACTGAGTCTGTAGCAGCAAATAGCACCATCCTGCCAAAAGGGAGGGCTTGAAATTCTCCCTCGCATTTCTCCTGTGAGCATGGGCACCTGGCACCCTCACACAGCACACAGCCTGTGTCTGCCCGAACCCGAGGGCTCTTCCCTCCTGCCTGGAGAGAGCTGGCACCTGGGAAGCACCTGCAGAAAGAAAGCTGAGCTGCTGCTTGCAGCTGAAGCTGGATGCCCAACTGACCAGGCAGAGCTGCCCTGGCTGAGAAAAGGGAGTCGGTCCCACTTCTGCTGCTGCTGGCCCCACTACCCCACCACCTCCCTTGCATGGCTAGCACCTACTTAGTCCCTCTCCTGTGCCCATTCACCTATCAAAATGGCAAAACCTGGCCACTGCTTTTGCTCAGAGAGGAACCTGGTGCATGACATTCCTGGCAGAGGAGGTGATAGCAACTTTGGGCAGGGGCTGGGACGGGAACCACCCACTTCTGGCAGCAGGGGGCTGTCACGTTGGCTCACGCCGTCTTATGAAATCTTACCCCAAGACAGCTGCAAAAGGAGGAATAGAAAAAACAGGAACCTGGGAAGGAGGCAAAGCAGCTTCTTCCACCTTAGCCTGACTTTTCCCGTGTGGCAGCTGGCTTTAAGAAGCTGGCAAGGGGGCCGGAGTAGAAAGATCAACACTAGTGGACACAGGTGCCCAGTAAAGGTGTAGCATGAAGGCAAAGAGCAGATTGAAGCCTCGTGTGCCTTCTCTAGTGGTGTGTCTTTTTAGAAAGAAGACATTCATATCCAGGAGTAAAATATAACTTCCCAGAAGGAGAGGAAAGCACAAAGATAAGTTCTCTGCGTGACCAAAAGTTCGTGGGACTGCCCAGGACAGCATCCCTGATGCAAGGGCCATGTGTGAATGCATGGTCTTCTTCTTCCCCCTTGATAAACTGCAGACTTTTGGTACCCGGGAAAACAGCCCATGAGACATCCATGACTATAAGGGCAGCATGCAGGTCTGGGGCTGGTTCCCCAACTGCTCCACAGAAATTAAGGGATAAAACCTCAAGTCAGATTTAAAAATCCCTTAAGACGCAAAGGACACTGATGGTAGCTTTACTCCTACTCCTTTACTCTCTCTCTCCATCCCCCTGGTATTTCTTCAGTTGATATTGATCCATTTAAGATGTATAAAGCAAATAACTGTACTTAACAGCCCTAGTTGTGAGCAATCAAAGAACTCTTAGAAGATCTCAGAATGTGAATCTACAATGTTTACCCTCAGGCAGGAATTCCATTAATAATTTAAGATGTCTGTGTGCAATTGAACAGTAATGGTAATTTTCAGCTACAACGGATCAATCTAACAGTGTATTCCAGATGTCTGTATGCTGTGGAAACAGTTCTTCTCTGGGTAAATGTCATCTTTATATACAGTGAGCTCTGAAAAATTACAGCCATTTTTCTCTACGGTTCATTTACAAAACTTTTCTGAATCCCAGGAAAAGCCCTTACAATGTGACCCTCAGCTTGCTCAGGTATCATTGCCTTGCACAGCCAGCAGAGCTGCTTCTGCTTTGCCCTGTCAGTCCAACGCTTCTTAAGTGTCCAAAGCCTCAGAAGTGAATCACAGAATCATAGAATACACGGAGCTGTAAGGGGCCCACAAGGATCATCAAGTCTAAATCCTGTCTTTACATAGGACAGCATGAAGAATCACACCATATGCCTGAGAGCATTAAGTGGGGGGCACTGGCTTCAGCGTGCCTTCCTGAGGAGCAGCACTGGATCCACCTGGAGCTGGATCAGCTGCTGGCTCAGCCCAGGGCACAATCACACATCGGACACATAAGGTCAAAGGGTGCAGTTACACATCAGACAATGTGCTGTTTCTGCAAGAAAACATCTTTCAGTAGGATGCCTGGCTATCAGCCTGGTTTCATAATGGGATCCAAGGGGACAGATCCACGGTGTGTCTGCCCGCAGTGTCAGCAGCTCCGTGCCAGCCGGGTACGGGCTCCTTGCTCATGGGGAGGACTGGTTGCATAGGTACAGAAAAGGCTCCATCAAGATGAGAGTGTAAACCTCTTCAAAAGCATTTTCAGGAAGGGCAACAACTGAGAAACCAAGCAAGGAATATATCAGTGCAAATAAACTCCACGTGAAAGTAACAGCTGTAAGAGCATCCAGCCAGGCACCTCTTTGTCTGGAGGCTCATAAAATCTCTGGTGACATGGTTTCCCACAGTGCAACCCTTGAGGTACTGTAAATAAAATGCCATAACATTCCCTCTGCAAGGAGTACACCATAAACTAAGCTTTGGTCCGAGTTCTCTGCTGGCTTCCTCCAGCTGAAGGATGGTGCCCAAGATTGTCATCATCCTCCTTCAGAAGCTGCCAAATGCTTTCCATATTGGCTGTCCCTACTGATGGCCTTTGAACTACGGAAATTTTACCAGCTGTGGTTGGCACTGTAACACCAAAAACTAGCCTGACAGTCAAGGCTAATGGTGGGGGAGGGGGAAAATAATCAGTTTTTACTGGACTTTTCTGAGTTCAGCCTCCCTCAACAAGAATGATTATAACTAATTAGGCAGAACATGGTAACAACACTCACATTTGGATGTGTGATGTCTCAGTGAAAGAGGAAATTAAATAGGATGTGATCAGAGAGCTGCAGACAAAGAGAAAATGAGGCCAATCCAAAAGAGTTGCTTTTCATCAGAGAACAGAGGAATAGATTAGTCAATTTATTTTGTTGTACCTAGAACATTAATAAGCATTACATAGTATTGTAATTTGCAGTCCAAGGAAGCATCTGAAATGCCATCCTTGAGGACATTGTTTTCCTCCTGCCCTGAGCAGACACACACACATACAAACACACACACACACACACACACAGAGACCCTCTTCAGCAGGTGTCCTAAGCAAATGTAGTTGTTGAGTGCCCAGGATTGTCACGCTGGAAGGATGCCAGGGCTCAGAAAACTGAGGAACTAAATAAGGATTACAGAATCATTAAGGCTGGAAAAGCCCCTTGACATGAAGTCCACCAAGGAGGTGCAAAGTGGACCAGGTGACTGGATCCAGTGAAGGTACTGGCAGCTTTGGCACAACTCAAAGACACCTGGCAAAATTTCTGGATGTCTTTTGATATAGTAAAGGACTTCAAACGTGAGCAGAGACTTGTGCTGCTTGGTTGCTAGAAGGTGTGATCCCAGCTCTGAGACACACAGCTCTGGTCTGACTATCCTGCAAAACTATATCCCCAAGCTTGTAGCCACTCTTGAAAAGGTAGATCTGAAGTCAAAGGCCTTTTTTACATTACACTACCAAATAAAAACTGGGAAGCATATACACCTTGAACTGACAGTACTTTTTTCTTGCCTGCTGTTGACTGTGCCCCCAGTGTGGTCAGAGACACGAAGTAACCTGACATGGGAAGCAGGAATCAGGCTCTGTCATCCTCCTCAGCATGAGCAAACAGCAGGATTGCACCTGGTGGTCACTTTTGCAGTCATGATCAAACACCTGTCCATGTGCCGCTAATGCAGAAAGCAAGGGATTGAAAAATTCTTGCTGATTAAAGGTAATGTCAAGGGAAGTCCCTCGGGCTATGAATTCTGCACAGCACAAATGGGGGAATTTCATCCGGCACTTCCTGCTTCACACTCTCCCCAGAACAAAATTGCATCACACTTTCAAGCTGGGCACCTGGCTCTGACCATCCTTTTTGGACAGTGATTTTCTCTCTCCTGTGAGCTGAAAGAATAAAATCACCAACAAGTATATGAGAAAATTATTGCCTCACCAATAACTTTTCCATAACCTAGTGGGGAGGAATCATGCGCAAAAGAGAATTTGCAGTAAAATACAACAGTTGCCAATAAAAGCTTCAGGCTGTGTCACTGAAGCTGTATATTATCCATTCAATTTACTGAATCTATTTTAATTTAGCCACTTTCCCAAGAATATGAACGATGCCAATAAAAGGCTTCACAGGAGCAGGAACAACAGTGAAGCTACGGAGGTGTCTGAGCAGGGACTGGCAGCTCAGGCTTCAGACAAGTTGACAACCCCAGACCCAGAGCCCAGCAGTGAATGGTTTCTCCAAGGTGCCTCCTGCTGCAGCATCACTCCTTGCAGGAGAGCCTGGCCACAGCCGCATGAGGAGGGGAGGGGATGGCTGCCTGTACAGGGAAGGCTGGGCAGTGTGCATGGAGAAACTGTCCCCAGACTGAGGGACGGGGCATCGCTCCCTAGGGCTGCCAGCCACCCCTGTCCATTAACTGCCCGGATTCCTAAACAGTGTTTTAAATAATAAAAAAATAGAGTTAAAATTTAGCCAACCTTAAGATAAAGGGAAATAGTAACCACAGCCCCATTTAAAAATACATTGGCTGCCAAATTGTCACCTTCTGCTCTGCCCTCCTCAGAATCGGCTGCAAGTTCCCAGCTTGCTCCATCCATGCTTCCCATCAGCTTGCTGTGGCACTTGAACACATGGATACCTCCTGCCTCCCTCAGCCTTCACTTTCAAATAGGGATGGTGTGATAAACATATTTTTGCAGACCACACGGAAATTCTCAAGTAACAACTTGTTGGCCTTTAAAAGCAAGTATTGATATTTTTCAACTCTTCTAAAAATATGGATTTCATTTTTTCTAACTGCTGCTATTTTTAAAATTTTATTTTCCAAGCACTTTTCAGAGAAGACTTAGTATGAGAAGTTGTTGAGCAAAGACGGACTGAGAACATCAGTATTCAAAGGGGGACCTGGTCTTTTAAACCTCAGCCTATTCACGTTCCATTAAAGCACCCCTTCTAATACTGCATGTTTGCTGATTCGCTTATTTCTAAGAGAGAAAAAACTTACGTAATACCTAGTTCAGACAAAAAAAAAAAAAAAAAGCCTGTACAAACAATTTATGGGTCTACAACAGTAGCCAACAACTACCTCATGGAATGCTGGGCTGCAATGAAATAACTTACCAGTTGCACTGCCCAGCTGAACCAGGCTCCAGTCAGTACATGTACTCATTCGGATCAATGGTTATCCCAGGTTGCAGAGATCCCACGTGACACCAGCATCCCGGTGTCAACTTTCCGCTCACAGAGACCTATTTTTTTTAATCTCCCTTTCTTTCCTTCTCTAGCTTCCCTGCTGCTAGCTGCTAGCTGTCTCTTTTATTTAATATCTCCCTTAAGGCTGAGCAAGACATAACCCTTGTAGATCTCATTCCTGCACAATGGGGAGGAGAGACAACGCCAGTGCTACTACCCTAGCTCCTGATGCCATTCCTTCACTCTCTTGCTAAAAGGATCAGCTCATCATCTGCAAAATAAACACAAGGTCTGCTGGGGAAGTGACAAGAAAATGTGTAATAGGGCTCGTACTCACTGTGCCTCACCTACGCTCACTCATCTGGCTCCCCTAAAGCAGAACGTGGGTGGCCCTGGCCCCATGGGAAGGGACTGGGGGAGGCCAAAAGCTTTTCCTTTTGGATGTCTCCAGACTCTCTTTGTGTGTGAATGGGGACTTCCACGGGCTCCGTATGGACTGCAGGCAAATCTGCTTTGGGCAGAGGTCTGACTTCGAGCTCCAAACTTCAGCGGAGGGGTAGCTGCTGTTCCCTGGATGGCATCGCGGGAAAAGGTGTGGCATTGCCTGGGCAGCACGGCTCAGGTCAGGTCAGTGTCTGGTCTCTCAGGGTGGAAATTTAGGTCTTGGATCACAGCACAGTGATAACTGGAGAGGTGTTAATGCTGATACTGGAAGTAAATCTGATGTAAGGCAGGTGAATGCAGACAGGTCTTTGCTCGAGTGGGTGACAGGACACAGGAACAGAGACGTGTTTTGATATGAGTGTCTCAAGGTTTCTATCCATATGACTTCAATCTCTGCTTCTGTCCTTTTGTAAACAGTCACATTTTCAAAGTGCTACCGTCCTATTACATAAATATTTTTAATATATTAACAAGCAATTTCAACTTACAGACACCAATTTATTTTCCTTGTTAGTCTGTTTAGCAAATTTCTTTTACTTTCCCCATGGTATGATTAGCAAATCTGCACTTACCCAGGTATTGTGAACAAGATATTTCATGATGACAGAGGGAATCATAAGGAGCAATTTAATGTGTCCAATCTCAAAAAAGCCCAGCAACATTTGCACTGTGAAAAATCAAGACCTGCTAATACAACAAAATTAATTCCCAATTGTACTGAACCTTGGGAAAACAAGACCTGTACGTAAAATATAATGTAAAACATATTTGAAATTCCAGCTGGCTTTGGTGAAAGCTGTAGAAATTCATTTGACAGCAGATTTGGTCACAGAAGATGGAAAGGATAGGAAGGACAGGGTGACAAGACACTCTGTGTGTAGATAGTAGAGATGTAAGAGATGAAATCAGTAGGAATTGTGCTTGTGCATGTGAATGACAGTTTAGTCCCAATTCCCAGTCTTCTACAGCAGCACCTGTTCTTTGGGTTCATTTATGTTCATCTTCACTCTTGATTCTTACAGTAGGCTTCCATTATACACAAGAGAACTGGTCTTGCTTTGGGCTAAATAAATTCAAAAGTTGCAGAAACAGCTCTCCATTAGCATAAAGCAGATAAATTGCGGCAAACCAATAAACTGTGGCATCACAGGCACACTACCACAATCGAGAAAAACACCCCTTGAAGGTCTGCATGTTCTCTGGGGCTGGACATGACCCCATGGCCCTCTGGAGCACCCTGCCCCATGTCCTTCCACGGTTCACAAAGGGGCAGGGACTTGCTCATTCCATCCTTGGCTCATGCCAACCCTCCACAAGGCTCAAAACTGCTACATTTGCAACAGGATTAAAGTGCCCGTCTCCTGCTCCACGACTTTGCCAGACACTGGCACCTCTCTTCTGGCATCCTGAAGCAAAAGTGAGACATAATGTCCAGGAATATCTTGCTGCTACAGAGGACTATTTCCCAAAACAGTCCCGAACATGACTGTACACCTAAGTAAACCTGCTGTGTGAGACCCTCTCCCCAACTTCTCAGACACGCTTTGGAACACAAAAGTGGATGTACATCGTCAGTGCTTGCATCCTTCAGGTCCCAGGACATGAAGCCTAGTGCACTTAAGCAAGCAGCATCCCATAGATGTCTCTTGGACCATCTTCAGCTCTGTTGGAAAAATTTTATTTCTTCCCATAGCCTGTAACATCACTGTAGTTTGGGTAGGTGTGGTAGTGCTGCTGTGCCCACCACACACCTCCAGACATCACAGAGGCAGCCAACACAGACATTCCAGGCTGGGAGTTCACACCTTGCACAGAGGGCAGGGTGGCAGAGGCATCAGCTCACAACCCACAATATACGCCTGTGTGCAATTCTATGCTGTCTTCTCTCACCCTTTTCATGAAAAATTTCACCTTCCTTTCTGATAAATATGGTATGTTCACTGGAAATCTCCTGTTTCCTGAGTTACAGGATATATAGAAAGAAAATTGCAATGATGAGAACACCACTCCAAGACCAGACAAGTTCCATGTTGCTCCAGTTGTATGGATGGCTAAGCTCAGAAAATCCCATTGCTGTGGAAATTTATTTAAGAAATTCAGAAGTAGTGTTCCGGCATGAAAGTTCTTGCTACCGCTGTGAGCATTTCAAACAGTTCTGCTCACTTCCAGGTGCTGAAGTAGTAATAAAAATACAGCAGCACAAAATAGTTGTCAGGTTTTAAATTTGTCTAAAATTTATCATAAACAAGATGCGGGGAGCTGTGAACTTGCCTGAGGCACAGCAAAACTAAAACATGAATAATTACATAATGAATTACATAATCCAGGGATTCCCTTCTCCTTCATCCCAGTTAAGGAAAAGGTTTAGAGAAGCTGGTGATATATTTTCATCCATTTCTATTTGACAGAAATCACCATGGAGTATCTTTGTCCAAGGGAAAAACCAAACAAGACACTTTGCAGAGCTGTAAACTTGTGTCAGGATTATTTAAGTGTAGGGTAATCGGGTTACTCTGCTTATTTACTTTTTCTTTATGGCGCTGATCCCCACGGATGAAATAACAATCTTGTCTCCAGTGCTTCAATGGATTCTTATCTCTGCAATAAGAATCAGCAGGTGTTTCCCTGCGGACTTCTGGAGAGCTGCGTGAATTCAGCTGTCCTTCTTGAACTGCACAAGGTTCCGGCCCGACGCCCACGCCAGCCTGTCCAGGTCCCTCTGGATGGCAGCATCGAGCCTATGGATGGTACCACCATTCCAGCTCGGTGGCACTGGCAGCCTCGTCGCGGTAAAGCGCTCTTCATCGCTTCCTCCAGGGTAATGGTGTCAAACAGGACAGGTCACAGGAGAGACCTGCAGTGCTCCACTCATGACCAGCTCCCAAGAAGAAGGCATACGACCCATTAACCATGGTCCTCTGAGCCCAGCCGTCAAAGAGCTGCTTACTCATCTACATTCCCACCCATTCAGACTACAAATTCCAAATTTAGGTGCATGAATATTATGGGAGACAACATTAAAAGCCTTGCTAAAGTTTAAACGAACTGCACGCACATCATGAAAGCTGAAGTAAATGAGATCCAGTGCTCTCCCTACATTCACAGTTGCGGTCAACTTATCACAGAAGGCAAACAGGCTGGGTGGGTATGATTTGCCTGCGTAAAGCTGTGCTGAGGGCTCTCATTTTTCTTCGTGTGCCCAGAAATGGACTCTGTGATTTTCCCAGAGACTGAAACAAGGCTGATTTGCCAATCATTCCCCAAATTTTGCTTCTGGCTTTTCTTAAGACAATCGTATATAACAACCTTTTCTACATACTGCTACATGGAAACAGTCATCTACACACCTGGCATAATTTATGTAAAATCCTTTCACCTCTCTCCTGTAGTCATCTTTTTGATCATCCCAGTTTACCTAAAATTATTTGGGGGGAGTGGAGAGGTGGAATGAGAATGCTCATGTCCCTTTGAAGGGAAATTCTCCTTCAGACAGCCACTCCACAGTGTGCATCCACTACCACAGACTGTCCACCAGAAGCTATTGACAGCTAAGGAGAAAGATAAGCTTTCAAAGGTTCATTCAGTATATTGCAGAAAATGAAACACATCCACTCATCTTGTCTACAACACCCCTCTGAAACACACATCCCCACACACATGAAGAGTGAAAAAAAACGGTGTGTGAGATCCTTGTCTACCTGCCAGGAGGATGTGTCCTAAGTGGTTTCCATAAAAATAGAGAGATCCTAGAAACAAAAAACTTCATTGACCAGTATTATCAAGGTGCTAATAAAACAGCCTCCAGCAGCTGCTTGCTACAAAGTAGAGATGCTTTACCTGTATTTTCACTGGGGAAAATCTCTGCTGTCCAAAAAGATTCAGGTGAAAGTCCAGCATAGAAAGGAGCCACCCACACTGATAGCATATCCAAGTCTGTGGCTCTTGTTTTCACTTCCAGCAAGAAATTGATCTAAAAAGCCCTGTGTTAGAAAGGATGGGGCAAGCAACCCTCCTAAAGTTAGATGAAACTGTTAAAATAATATTTACATCAGTTTTACAAATAAAAATACACCTGCTCTTTCTGAGCTTTGGTACAAACCTTTACAACTTGTCCTCCAGAAGTTCCTTTGTTTTCATCTTTTATCACTAATAGTATTAGGTAACAGATCTCTTCACTAAATATTTCCAGAAATACAAGCACCTGACATTTGCCTCAGTCACCTATGGAAAATATGAGCAGTTTGCTCATGGAAGTTAATATTTGTGCTTATTTGAGAACCTTGCTTAGCTATGACTTGACAGTGAGTTGTCAAATATAATTTTGCTTGTTTCTGCTCTGTCAGACACAATAAGACAACCCTTGGCCTCTGACTTGAACAATGAAGGTTCTTCGGCTTCCCTTGAAATCTCCAAGGACATGAGTTCTACCTTCTCGCCAATGGTGCCTTCCATAAAATAACACCTGCAGATGGTGGGACACCCTGGAAACCCACTTCTAGCAGTTCTGCAGTATTCTCTTGTGCAGCATGACACAGTTCTGGCTTTGCAAAATGTCACTACTGCCCCAACACATAACAGCCTCCAGTCCTTTCATCAAAGCTAGCAGGAGTGTCACATAATTTTTGTTTATCTTTTTTTGGAAATTTGATGCTCTATTTCCCTTGAAGCCATTTAGATAGAATTCCTTTAAATCTATTATAGCCCAGGGAGGATTACTTTTGATAGCAAAGTCCCACTGTTTACCTCAGTATTGTAGCCTTACTTCCACTCTTTATAAATCTCTCCCTTTTGTAAAAGTTCCTTTGTGCTGCTTCTAAGGGCTCAGCATAAAGAAACTCTCACCACACCTTCTACATTCCCAGAAAAAAAATAGTGTGGATAACAAAGACTGAGAGCAGTATCAGTAATTTTAATTTAAAAATAGTACTTTTGTCTTCTTGAAGCTGTCTCAAATCCAAGCAGAATAGGGTCAGCAGATAAAAACTGAGACAAAACAGAAAATAAATAAAATCCTGATAAAGCATGGAAATGAAAAATCAGGGCATTCCAAAAATTATATTACTCTTCCACAGTGACACTATGCCAAAATGATATGATCACAATCAAAGTTTTAACTCTGACCATAGATTAGATTTGATTAAAGTTTAAGACATGTTACTTTTATTTCCTTCTACTTCCAATGTCCTCCAGAGACACCTACAAACTGAAGCATTCAAACTCAGGGGACTTTGATGAAAGAATTGCCCTTAATCTTTTAGTTGTTGAATAAAATCACTCTGTGGAACATGAATCTAACAATTCATCTTTTACTGATAGGGCTCTCGCTAAATTGTCTGTTCCCAAAGTTATAAGACTGAAGAAGCTATTATGAGAACAGAGCATTTTATTTCAGATGCAACCACACAAATCTCAAGGAGAGAGGAGGTTGGCAGAAGGAAAAGTCCCCCGATACATATCTTTTAATTAACATTGCAAAACATTCCTTTCTGTATGCAGGTGATTAATTTACGCACAATTCACTTGTATTTCTAATCCTTATCAATAAATACCTTTTTTTACTTCCAAGTTTGATTTATTCTGAAAAAAATTGAACTAGCAAAGTGTATTATATGATGAGGGAGTTCGGGATGTATACCACTGAGGGGACAAGAGCAATTTAAATTGCATTAATTCTTCCACAGAGTGAGAGCATAAAGGTGACTCTATCTGTTTTACCCAAGTTTTGCATTATTCACTTAATGGATCCAAGTTTATTTTAAGGTTTTTGGGTTTTTTGGTTTTGGGTTTTTTTCCATAATGCTGAGCTATGAGCCTGGGATATGTTAACCTTTTAGGGCCCCACTTGTCAGCAAGCCAAATGCAAGAGACAACTCCATATTCTTTGCATCACGATTGTTTCCCCAGAGCAAGAAGTTCAGGTCCAGTTCAGCCGGTGTCAGTGGGGACAACAGATGTACCACCATCATGAAGTTTCCTTCTGCCTGCATCCTCTGCCAATCCCACGGACTGTGTTCCAGCCCTCAGTCTCAGCTGATGGCCACAGAAGAAAGCTGACTTACTAAAGTAAGCTATGGAAAATAAAACCAATAACTTAAAGCAGCTTAAAAATTATTGTTACGGTTACTGTCCATAGGATTGCATAAAGGAATTGCTTTGAAACGTTTTTTGAGGGGGACAGGCTCAGTGCACAGGCACATGGTGCTTACAGCACAGTCACATATAAACTCAAATTACTGTACTGCAAGGAATTCTGCCATTTCAGACACATCTTTTGCTCCCTACATTGCTAGTTTCTTAAAATTTGGATGGAGGTTAGATTTTCACCCCAACAACTGAAAGGAATTTTGACTTCTGCAAAGTGTCCATCCACCTGGGTGGGATTAATTTTACACTCTTTGCTACTGCAGTATTTGTAGTAGTCATCTACTATGACTACATGTATAGTATGCAAGGTGTTTAAAATGGTTACCCTGAACTACCAGGGTGTTGGAGAGGACAGCAAAGCCAGCAGTCCTTCTCAAGGGTGTGCAGGGGGTTGACCCAGGCTGGACGCCAGGTGCCCACCAAACCATGCTGTCACGCCCCCCTTCTCAGCTGAACCGGGGAGAGAAAATAAGATGGAAAACAACTCGTAGGTTGAGATAAGGCAGTTTACTAAAGCCAAATAAAAGGCTGCATGCACACAAGCAAATGCAAAAACCCCAAAGATTTTATTCTCTACTTCCCATCAGCAAGTGATGTCTGGCCACTTCCCAGGAAGCAGGGCTTCAGCACATGTACAGGTTGTTCTGGAAGGCAAACATAAATAACGAATGCTCCCCGCTTCCTCCTCCTTTTCTTAGTTTCCGTATCTGAGCAGACATCATATGGTATGGAATATCTCTTTGGTTAGTTTGGGTCAGCTAGCCTAGTTGTGTCCCTTCCCAAGATCTTGCCCACTCCCAGCCTGCTGATGTGGGGACAGAATGTTGGAGAGACAGCACTGAGGCTGTGCCAGTGCTGGTCAGCAGTAATCGAAACACTGGAGTGTTATCAGCTCCTTTCTAGCTCCCAGTGCAACGGGGAAAACAAACTCCGTCTCAGACTGACCAAATACAATCTCCACCCCTTATTCCATACCATTTGTGTCATACTCAGATCCCACAAAATTTAATCTTCTATTTCACTGTATTTACTTCTCATAACTGAAATCCCTTTTTACCAACACTCAAACCACATCCTTAAACCATCTTTATACCCAACATACAGCTTCATACATTTTCATTAACTATTATCCCCAGTCCTTTCAAAGATAGATATAATTTTCCCATTCCACGGGATTCCTCTGCCCCTCCAGGTGTTCAGAAACAGTCCATGACTTGGATTCTGCTCCATCAGGATGGGTGCTCAGGACAGGAGAAGCAGCACACTTGATCGCTGGGCACCGACACCGGCCTGGCTTGGGTTGTTGTCACACTCGCCTTGCTCCCCGCAAAATTCACTCTTCACCAGTTCATGTCACTCCTGCTACTTTACTTCCTGCAACATACAACTCACACCACAGATTATTTTTCCCCCAAGGCCAAATCTCCTTGAGGCACACACCAGGTCTCCCCACCCTCCCGCATCAAGTATACCCAGGTCCTTGGGCAAAGACAATCCCACGAATGGATTTGCCTTTTCCCATGGGAGGAGAAATTCACGCTGACTTCCCCAGCCACTTCCCTATGTGTAGGACAGGGACCTTATCTCCTCCCACAGTGTGTATGGGTTTAGCTTGGGCAAGACCAGGGCGGTTAGCAGATCCCCTAGTGTCAACCGGCCAAGTGGCTTCTGCTAAATTTGCATCTGGATGCTTCCATGCCCCATTGCCCAACACTCTCAATACAGTCTTCAGCAGTCCATAATACCTCTCAATCTTTCCAGAGGCTTGTGGTGATAGGGGGTGTGATACACCCATGACAGATCATAGGGCTGTGTTTCCAGCCTCTTGGGGCAGTCAATTCCAGGTTTATTTGACACTCTCCACATTGGAGTTCTAACATGTCTGATTCAGCAGCACTCAGGGGTGCTGTGACTTCATTTAGGCCACAATAGCTTCTGCTCCATTCTCCATCAGACTTTTGCACTGGCCATATGGGACGGTTACAAGGTGAGCGAGGCTTGCTGATGGCTCCTTGGCTCTCCAGTTGATAAATCAGCTCACGGATGGAAGCCAGGCAATCTTGGTTGCTGCGATACTGCTGCCAATGCGCTGTCTTGGTAGCAATTGGCATCTGCTGCTCTTCACCTTGCAGCAATCCCATGAGGAAGGGATGTTCTAAGAGGCCGGGCGGGGTGGATAACTGTTTGATCTTCTCTGTGTTCACTGTAGCTACACCAAAAAACCATTGGTACCCCTTTAGGACCTTGAAGACCCTCTCCTGAGGCAGTCAATTCTAAGGACACAAGGGGCCTCTGGGCCAGTCACAATGGGGCGCTTTTCCCACTTGTCCCCTGTTAAGCTCCCTTCAGCCTCCAAAACAGACAATTCTTGGCATCCTCTGTCACTCCAGAGATCCAGGTGGGTTCTGAGCCCCTGTACCCCAATGGCACCAGCGTACACTATGCACCAGTATCTACCAAAGCCTTATATACTTTAGTGGGTCTGATGTGCCAGGCTATCAAATCCAATATACCCAGTCATCCCTTTCCTCCTCCTGGCAGAAGGGAGGGACTCTCTGTTCCTGTTCCTGGTTAGAGCATTCACTGTCTGACCCTTGCAGTGCCAGACCAGAAGTCCCCTCACCAGGATCAACAGAGGCAATGTCAGTTCTTCTATGTATGCGAGGTTGCTGATTGCTGTCTTGTGTCTGCAGAAACTAAACTGACAACTCTCTTCGGTGGCCCCTTCTTAACAGCTCTCCTCTCTCTCAGTTCACGGGCACGGGCTTCCAGCTTAAAGGTGGGTTCACCATCCCACTTCCTCATGTCCTCCCCCTGATCACACAGAAAGAACCAGAGTGCACCACGTGTCATGTGTCTGGGGATCTCATTCCCTCTGATCAGGGCAGGAGAAGACTGATTTCTTGGACTACCCTTGACAGCTGAGGTGCTGGCCTGTAGGGATGAGGAGGTACAAAGAGTTTCTCCTAAGTTTTGCAGCCAGAAAGATGCTCTCTCTACAGTTGGTGTATCCATTTCTGGGTAATACATTGCTGCCAAGCTGTTAGAATATGATGTAGGGGCACTTTGAATTACCTTCCTCCACATGGCCATTGTGCAAGGGACATCCTCTGGATCTTTAGAGATGTTATCATTTTTTAGATCACTATAGATGATTTCCAGCACTGCTAATTCTCTCAGGTACTGGACACCTTCATCTGCAGTGGTCCACTTTCCTGGGGAGTTCACAAGGTCTTCCTTAAATGGATATCTTCTCTTCACACTTGAGAGCAGTCGTCTCCAGAGACTGCAAATTGCTGTCTCTTTTCCAATTCCTCTTTCAATTTCCCGATCTCTAGCAAGGGATCCCAGCTGCTGGGCTTCTCCACCTTCCAGTAGGTGACCATCAGCCCCATAATCCCAGCATCGAAGCAGCCAGGCAGAAATCCGCTCATCTGGCTGGCGGCTGTAATCCTTCTGCAAGTCTCGAAGTTCTGATGATGTCAGAGACCGGGTAATTTCTGTTTCCTGTTTGAGTTCTTTCACTCCTTTCTTTGATTTATTTGTTGAAGGACTGGTTTCTTGATCAGATCCTTCCTTTCCTGATGATTCTTCTTCTTTTTCTTCTTCCTTTTCTTTTTCTTCTTTTTCTTCTTTTTCTTCTTTTTCTTCTTTTTCCTCTTCCTTTTCATCTTTTTCTTCTTCCTCTTCTTTTTTTCCTTCATCCTTTTCTTCTTTTTCTTCTCTTGCTTTCTTTTCTTCTTTTTCTTCTTCTTTTTCTTTTTCTTTTTCCTCTTCTTTTTCTTCTTCCTTTTCTTTTTCTTCTTCCTCTTCTTTTTTTTCTTCTTCTTCTTCTTCCTCCCTTTCTAACTGACAATAAAGACTTGTAGTTCTCCTTGTCCACCTTTTCTTTTCCATTACAGTTGCAGTAGTTGTTGTGGTCTGGGTCCCTGTCTCAACCATCGTGTCCTCAAACACAGTTTGTGTCCCTGCCTCAGTCACAGTCCTCTGAGAGTACTGAACTATGGCTCGGTAGGCACAGGCCAGGCCCCAGCATAGGGCAAGAAGCTGCTGGTTTTCATCGGGTTGGGCAAGGCACCCCTCTATCAGTTGACGGGTCAGCTTGTCAGGGTTGATCACCTGCTCAGGTGTAAAGTCCCAGGCAATGGGAGCAGATAACCGCCCTAGGAACCTGCCCAAATCCTTCCACGCACCCTGCCACCCAGGAACTGACCTCTTCAGGGAACATTTTGGTATCACCTCACTCAAAATTTGTTTTCTCATACACCAGCATGATATCAGATTCCACAAACCCCATGATATGCTTACAGTACTAATTAAACAGATCATGTAAGGATGAACAAGGACCGCAGGAGCCTGCATAATAAAAGCATCCACATCAATTCTGGGTAGGAAGAGAGAGATGTATTCCCTCATTGTCTCCACAAGATAGCTCCCCCAGCACAGCAAGGCCATCAATGCCAGGGAAAAGCACAGAGCCATTGTTTGTATTAACATGTTCCCAAACTCAGCAAAATAAAGAGATAAGCAGTGCAGCTGACAAACTGTGTTTGCACAGGAGCTTGCTACTGGATAACTGGTATTACTATAGCATGCAATATATATAAAGAGGTGCCGTTTTCTCACCCCACATCAGGCACTAAAAAGGACTGTGGTGGGTTGCCCCAGGCTGGATGCCAGCTGCCCACCGAGCCACTCTATCACTTCTCCTTCTCAGCTGGTTAGGGGAGAGAAAAATAAGACAGAAAACAACTCGTAGGTTGAGATAAGGCAGGTCAGCAAAGCAAAAGCAAAAGGTTGCGCATACACAAGCAAAGGAAAAACACCCAAAGATTTTATTCTCTACTTCCCGTCAGTAAGCGATGTCTGGCCACCTCCCAGGAAGCAGGGCTTCAGGACACATAGCAGTTGCTCTGGAAGGCAAATGTTGTAAATAACGAATGCTACCCACTTCCTCGTCCTTTTCCTAGCTTTTATATCCGAGCAGATGTCATATGGTATGGAATATCCCTTTGGTCAGTTTGGGTCAGCTGGCCTAGTTGTGTCCCCTCCCAAGATCTTGCCCACTCCCAGCCTACTGATGTGGGGGCAGAATGCTGGAGAGCCAGAGCTGAGGCTGTGCCAGCTCTGCTCAGCAGCAGCCAAAACAGTGGAGTGTTATCAGCTCCTTTCTAGCTCCCGATGCAAAGCACAGCACTGTGAGGCCTGAGCTCCACCTCAGACAGACCCAGTGCAGGATCTTAAGCCACAAAGTTAACCCACAATTCTCAAGTAAGAGAAATTTAAATACTGGTACCTGTTTTTAAAAGTTTGTTATCACCCACCTTTCTTCTCCTTCCACCACTGGCAAGCTGTTTATAAAGTGAACTGAAGGAATAATTTAACCTGGGAATCCTGGCTGCAACTGGGGAGCACCACCAGCCCCCACATAACTGTCCTGGCCACTAACGCAGCTTTTCCTGCTCTGAGACACAAGAGAGACTCCTTCGATTTTTTTTTGACTACCAACAAAAAAAATGCTCACTGGGAAAAGTAATCTTGGAAATGTAATCCTAAACTCAGGAGAAAACCTTAATACTGTTTACAGCACTTCCTATGCATACTGTATTTGCTCTGCTGCTCTTCTTTACTGTATCATTCCTCCTGTTTTTTATATTTGGGACTTCAGTAACAGCTGGGAAGGTAGGAAACTGCATGGACCATTATTAGCTTGATTCTTCTTTGACATTACAGTACTCACATTACTCTTTTGATACTCACAGTTCTTTTCATACTCAGAAATTATTAGCTCTTTTGAGCTATTCCTGCACAAGTGTGGGGGTTTTTTATGTACATACGTCAAATAGGCCATGAGAATGATGATAAATCTAACTAAAACAACAGAATTCACAACAAAGATATTGATTTGAAACATTTATCTTACGGAATTTTTAAATTATATTTTGAGAAACAGTTTACAGTATTTTTGTCTTTTTCATTGTTATTAAAATTTATATATTTAAATTTAACTAAAAATACCCTATGAAAGATTAAAACAGTGGAGCAGTCCAATTCGATTGTACTTATTCTGCATGCTCCAAGAAATTGGGATACAGTTTATCATCAACTGTGCTTAATGATGCACATGGCCAAAGTTGCTGCTGCTCAATGGAGACAGTTGTTCTGCCTAATTGGGATGCTTTCAGGTGGTACAACTGTTGAAACTGATGCTCTGCTCTGCTGGTTCAGGTTTGCAGTGGTTCCCTCGCTCTCTCCCCAGCTTGCTGGGAATACTTTGCAATTGGAGCTGACATAGCACCCAAAGGGCTCCCTGACTGATGCCTTTTACTTCCCAACTTGTGCCTCTGGCACCAGTTCTGCACTGCCAGCTGCCCCACTGCACAACAAATCTGCTGCCAAGGACAGGGACGACTCAGGGGCAAGGTCTGCTGTCAGCTCCTTTGACTTGATTGTTGAACCGGCACATTTCAGTAGCTGGAAGGACTTTATCATCAGCTCAAGGGTTCAGCAATGCAACACAGACATACCTGCTACACCTACCACACAGAGGAGCAGCAGTTACAGCTGCCTGAATGATTCCAGTGAGAAGTTTAACAAGTTTCTGACTCCTGCTGCTGTGACTTCCTCCTCAGCAAATGCTCAATGATTTTTATACTTTGCATTACTGCTACAACACCTGAGAGCTGCTCACTAACCCATGGGAAATGGAGATAAAGCCTTAGCTCAGCTCCTAGAAGAGCCTCCCTCTCACTCAAACCTTTTGTTGGCAGCCTCAGTGGGAAAGGGTCACCAAGAGAGTCACATATTTTCTCAAACTTGCAGATGATCTCCCCAAATCACTCTGCCAGGCAATATAAGGAAGCTTGCAAAATAGCTGATCTGTCACGCAGAAATAACAAAAATTGGCTCAAAACATCGAAGTTTCTTGTGGCCAGTAAATTCACTCTGAATAACTAAGGCAGCATTTTAGACAAAGTACCAAAGCCAGGACAAAGTTTGCACAGTCTGCAGCACTTGGCAGTGTGTCAGTATAACACGAGATGGCTCCACTTCCATCAACAAAGAGCTTTGTGCCACTGCAGTCCCTTGCATCCAACTGATCGTGCCCATCGACTGAAACCAGACCTGTCAAACTGTCCCATGCCAGTCCACTCAGCCCTCAGGGCCAAAGAGCACACCAGTTGCAGCCTGTAACAGGGTGAGTTGGGAAGGTAACACAAGCCTGGGAAAAAATGTGGAAAGGGATGTAACTCCAAGCTGCTTCACAGATCAGCAGCTGTCTTCAGCAACAGACTGAAATGCTGGAGACCACATATGGGAGCCAGCCTTCAGTAGCTGGAAATATTTAAGGGCAGTATAGATATGATCCATCTTTAGCTGAACATTCTTACTATCCTCTTTTTTACTTTTGTTGTTTCCTTCTGGCTTTTCAATTCAAAATATCCTGCAGAATCAATGCAGACATTTCGTGAAAAAGGCTTGGTTTGAAATCATGTCTGCACTAGTTCCTATATAAAGTTTCACTGGGGTTTTGCTAGTACAGTCCTGCTGCTATGTATTGATGTTCTCAGCGTAGGCTGATGGGAGGATGACAGAACAGCTGAGGCAGAAAAGACCAGAAACATCAGCATTAGCCACAACAACAGCAGGTGGAGGGAGGGAGGAGCAGGAAAGACCAGTAAGTGTGTAGGGAGAAAGAAAAACCAGAAGGCTTTAGAGAAAAGGAGAAGGAAGGGTAAGAGAGTAGCAAAATTACACACCAACCCTAAACCATCTTAGGAGCAGGACACTGATGCGGAGCAGGCACTTGCTCCGGGCACAGGTGGCTCAGTGTAACATGACTGTCTGTAGGGACCGGAAACATGAATGCAGATGTACACACTTAGTGCACCTATTTAGAAGTAAAACAGGACTTCTACTTGTCACTGTAAGCACGTCTGTCTGGCAGGGAATATCCATGCAAGGTGGTGCAGTGCATTTTGGTGCCTGTCAGTACCTCTTTAGAAAACATTAAGCCACTCCAGCTGTCTCATATTTGGCTAGATCCAAAACCCTACTTCTAACAGAAGGATCTTCTGGAATATATGGAGGGAAAAGCATCATTTCAGCAGTATGGTTTCACTGCTCAGGAAACAAGACAACACCATTATACAGAAAGAAGGCTGCTCTAAAAAATACCAACCTCAGGCTCCCATGTTTTTATGCAAGACTCTTGCCTGACCCACTGGATTTAACAACCTTCACTTCCACGGTCTTCCTACTGCTGGTCCAGTTCCCTTCTCACCTGGATGAAGGCCCGCAGGGTGATAAGGAGATGAAATCTGCTCAGCCAGAATGTCGGCCCCTCCAGCCTTGCTGGTGAAGGAAACAGCCTGACCAAGCTTCACTGCCCATTCAAGGGACAGAGGACTGGATACCTGGCATAACACCGGGGTCACAGCAAGTACGTTTTTGTATTGGGTGACCATGAAGAATAAAAAGGCCTGCCCTGGGACGGCTGCAGTCATACTTTGAAAATGCAGAAACACAAAAGATCCTGATAACAAACATGGAGTCATTTATATCCATACTGAAAAAGCATGAAAACAACTGAACAAGACCAGCTCTGTACTATCGATTTTCAGATAAATGTCTGGGTCTGGGAGTGACTGCAAGCACAAAATGAGAGGATTTGAATGGAAAGTTAAATGCTATTTTGGCTCTCCTATGACCTTGCTGGCCAGATGCTCTATGAAGATTCATTGTCAGAACTGTAATTTGGTTACCACTACAACAGTTTCAGGCTTCCCAACAGCAGGCTGCTGGAGCTGCTGAGGTTAAAGACAAATTTCTCTTTTTTTTTTTTTTTTTTGAGCTATGTGAATGATCATTAAACAAGATTGCTAAAGAAGCAAACTATCAAAGTCATTTCATTTATTTCTTAATGTCACATCTGTACAATTTTCATACATACAGCAGGAAATGCACATTGGTTACACAATGGCATTTGGCTGCATTTCCAAGTATAATACAGTAAGTGCAACTCCACTTAAAATGTACATTTATACAATTTAAACAAATTAAGGATTGCTACACCACTATCTGTGACAGTATAAAGCTTCATTTATGTTATGTCTCATTACTAAACCACCTCCCGTGTTAAATATAAAACATATTCAATCATTTTAAAATGGCCTTTGTGGTACCTGGCCAGCATATAAAATATTTGTTGTTTAAAATTTAACCATTAACTTTTTGTTTTAAAAAATAACCCTCTAAGCCTATTTAAACATTTGCTATTGGACTGTTATACTGACACTTTGTAGCAGGAACCAAATTTTACCCTCTTGTTTGCTCTTGCTTATCACCAAAAGAAGTTACATTTGCAATGTACTGCAGCTTTATTCAGATACAGCCAGGTGTTTAAACTATTTAACAATTTTTCTCAAAAGGTAAGTAACATTTTTCATTAAAGAAAACAAAGTTACATTTCAGAGATATTTGTGAAAATTTTAATGGGTAGAGTGCTACCAGCACAAAAACAAAAAAATAAAAAAATTAATTTATCTTTTAAGAAACACCCGAATATTCTTATAATTTTACTTTTGGAATACACTGGTCCACAGACCACATTCTTCTTACAGCTTACCAAATGAAAACCAAAATTGCTTATTGCCGTCCCTGTAACAGGAATGGTTCAGTTTTAAACCTCCTCTAAAAATATACATTTTACAACCCTTTCACCTCAACAAAGGTGACACTGACAATAAATACACTGGTTTGGTGGGCTTTTTCCTTCACTATGGAAAGTCTACAAACTACCTATTGTATGCCCTTTCTTTTTTAGATTTCTCCAATGCCTTGTCCATAGTTTTCTCGTTTTCTCCTCTACATTTGGGGCAGTACCATTTGCCCTTTGGTTTATGGTTGAGTCCCACACAAGAGAAGTGAAACCATTCAATGGGGCACTCATCATTATCACATCCTATCATTTCTCCATAGGAGACTTGGTTGCACAAGCAGTATGTTGGCTCATTAGGGTCAATAGGAAGGTCAGGGGGAGAAGCTTCCCGCTCTGCTTTAGCCTTGGATCGCTTCTTCTTCTTGGATGTTTTTGCTTTCTTCTCCTTTGGTGTTCCTGAGGTGATGTCATCATGATCATGATTATTTGAGGCATTTTCTCGATTCTCATTATTCCTTTGCCTCCTCGATCTCTTGTTGTTGGGCTTTTCAGCCTGTGCGATTGTCTCATTCTTTGACTTATCCTGGCTGGCTTTCCCGCTGTTTCCAGTGGTGTCATTAGTCTCTTGACAAGTCTCAAACAGTTCCACGTGGCTGTCCACTTGCCGTGTTCTGTTCTCAACGAGCTCCACCATCTGACTGACGATTTGGATCTTCTCATCCCCCAGTTCCTGACTTCGAATCAAGGCTCTCTGTATGCAGTGCAACATTCTTCTCTTCTGCACAGCATCTGTCTCTCGTTTAAATTTTTCATAGTAATCATCCAGGTCCTTCAGAATCTCTGCAAAGAAGAAATAAAAACTATAAATATTTTTGACAGGGAGAATGGCAAACCAAAACCTCCCATTTTTCCTTCCATACAGCAACAACTTCTTGTAACACGCAGCGCTGATCAAAGACACACTCCCTGAAGCTCATATCTGACAAGTGGCTCATGACTCCACTGGATTACTTTTGTTCTAGTTGGTTCCACAGGAATGGAATGCAAATGCTGATTTAGAAGAAAAAAGTGACTAAATATATTTTCACGTATGTTGATAATACTTCCTTTTAAACTTTCCAATAATTAAAAAGAACTAACTAAACGAATATACATACTATCAAAAGTTCCAAAATTATCTGCTAAATTAGAAGGGAAATTAATGATAATTTTCTATATAACAACATTTACATTTTTAGTGAATGACAGAGTGGGAGAAAGACAGTGGGACAGAAAGAAAGCACAAACCAGTGTAGAAGCATGTGACTGCATTACTTGACAAGAGATGCAGAAGCACCAAATGGTCTGGACCCAAAGCTATTTCATCCAGTACTGCTGAGCTATTTCTGCTGAAAATGTGAGGCCATGTAAATCTCTGGATTGCAGAATTAGGATTACAATATCCAGGATGTTTAGATTATCTCCTACCTATACTTTCTGCAAAATGCATGTTGTTACTTTTTAAAACACAAAAGTATTATCTTCATTAAATATTTACTGCAGAGCAGGAGATCAAGTTGAAAGACAACATTAAAGATGATAGGCAACAATGGGAGCAGCTAGAGCTTCTACTTTAAAATGCACTGAAAATATGTTAGATCCTGAATTGCACCTCAAGGATTGTTCTAACAGTTTATAAGAAAGAACAATACACAAAGTGTCTAGAGTTTCAAGAATGGCTCTGCAAACCTATTTTTAAGAAGATGTTTTTGAGTTTCATTATGATACGTAAATCAACTAAAGCATACAAGACACTCAGCATTCCATATTAAACTCCTCAAAAACACACGGAATGTTTTTCCTGCATCTCCTTTCTCCTCTGAATTTTCCCTTTCTCACAGGTTAGAACATTCTGTCTTAGAGAAGCAAAATATACTGAGATATAAAATCTGACCTCAGTTCATCTAACAGAAACCAGGATCTCTCACACATGCAAATGGCATTACCAAAACTTTTCAAAAGTTACATTTATTTATTTATTTACTTACTTATTTATTAATAGGAAAATGTGACACATATGCAAACCAAGAGTTACCCTGTGGTTTAGGTTTTGTCTTCCCTGCGCAGAGTTTTTAAACACACATGATTTCCAGTGAAGACATGGAAATATTATGCAAGCTTTACTTTAGATTTTAGAGCTGCAGCTTGTCCTTCACACATTAGTTAAGCACGACCTCTCAGCTGCTTCTGCAATATAACCTATCTGCCCAAATCAGTATTCCAATATATTATTAACCATCTCAAGCAACTGCTGGGGGTTTTTTCTACCTACAAAAAATCACCGAACCAAAACAACAACAAAAAAAAAACAAAAAGAAAGCCAAACCAAATATGCCACCAAAAGGCCCTTCAAACATATAGCAGGTTCCACATTCAAGAAGGCTAAAAAAGCTGTAATAATTATTTTCAGTGGCTGAAATGCAGAAGTTTTATGCTTTAAGCTTTGGCACTTGACTGATGTCATCAGTTTAACCCATCCGAATCTGGTAGGCGGGCATCTTCCATGAAGAACAGTCTGTCTCCACAGCACACAACAATTACCGACTGAAGTTCGGCGTTAGGAGAACTTCGGCGGTGGCACCGCGTGCTGCCATTCCGCGCGGCAGCAGCTCCCGGCCCGGCGCTGTTCTGCGGCGAAGCTCCGGCTGCAGGCCGGGCTACTGCGGAGCGCCGCGCGCGGCCCGGCA
>WEIT01039500.1:7432-77407 GCA_013389985.1 Dryoscopus gambensis | reverse complement strand
CTGGCCACGGAAGGAGTGGCGACCTGGTAGCGCCTTGCGGCGCGGCGGGCGGGGGTGGCAGTGCGGTTTGTGTCCGGAAACGGCTCCTGTGTCCCGTTCTGGGCTCCTCTGTACACGAAAGACATGGAGGTACTGGAAAAGGTCCAGCGAAGGGTCACAAAGGTGATTAGGGGACTGGAGCATCTCTCTTGCGAGGAGAGACTGCTGGAGCTGGGCCTATTTAGTCTAGAGAAGAGAGGACTGAGAGGGGATCTCATCAATATATGTAAATATCTCAGAGGTGGATGTCGAGAGGATGGTGCCAGGCTCTTTGCGGCATTGCCCAGTGACAGGACGAGGAGCAGTGGCCATAAACTAAAACACAAGAAGTTTCACATCAACATGAGGAAGAACTTCTTTATGTTGAGGGTGGCAGAGCACTGAACAGGCTGCCCAGGGGGCTCGTGGAGTCTCCCTCTCTGGAGACATTCAAAACCCAACTGCACACTGTTCCTGTGTAATCTGTTGTAGGTGACCCTGCCTTGACAGGGATTTGGACTGGGTGATCTCCAGAAGTTCCTTCCAATTCTAACAATTCTGTGATTCTGTTTGTCTCCCCTCTCCGCAGGTACAGCTGTGGACCGACTGTGTATGACCATGCACACCTCGGGCACGCCTGGTGAGTCGTGGATTGTAGCGCTGGGGCATCCAGACGGATCAACAGTGCCAAACATCCCCATGGCAGTGGTGCCAGGGGATGCAGGTGAATATACGGTGCTGGACATCCCCAGGCTGCAGTGTGTGTCCGGGTGACAGAACTGTGACTGGTGACATGAGACCCAGCCCTTCGCCTCCTGTGCTGTGCAAAGGGCAAAAGTCTGTTTGTTATGTATTTTTTCCTCTTGAGCTGGGGTGGTTTGTAAAGGGGCTGTTGGTTCTGCTGCCTGGCTGAGGCAGAGACAGAGAGTGCATGTCTGTGTCTTGGGAAGAAGCATTAGGAATGTGTGCAATTTGTTTGGGTAGGGCGAGTTGTTTCAAATTGTATCAGCATAACATGACCTCTCATGCAGAGGAGTTGTGATCCTGGAGCAGGGCCTCTGGGCTGTGTGAAAAGATAGTTTAATCTCAGATTAGTTTGGACACTGTGTTGGCACCAAGGAAAAGCCGTGCAGGGTTGGCTGATAGAAAGGTACTTTCAAGGTTTACAGAGGAACACATCGTATTTTAAATCTCAGAAAATCCAGGTAGCTTAAAGGCCTTTTTGTATGTGGCTTACTATGTTTAAAAATAAAAAGCCAATCCAGAACAGCACAGGTTTTTCTCTGTAGTTCATTAGGATTGTTAGAACAATAAGATAGCTTCATTATAAGTAACTTTGAAAAAGTACTTTAAATACACCAGAGAACGTTGCTGCCACTTGTTTCAACACACCTGATAAATAGACATGCAGGGTGTCTGCTGTTCCTGTGAAACTGAGGGGAGTTGCAGCAGCTCAGCCTGCTCTTAAGGTTCTTAAAAAGCAAGTTGTGTTGGGCTCTTTGGAAGAGCAGGGGTTTATCAGATAATTGCCATCTGTATGAAGATCAGATATTGTGCATTTCAGTAACGGAATAATTCCCTTTCAGTGTAAGGGATTTCACAGCTTCTTGCCCTGTCTCAACTTCGTTCAGAAACTTGTGTTGAATCTTGCTCATGTTGAACTGAGCCATTGCAGTACTGCACAACTGCTGCTTTGTTCTGTAAAAAGGAAGACTTAAAATACCAGTTATGTAAAAGTACTGTTGTCAGTGCTAATGTTAACGCTGGTGTACTGTTGTGTATATGTGGTGGTGTCTTTTTCCTCCTTGCTTTTGTCAAGTCTCAGCAGAAGACTGACCTAGCTTTTTACAGGTGACCTAAAAATCAAGGAAACGATATCTTGGACTTTCTGTTTGTACTTAGTGCCTTCAGGGGAACTTTTTTTATTTTAAAGTCATAGTAATTTGTGCATTTAAAGCTACAGTTGTTGTGATACAGGTTCCATTACAGTTTACTTTGAAATAATTACAATTTAAAATCATCACTTGCAAGTAACTGTGTAAAAAGATGGTTATAAGTTTCTTGTCTTTTTCCCTCAGTCGAGGTTCTCTAGTATGGTAGGGTCTGTCTTCTCTGACATGGTGTAATAGGGTGGGAATTGCAGAGGTGCTTCTGTCCTAAGGGGTATGGTTGATCTAGACCACAATGTTTATAGAGGTGGAGAGTTTCACCCTTTGGTCTTGCAGCTCTCTGTGGCTTTTAAATGTGTTTTTTCAGTGATTCTCTTGCCTTCAGACTCTTGATTAAAAGAGGGAGTAGAAAGGCCTTGTTCATTCTTGGCTGTTTTTTTACCCATCTTTTCTTACCCCGTGTCTAAACTAGAAATTTCAAGCTTTCCCGTTGTGGAGGTTTGCCATACATCTGTGTCACCTGGGTTCGACCTCTTCACTTGCTAATTTAAGAAAGGATGGTTAGTGCAGAATATTGCCTTTGGTGTATCATGCAGATACACCAGGTATAACTCTCTCTTTTAGCACCTCTGTAAGCACCTTCATGTGTTGTTCCACAAGGTGTCTACAGCGAAGACCTTTTGCTCTCTTTATTCATCAGTTAAACCCTCCAGCGTGGGAGGAGTTGGCTGTTCCTTTCCAGTATCTCTGGTCTTACACATGGCAGTGTTGACATCCTGTTGCTCAGCTGATTTGTTCAGGATGCTGGAGCACTCTTGGTTCTATTTATTTATTTATTTTTTTTTAAAAAAGTATATTTTTTCCCCAGTAGCTAGATCCAACCATAGAACAACTGAAATGTATGCTGCTGATGGGGGCCAGGAGATGCACTGGGAAATAGCATAAAGTCAAATGGAATAGTGGCTGTTGCTACTCTGCTGCTCTTGTTAAATACCATCATTTTTTTGTACTCCTGCGACATGTTCTCTTCTCACTAGAATTCCCTTTTTTCCCCTCTGTCTTACGTTTGACTTGTGTCAAGCACAACAAATGCAGCAGGTAATAATGTAGAAATGGATCATGGAAATGAGTTTGAGATCCTTGAGGAGAATTTGGAAATAATGGCATTATTTTTCTCCTGTCCTCTTTCCACTCCACAAGGAGTTCTTATTTCTCTAAATAATTGAACATTCTCTAGTATGTTGTGCTTCCAGTCTTAAAAACAGGTGCTCTGCCTCCATATGACATCCAACACCCATTCTATATAGAAAAAAAGTCAGACAGGCAAATAATACTATTTTTTCCCCAGTTGTGGGCTGGCCTTGATTGTACTGGTTGGTTTGAGCTGCAGCCTGGTTGGCATCCAGGTTGCTGGCTGAATGCTTGGAAATAAGAGTAAAACCAATCACAAGAGATTTCTCTTGTGCATGCTCTGCCACCCTGTGATTTTGACTGTTTGTTTTGGCTTTTTTTTTTCAGTACTGAAGTGGTAAAGAACCTGCTTTTTGAGGTGTCAGGAAATCTGCTCTGGCTCTTGCAGAGTTTCTTCCATTAATTCAGCTGGAAGATGAGAGTAGAGGGAACAGTGTGAAATTTGTGTCAGCTCTGGGAGCAGTGACTGCAGGGCTGTTAAATCTAATATCAAGCTTTTGATGCTGGCGTTGTTCTCTGAACAGGATCCAAAGACCAATTTAATGTTTTTATGGAATTGTGTCACCTCATTAGATGAACCTTACTCCCAGTGAGCTGCTATTCATTAAAAACTATCTCCCTGGCAGCAAGGCTTTCAAAAAGTCTTTTTTCAACATGGGCATGGCACAAACAACAACAGGTTGTCTTTTTCTTCATCAAGGTATTACACGTCCATAAATCAGTACCTTAGTGCCACCTGGCCCCTGCAGGGAAGGGTGCAAATCCATTTCAGTAGTTGTTTACACTTCTTTGTTCTGACGGCCATGGGAGTTGCAGTTTGTGTGATGCTGTGGCTGAAATGGGAACTTGTAGGTTTGTGAATCTCCTTGCTGGCTTTGGAGGAAATACAGCCCAGAAAGGCTGAGAATTCTCATCATCTTGCAGGGCAGACCCAGAGTTTTTAGTAACTGTCTAGTATCCCACCTAGTAATTTAGTTTAACTCAGTGAAGGTGTGTTTTGAGAATTACAAATGGAGTGTGAGCAGAAGGAGCTGCAGCAGCCCTATACAGCTTGTCAATCTGTCAGCATTAAATACTCTGCTTTGTGACAAAAATCCTGAATAATTTTCAGAATAACTTTTATTTTCAAGTGTAAATAAAACCAAATAACCTACAGAGCATCTACTCTTTCTTATCAGAAAAGGTGTGTGGTGGTCTGTGAATGAAATAGTTTATTGGTGGCTAGTAGCTGTTGTTACTCAACCCTAAGAAAAGTTCATTTGAATCCTGCTTTATTTCTTCCTGTTCTTCTGTCCCATTACTTTTGAAAACCTGTTAGAATATACTAAGCCCAAGGGATGTATTTCAAGAATATCTGATCTCTGTGTCTTATTTCGTCCTGCTGGCTTTGAAAGAGTCTCCTGGCTCATGTAGCTTGTGATGGATGAATGTGTGCTTGAATAAAGAGATGCCACAAAAGAAAACACAGAGAAAATTTGATGTAATGTGTCACTAATGCCAGAAGAGGGTAGGCCAGTTCAAGAGAAATTTGCTTGACTTTTGTGCAGGTAGCAACTGGTTTTGGGAAAACAGCTTATGCACTGAAGATCTTCTAATTGCAAGTGTTGGGGTATTTAGATGGTCTCTGTGGCTGTTGGTTATTTTTGTTAAAGTTTATTCTTACTATTGCATGTTCAAAAGCTCATGTTTCCTTCTCTTTCAGCTCTTATGTTAGGTTTGATATAATTCGAAGGATAATGACAAGGTTTTTTGGAATTGAAGTTATCATGGTGATGGGGATCACAGACATAGATGACAAGATAATAAAAAGAGCCAATGAGGTAGGTGTGTGCTGCAGTCTTTGACTAACCTTTCAGTATTTTCTAAGCTGCTTACATAGGAAGATTATCCTGGGTGTGGGGTTCTTCTGTTACTTTTTTTTTTAATTAGTAGATAATAAATGTTGAGATTTCTGGTCCCCTAGCATGGCTGTAATGGGCCTGGGAGTGAGGAGGGCTGGGTGTCGAGAGCTGTGTGGGGATAAATGGGTGCAGAGCTGTGACTGGGGAGAGGCAGAGAGGGAGGCTACCTTACAGCACCCACAGCTGGGATCCTCCTGCCCTCTCCCTCTGCCTGGGAACAAAGCCCTATGTGAATCCTCAGCACAGTGAAATTATCCCAAAACTTAACAGCTAGAAGGGTTCTGACTGAGTTCTGGAGAAGTGGTGTGTGCCGTGATCATGAAAGGCGGTACGGTTCGTACAGCGCTGCCGTGTGAGGCTGAGGGCAGTTCCTGGAAGGTGCCGAGCACCATCTAGCTGCAATGTCAGCACCTTGGAAAGCTTTGTCAGGCCTGTCTTAGTTTGTCACCTACAGGAAAGTTAGCATTGTGTGTAGGTGTAAGTCTTGATAAGACTGGGGCTGTAAGTGGTTCTTTGTTGAATTTTAATCTGACCCTTTTTGCCAGATGAGCTTGGGGAATGATTATTGCAAATCTTTTTTTTTTTAATTGTTTTGAAAACACTTTTTGAACCCTGAAGCACTAAGAGTGTATTCTGTGTTTTATTCTGCATTTTGAGTCTTTTGTTTTATTTGTTTTTAGAACCTGTAATTCATGTCTTCAGGATCATAAATGAATGTGTTGGATTGAATTGCAGTTGCAAGCTTTAAGATAGTTTCTTGGAGCCAGAGAATTTGACAGCTGTCCCTTTTACTTAATCTTTAAGTAAACAGTTACTTTTGCAGTTAAATATAGGGCCCTGCATTCAAATGAATACTAGCACACCACTTGTAGAAATACATCTGTTCCCTTAGTCCATTTACTTCCAGTTTTCTAAGGCAGTAAAATTTTTAAAACAAACAACCTGCCCTCCAAAATTCAGGCATTTTAAATCTATGTTTGCATCTTAAAATTTTTCCTTATTGTCATAACATCTTAGAGATTTTATGTTTGAAGAGGGGGAAATGACATGCTCTTAACAGATGTATTGATTTGCTATATTCTTTGGTTCTATGAAGTCATCTTTTCATGGCTTTTTTTTTTTGGTGACTTTTTGAAATGTTTGCTCAACCATTTTGTTTGGATGGCCAAGGCCTCTACCTCAGTATCCTGCTTTTGTTGTTGGAACCTGTGCACCTGAGGCATTACAGTGGTAGAATCAACATGCCTAAGCTTGTTCTTCATCCTCTGGTAGGGTTCATCTGGGGGAAACCTGAAAGTTGGGTATCTAGTTTATGATGAATGTGCTACATGCCCTCGGTGGTCCTTTGAGAGACATGAGTCTCTTTGTGTGTTGAACATCCATCTGGATGGGAGGAAATTCCCCATCTTCTTTCTGTTGGCACATTTGTTTCTCTCTTGATCAAAGAAGCAGTGGAGCTGTCTAGGGAGATGAATCCAGTCACTGGTCTGTAGGCAGAAGCATGTTTTTGTTTTTCAGTGCTGAGCATTGTCCTCATTTGATTGCTGCATGAACATCTGGTCTGTCTTCACCAGAGCTCCTGCTTTGTCCAGGATTTTGTACAAACAGTGGTACCCACCTGCGCTTTGAAAATCGGAACTCATAAAGATCGTCCAATTGAGAGTGATGAAATGGGATTTATGTTGTTAATGATTCAGTTACCTGCAAGCTGGAGAGACTGACATTATGTTGTCTTCTCCCCAGTAGTTTATGCTCAGAGAAGATGTAAAAGCATGCATTTGAAACACTTTGATACCATGCTGTTGCTTGCTAGGGCAGGTTTTGCTGTCTTTCAACCCCTGGCCTTTTCTGAATATTCGAGAACAAGTACGTTATCATGTGTAAGTTTCCTTTCCTTTTGGGTTGCATTTTCTCATCCCCTCTGCAAGAGGAACCTGTTCCTGTCCCATGAATGAGAAATGTAAAGAAGGTGCTTGAGAAATATTGGACTTGGCAAAGCGTGGAATTGACTTTCAATATTGAGATCTATGAGTACCCATGATCTGCTGAAACAGCTTATTTTTCTTAATCACTGAAACTTAATATCTTGTCTCATCCTGCAAGTCTCTGATCTGTCTTTCTGACATGTAGGTGGTATTGGTGTTTCCTGTCAGTAAGTTGAATGGATTTTACGTCTTGCGTATATATGGTAGTATATTTTGTCACTGGAAATGAAAGACCCTCTCAAGAGGACAATAATAAGAGAGGGAAGGAGTTTATTATTTTAGTCTTTGGTTACTTTCTCTTAAAAGATATGCATTAATATTTTAGAAATTGAGATGCATAAATGAAATATTACTTCTAAGTTATTTGTAACTTATATCTTCTCTCTGTCAGTGTTAGATTAATAAGCCTTTCTGACTCTTTACCTTGGGGACTCTCTAAGTCTTCCAATTAACTATTAGCTGTCTGAGAAAAGATTGCCATATTTTATATTATTACTCTGATTTATGATTTGCTAATTTTTTTCTCTTTTTTTTTTCAGATGAATATATCGCCAGTAGCTCTTGCTCGTATTTATGAAGAAGACTTTAAACAAGATATGGCTGCCTTAAAGGTATAAATACTCAAGATTCTAAATTTAGGAGTATTTCTGAGCAGTTATTTTGGTAAGGAATCTGGTTTTGAGAGTTTGATCTGAAAAAATAAATTTGTTGCTTGGAAACTGAGTCTTGATTTACTTTTTCATTCTTCTGGAGTGATATTGCACACCTTTTGAGTAAGGAAATGTGGGGGGAAGCAGTCCTGAGCTTTGAAATGAACGAGTTAAATTTCTGTAGGAACAATTTTTTCCACATTCAGTAGAACCTTGATTCACAGATATTGCATATTTACTATAATGCAGAAATAGCCTGATTGAAAGCATAAGAAACATGAAATCTTCTTTCATTGATTTCAGATGACTTTGCTTCTTGTCTCCCTGTCAGAAGTAGGGAGTAAGCCACTGGGAAAAATTTGGGGTTTTTTTGCCACCCCTCAGATATTTTTTCTGTGTGTGTATTATCTTAAATACTGCTTATGAACTTTTTATGATACTTGCAGCATTTTTTTAAAGATAAAATGGAGGAGAATGTTCTTTTTAGTTTGTTTCTTAGAGAGAAGAAACTCATCAGCAGCGTGTTTCACTTATTAATGATTAATGAGATGTTGCGCTTTCTTTAAGGTCCTTCCTCCCACAGTATATATGAGGGTGACTGACAATATTCCTCAGATAATTTCCTTTATAAAAACAATAATTTCCAGTGGACAAGCTTATGCAACCTCGCAAGGTAAGACTTTGAGCAAGGTAACTCCTTGTTCAGCACATGTATAGGAAGTTACTACTCTTAGTAATCCTGTTTTGGAACCAGATGAGATACCCTGTCCCAGGCTTTCCTTCTGTTGCTTAACAGGGTGTGAGTGAATTGTTTGTGGTGACATGAGTGGGCAGAACAACTATTACTCAATTTCTAAGTTAAATGTAGCTCACTACTTAATATAAATGTTTACTGTAATAAACTGCTAAGGAGTCTAAACTCCTTGGGGAAATCCTGGCCTGGTTTCTACAAGAAAGCTGGGGGAACCTCTGAAGAGGAGCTGTGTAACTCCTGTGTGCTGTAAAAGATGTGCCTGCAAAGCACGATGTGTGGAAATTTTTTTTAGCAGAGCTGGTGGTTGTAGAAGGATTCAAGTGCATTGTAACTGGACTAGGTGTAGCTTGAGCTGCAGTAGGGGAGGGAATTGCTGATTGTGCATGGGCAAGGAAGAACCTGGGAGATCTCCAGAATTCAAAGTTATGCTATGGGCAGAATGAGCATGGGAGCAGAGGTTACTGAAAAGCTGGGTCAGATGGAAGCATCTGCTACTATTTTTGCAGTATTTCTGAATTTCTAAATCAGAATTTCAAATAGAAGTGGAAGAGCACTTTGTTTTGCTTTCAGGGAAATGTTATCAACTTCTCATCAATCTGTCCCCTCTTTGCTATACAACTAAACATTTCTTTTGTATTAGGCAATGTTTATTTTGATGTTAAGTCCTGGGGAAAAAGATACGGAGTATTAACTACTATTAATCCTGATACCCAAGATGAAGCGGGTAAGTTCATGGCACCAACTTGTTTGTGCTAATGCATTGTTTGAATGCATGATGCATCTATGTGCAAACTTTCATTCAACAGTCTGAAATAACCTGGTGTGTATAGCTAACTTCCTCCTTAATTAAGATTACACTGCTCTCATAGTTACTTTTTGAGGCACTCACTATTGCCAGTGCAGGAGGAAACTCGGTCTCTCTTCTTCCTTTTATCCTTCGCTCTATACCTTTGTTCTGGTACCTTAAAACAATAAGGATTCTTAAGCAATTTTAATTAAATACTTGGCAGTGGTACATAGAAACTTCATAGTGAGGTGATGTTCTTGCTGTTGCACTAGCCAGCAATGAGGACTCAAGGGCAAACACAAGGAAACCTCACCTACCGTATTATTGTTGGGGCAGTTGCACTCCTCTGAAGTTAACTGGATTAATTGCTTCCTTCATTACTTCTCACTGAGTTAAGCAGCCTGTTTGTGTGAGGGTGAGCAATCTCTTCATGGGCTGTGCTAGAGTGGGCCTATACCCTGGGCTGTAGGGGTTTTGCTGCAGTTCCTGCTGCAGGATTGCTGAGCCTCTCTGTAGTTTCCGTAAGGATCCTGCATCCTTTTGCAAACTGAAGTTCAGTATTTCATCATTTAAAAAAAATCTCTTTGTAATTATTGAAAATGCCTGGCAGGCTGATGCTCAGGTGCAGGCAGGGCTTCTCACAGTTCTGCTCTGGAGTTGTTTCAGCATTACAGCTCACAGAGGGAATGCATTTTGTCAACAGTTATTTAGAGGTAATTACTGAGTGCAGAGAGCCAGCAGCCTCCTGGGCTGCACAGAGAAGAGCATTGCCAGAAGGTCAGTGGGGGTGATCCTTCTCTGCTCAGCAGTGGGGAGACATGCATGGAGTGCAAGTCTGGTGCTGGGCTCCCCAGAACAGCAGTGGTATGGACATAGTGAGAAAGGCCAACAAAGGGCCATAAATATTATGGAGGTACTGGAGTATCTTTCATATGGGGAAAAGCAGAGAGAGCTTGGACCACTCAACCTGGAGAAGAGAAGGCTCAGTGGAATCCTTCCCATGTGTACTCATACTGATGGAGGGGGTAGAGCTGATGGCTTTTCTCAGTGGTGCTTGGTGATGGGACAAGAGGCACTGATCACAGCCTGAAACATGGGAAATTCCATTTAAAGATAAGAAAAATCCTTTCAACTCTGCAGATGGTTAACACAAACCATGTTGCTCAGGTAGGCCTATGGAGTCTCCATCCTTGGTGATAATCAAAGCCCAACTGGACTCCATCCTGGGCAGCTTGCTGTAGCTGAGCCTGCTCTGAGCAGGCAGTTGGATTAGACTGTCTCCAGATATGCCTTCCAGCCTCAGCTGTAACTGATTATATGTTTTACCCTGCCTCCCCTCTAGTCACAACTAAATGTGTTGCTATTTCTAAAGATTTTGACAGTTGTTTTGCTTACAGCTGAGAAGCTGAAGAGTGCTCGTTTATAGCAGTATACTCAAAAAATGGCAAAAGAGGATTGGATTCAGTAGATACTGGTCAGTCAGAACCTGGCAATCTAGTGAAAGAGCCCAGGTGAAGATTCAGTGGATAAAACCAGGGTTATACTTCTGCCTCTTTAGTTCTTAGGAATTTTGAATTGTGTGATTCTAAACGTGAGGTCATGTATTTGTCAGAAAAAAAATAGAGAGTCCAGAACCCTGTTCTGTGGCTCCTGCCAGGGAGTGCTGTGTATTTGACTGGGGGTTAGGAGTCAGCAGAGATGAACAATCCTGCAGTATTGTGACAAAAAGGACTGCATCCTTGGCAATGCAGTGAAGGAAGAAACAAGTATAGCTACAAAGGGAGGAGACCTTTGTAGAGAACTCGTTGGTGAAAACGGTACTGAAAGATTGCTACTGTCCAAGAACAGTTTTGATTTTTATTTCTGTGTGCTTTGTTCTATAGAATCTAAGACACAAAATACTTGTGTCCCAGAGAAAAAATGCGGAGATTTCGTTTGTTTGTTTTTTTGTGGGTTTTGGTTTGGTTTTATTACCTTACGTGCTGCAGTGCAGTCAGTTTGTCCTGGGGAAACTGGCTGATACATAACTAAATGAAAGAAAAATCAGGAAAACCAGGGAAGGATAAAAGTACTGATAGGATAGGATGTATTAAGGAATCTTGAATCCATCTTTGTATCTTGTCAAAATCTATTTCAGTACACTAATTTTTTCAAATGCTTGATTGATCAACTGGAAGCCCTGTGGAAGGGAGGGAAGTTGTAGTGAAAAAAAGTTGATTGAAGTGGATTAAAATCAGAGTAGTTCACTAAACACACGTTTCCTCTTGCTTTCATTTGGTAATTTTTTTTTTCTTTGAGACATTTTTAATATCCCATTAACAAATCACTTATTCTTGCCAGTTGAATCTGATAAACGACATGATAAAGATTTTGCCCTGTGGAAGGCTGCCAAGCCTCAAGAGCTATCTTGGAATTCTCCCTGGGGAAAAGGAAGACCTGGATGGCACATTGAATGTTCCACAATATCAAGGTCAGATTTCTTGGATTTTAATAGATCTAATGCTATTTTTCATTTTCAGTCACAGTACAATGCTAGCAGTATTGAAAGTGTTTTCTGATCAGTAGATAACACTACTTTTAATGTGGCCATTTAATGCAACTTGGGATGTCACATGTGGCCCAGATAAACTCTGCTTCACCTTACTGTCACAGCTGTCTCTGTTTTGCCACCTTCTCTTGACTCAGACTCGGTACTTAGAATATGGCATGCAGGATCACACAGTTGATTAGCAGTCTTTTAACGTGAACTGACTAACCAGAGATTTGGTGAAAGTTATGGTACTCGCTTCCCTTCCACTTCTAGCAGTCTCCATCAGACCTAGTTCAGGATGTAGGCTCTGTCAGGAGTACAGGATGTGGGATTCCATCTTGATCTATGAGATCTTGCTGGCCTTAACACCAGCTGTGGATGTTCATGCTAATAATCTAAGCGTTACTCAGCTTTCTTGCTGAGTAGTGTTTTGCTTGCAGTTGGTTTGATGTAATTTGCCCTTAATTTGAAGTTTTATTTTCACCACAGGAGAAAAAGTCTTCTCTCCTGGAAGATTGATAGTGGTACTTAGTTTTGCATTAGTCTCAGATGTTTTTTTGGAAGCTAATAACAAATAGTTTATATCTGCCCTTTTTCAGCTTAAATTTTTGACTAAAGCTGAGAGGAGGTGGAACCAGCTGCTTCAGGTTTCTCTTTCATATGCTTTTCTGGTGCACCTGGGATTGTTACTCATTTCTACCTGCTTGTGAAAGTGTTTATAAGTGTGATTTTTTGCCTGTAAGTAGTTTCACCATAGTGAGGCAGCTCTTGAAGCAATCAAAGTGCACAAAATCACACTGTGTTTGATGTACAACCTGTGACAGAAGTGCACAGATGTGAAATACCAGTTACGAAATGGCCTGTCTGCTAATGCAGTGCTATTTATAGTCTGTATTTCTTTCTGTAAAAATGTATTTTACTAAGGCTGGATGATGCTCTTGCCATGTAAATAAGAGCTGACCCATGGAGAGCATAAGTGTAGTAATCTCAGACTGTGAAAAATGGAGAGCTTACTTTGGTTAGTGACCTAAAACAATTTGCTGTCCCAGTCAGCTGTCAAAGGCCCATTTTTAAGCAGTACTTAGCTGTCTGTTTCACCAAATATCTCAAAGCACTTTAAGTAAGTTAAGAGAATTAATTTTGTAAAGTCTGTGAAGGTGAATGAGGAGTCACTGGTCTCTAGAGCAGCCCTGGAGGAGAGAATCCCTTGCTTTGACCCCCTCAGGTCTGATCTTCTCTCTGCAGTTTCACTTGTGGTGAGGTGGGTGGTTCCTCCTTCCTTGAGCATTTGGCAGATCTATCTGTCACCTTTCTCCAGCTCGTAATGGTTTTGTTGGAGGAAACAGCAAGTGCTTCTCTGTAGGTGGCACAAGGGAAGGTGAGGGTCAGTCCTGGGAAGATTTGTGCTTTAGCTGGTTTTGAAGCAGGCAGGAGCAGAGAAGGATGAACTTGGGAGATGGTGACAGTCCCTCTTTCTTCCCTCCTCTATTTTCCTCCTTTTCCTCCTGTGCCCCAACAGCTTCTGCAAAACCATCATGTGGCACAGTGTTAGCAGGGTGTTTTGTCTGAAAAAGGGACCAAAGTATTAATGTTTAGCCAGCTACCAGGAGCACCTTGTTAAGGTGACATGTGGGAGGCCTGTGTGTGTGTCTGTAGGCCTTGCACCTTCTCCTGCTTGAGCAGTCCTGGTTTCTGAGCAGTTAAGGTTGTCTTACATCCCTGTGAGGCTGTAAGTGTAATCTTTGTTTAACAGATAGGCAAAATAAAGTTGCCCAGATAGACCTGACTGCACAGAGTATTGTCTGAATTCTTACAGAAAAGGAGCAAGATAAGGAAGAGCAGTACTAAATTTACAGAAATGTTTGCTGCTTCAAAGTTGTTAGGTTTGCCCATAAAGGCATCTGTCTGATACTGAAACTGTAGCAGAACAAGGAAAGGAGGCATCCTGCTTGCCATCCTTTAAACTAAGGTAGAAAAATAATTGCTTCTACTAAGGAGAAGTAATTGTGAACAGATATGGGTCCTGTCCAAACAAGTTCTGCTGCAGTTTTGGTATCCAAGATATGTGTAAAGTCTTGTTTTAAAACTGCAATTACCTTGTTTTAAAACTGCAGTTACTAAATTGTACACCTAAATTTATGTTGTTTCATCTTACTCTTTTCTGCATTTCTTTTTTACAAAAAGCTTTTGTGGTGTTCTACTTACCGATAAGGAAAATATTGTTACAGTGCAGTGTTTGGAAAGCAGCTGGACATCCATACTGGTGGAATAGATCTTGCATTTCCTCATCATGAAAATGAAATTGCACAGTGTGAGGTGTATCATCAGTGTGAGCAATGGGGGAATTACTTTTTGCATTCTGGTAAGTAAAATAATGATCACTTGAGAGGCCTGTACAAGTACAACAATTTGGGGTTTGTAGGTTTGGCATTTTATGCTGTGAAAACATGTTACTCTGCCTGGCATTATGCAGAACTGCTCCTTGCTCCCTCTGCACAAAAGTGCTTCATTCAGTGAAGGTTGTGCTGTACAGTGCTTTGAACTACATCACTGGCTGACAGTTTTAGTGCTGTTCCCATGGATGGAAACTTTGACATTTGTTCTTCCTGTTGCAGTTGTGGTGTTTCTGGATGGACAGCTGAAGTCAACAGAAAGAATCAAATGCAGCCTCTCTTTTGCTGATCAGTATTTTGGGCAGGATGTCTGTGAACTCTTGGAGCTGCTTCTCTGAGTAGAAGAGCTGCAGAGTTAAGCCTGTGGTACACACTGGGAATTACATGAGCTTTCATTTTTATATATTTGTACTGTATGGGATGAATACTGAATTCTAGTTTCAGTTCCCAGTATAGAGCCTGTTGTAAATCAATAGCAGTTGTCCAGAGGCTGGTGCATCCTCCAGGGTGTGCTTTGTTCCCAAGGCACTGCAGAATCCTCTGCGCTTCCACTGAGATGCACTGATTACTGCCAAGTGCAGCCAGTGAATCTGGCTTTTCAAACTTGGATCTGAAACTGTAGGGGAAATATTTTTTGATACTAGCTAAATAAAGAGGAGTCATTAAAAAAGAAAAGGGGCGAGCTTAATTCCATGGGCAGTATCTTACACTGAGGTTCTGTAGGAGCTGACAGGTTACATTCATTAAGTCAAAAAATCTTGCTGGAGGATGATGGTGTGAATTATTTAGGGCAAATGAATCAGCTTCAGAGACAATTTATTCTGCTAACAGACTTCAGAATTTTAGCAGCTCAGAATTGGAGGAGCAATCCCCATTAGAGGAAGAAAATCCCTGCCCTGGGGATAAATCTTATAAAGACTTTATTTTTAGACTACTTGTACTCTGGGAAGAGTGCCAAACTGAAGTTATGAAAATCCTTGTATTTTATATTCTTGAATGAAATCATTCTAAGTACTGAAACTCTTGGAAGAGGAGGAATTCAAATTCAGATGTTACTGGTACCTTTTTAGGAAAACACAATCCAACTATTTTAAGCTTGGCTGCCTGAAGTTAAGTCAGTCAATATTTAGGCACCTTTGCAAAAGAGAAAAAATAATCCTACCCAGGCTCTTCCCCTTCTCCCAGGAGAATTTTGGCTGTGGGTTTTACATGAGTCAAAAGAGCTGCAGGTGTCCAGCTGTGTCTGACAGCCTGAATATGCTTATTGGGTGTCCCAAGTTTAACAATGCAGTGGTGAAAGTGGCCTCACCTGCTAGGAGGCAGGACAGACAATGAAAGCAAGTTTTTTTATTGTGGTTAGCTGCTGTAGCTTGTTCTGCATCCATATATCTTTTGATTAATTCCTACTCTCCATAGAGTATGTTGTGCAAAATTAAATTTCGAGGTGGTCAGGGTAGCACTGGAGGTAGCCTTCTCATGGTGAGTCCGTGCTGCTTTGAATCATTGTCAGAAACAGCTGAGAAGTGGAAACATGAGCTTTTCAGGTCCGGTTATCAGGTCTGAGCTTGTTGCTTTCATATCCAGATGAGTGTAATGGGGATTTTATCTACTTGTGGAAGCAAGGGGATTTCAGGCAAGGCTGCAAAGCAGCTCTGTGCAGTGAGTAGCACAAAATGCAGACAGCTGCATGGGCTGCTGAGCAAGAAACTCCCCTTCTGTCACTACTCATAAAAGCAGGAGCACGATCATACATTGTCCTTCTGGACCACTCTGAGGCATTGGTAACACTGGGCTGCCAAATGTGAAAGAATGCTGGTAGGGTATTACAGAGCAAAAGAAGTTTATGCTTAAAAATCTGCCTCAAAGTATGATTAAGTGCTGGTTGCTGCAGTCCATAGAAGTGCCTAAAAATTCCATGTTAGTTGTGGGTGGTTGGTAACTTACAGAATTACCCTTTTATTAGGAGAAGCCTGTTAGAGCTTTTAACAACATTTCTGAAATTATGCTGAGTAGACTTTCAGTGGCAGCATGTTTGGCATCTCTCCAGTGCTGTGAATAATTGGTGTTTTCCATCAGTAGTGCTGCTGTGGCTCACATGGCTGAGACCTGGAAGCAGGCAACCTCAGGCTATACCTCTCTTGTCTTTCTTCGACAGAGCTTTCAGTCCTAAAGCCAAGCTCTACATACTCTCTTAAATGCAGCTTTACATGCTGTCTTAAACTGCCTTTTTCCTGTGCTGCAGCCCTGCAAAGCAGTGGTCCATGTGACTACTGAAAGCTCTAGCAGTGCTCAGAGATCACATTTTAAAATAAACTAATTCAAATTAGGCATTGTAGCTGCATCCCTCCCTCACCCTGCTTTTTCTCAGTCTCACAAGTCTGGCGAAGTTGAGAATGTGCAGAAAATTCATTTTGCATTTAAGATATTTTGAACCAGTGCTATAAAACTTTGAGGTTAAAAAAAATAATGTTAACAGCCACCAGCAAATAATAAGTACAGAAGATTGAGTTTTAAGGATATTTTAATGTGAGATCACTGGAAAATATTTCTTAAAATACTTCTGAGAAGTCCAGAGTAACAGGTAAGGTACTTGTCCTGTGAAGGCGGAAACTATTTGCTTGCTTGTTTTTATCGGTTTATTGTCAATTCTGAACAGGGCAACTTGTGGTGGTGGCGTGGTTTTTTGTGGGTGGGCTTTTTTTGTTTTGTTTTGGTGGTTTTTTGTTTGTTTTTTTAAATTATTTAAATGTTTATATTTTAAAATTCACCCAGTGGAAGTTTTGAGGATGGAGAGGTGTGCAAGACTGTAGACAAAGCTATTGAAAAATGTTACCCATTGCCTTGAAATGGTTGGTGTGTATCCATCATAGCATGCTGCCTCCAACATTTCCTGTGTCTCAGGGCAGTCTTTCTCATTTGCTCCCTATTCAGAACCACACTTGTTTATTCTGATTAATTTCTTTTTATTTTTTTTTTTACTATAGGGCATTTACATGTTAAAGGAAGTCAAGAAAAAATGTCAAAGTCATTAAAAAACTACATAACAATTAAGGTAATTTCTTTGTTTGCATTGAAGCAACGTATGTTTGTAATATGTAAATATTAATCGCAGCCCTCTTTTGAGAAAACTTAGGAGTGTGTGCTTATGCCGCAGTGTTTCTCTAGTACTGGTGTATCTGTTGCTGTGGATCTGGATGTAGGATACCTGCTCAGATTCAGGGTTTGCTTATAACGATGGATCTTGCTGAGCTGAGAGTGTTTGTAGGAGCAGAGTTTGTGCCCAGTACCAGAATCCTGCGCTGTAGATCTGTGGTTGGACTTGACAGTCTCAGGAGTCTTTTTCAACCTGTTCTGTAGTGATGAGTTCTCATCTGTCTGTTCTTAACTGTGCTTTGAAAAAGCATGGAATTGGAAAAGAGTTGCTGTTTTTCCTTATCCTTCTTTAGGTGAAATGGGACGTAGGGTCAGTGTTTTATCAGGAAGCTACTGGGCAATCCTGAACCACGCTATTGCAGTGGTCTCTCCCATTACCCTTTATTTTTATACGGTGGCCTTGCTGATGCACAGAGAGCTTTGCCTTTTGATACCCACAAGCCACATGACTATGTTTCACTGTGTGTCCCCAAGTCTTTGGTGTGGTGCAGAGCAGGGTTTTTCTGCCAGGTGTGTATGATGCAGCTGTGCATGGTGCTGGGGTGGCTCCTGTGATGGCTGACGCCTACTACTGGAATAGGATGATTTCCTTCATTTAGGCAAAGCTCAAGAAGCTGCTTTGGCCTATATATTCCCTTTTGCCCTCTTGGAAGAATTAAATAAAATCCCTTTTAAAAGATGTTCAATATACACTGCGTTATTTTTAAGTCTTCTGATGCTGTCTGGGTACAGTTAGGCCCCGTTTCCCTGAAGCTCACAATTTTCATAGAAATCTCACGAGTCTCAGCAGATGTTGTGGACAGGGTGGAGAAAGGACCACAAAGGCAGTGCATGGAGTTAAAAGCAACATATAAAAATGTTCCCTTCCATGTCCCTCATGATGGCACAGCTTGTGTTGAGGACACAAAGATTTCCGGCCTGTCTCTCTTTCCTTGTGGGTCTCTGCTTTTCATGTCTGCCCTTACACATGGCTAACAAGTATTAAATCACAAAGTGATTTTCAGTCCAGTGAAACAATTTTTTTCTTGTACAGCTGCCTTGCACCTTAAAAGTTAAGCCCTACATGGAAGGTTTTGTGCCTGTGCCAAAAGAGGGGAGGTCTGTCCAGGATCTTCCGTTGGTCTGGCCAGTGGCCACCTGCATCCCAGGCTGTCACCTGGGCACAGCAGCCCTACATGCTCTGCATCCAGCTGCCCTGTTTTCCCTCCCACTTGTACCCTACTCCAGTTTTTTCTTTCCTTTTTTAATAGCTGTTAATTCTGACCCCAAAGGTCAAAGAGATTGTGATAACACAGGGCCAAGAAACCTGCTTTCAAAGACCTGTGATGCTTCATCGGTTCTCTTTTTAAGGAAATGCAGAGTTGTTTTCTCTAGTTTGGATAGTCCTTTCCCAAATTTGAATTTATTTCCCTACTGTACTCATATTGTTCTATGTCTGTACATTAGTGTAAAGCCTCTGAGCACATTGGGTACACTCACTTATATCCAGTTTTATTTTAAAAACCCACAATAAACAAAAAAACACCCACCAAAACAATTGCTATCACTGTTTCTTGATTTTGATTGCCTCAATTATTTCTATTTTCACTTGAGAGACAGCACATTGCTGATGCTTTTTTCAGTGTTCAGGCTGGTTTAGTCTTGTAGCAGAAGCCTTATTTCAAAATGTGAGATTTAAGCTAATGACACTTTCCATATTTTCTCACTTGTACTGGCTTCTTACAGTTTTTGATTTTTGTGGCACTTCAGTGATCATCACCAGTTTGGAAATTTACAAAAAAAAAAAAAAAAAAGGCAGAATTGCGATAGTCACAGTCAATGTACCACAGTGTCCAGCCTTGCTGAGAGCAGGGTTGGAAGGGATTGAATGTTTTATCAGTGTACCTTCCAAACATTTAAATAGTTCTTTATACTGTTAATATAAATTATTTGTACTAGTAGTAGTACTAATAGTTTACTATTTACTGGAGTAAATTATTTGTAAAGCTAGATAAATATTAGAGTGGAGTTTATTAGGCTTCATGATTAACACAGATAGTTCTTTTTGTACTGCTAGGATTTATCTTTGTTCACTCCCTGTGTTTCTTTGCATTCTAGTCCTGCAGAAAAAGTACACTTATTTTTCAAGAAGTCTTCTCTTTTTTCCCCTAAAGTTTGCAAAACGCAGGAGCTATCCTTTCTGTAAGATTGTATCCCAATCTTAGTCTGATAATTTCATTTTGGAGTTTCTTTTTGCAAAGGCCTTTATACAGTATATGTTTGATTGTACTTGCAAAGTAATTTTCACTGTCTTATATTGGACATTGTACGTGTATTTATATCTTGTATATATGTATGCACATCTATCTTATATGGAATTCAATTTTATTTAGTTTAGGTTTTAAAGCACTGTTAGAGTTTAAAGATTTTATGCCTATCTTAAACTGCAAAGGTGTGTTATTTGTCATATTAGTTTGAAATGCAAGGGGGTGGAAGAGCTCCTGAAGAAATTGATATCATGCTAAAACTGTCTTTTTGTGCACGGAGTTTAGGATTTCCTGAAGAAATGTTCATCGGATCAATTCAGAATGTTTTGTTTGCGTGGCAGATACAGCTCAGGTAAGGAAGAGCCCCTTACCTGTTGGGTGTGCATGGCTTTCCGCTCAGACTGCCCAGCTGGCCACGCGGAGGCAGAGCGAGCTCTCCCTGCGGGGCCGGGCAGTTCCTGGAATCCAGTGGGTGGAAAGGTTTTGGTGCTGCTCTGTGGGGCTGCTCTTTGGCTCACATTTAGAAAATCATCTTTACTGAGCATAGTACATAACCATTCATCTAAATACCTTCTTGAGCTGCAGTTAGTCGCGACTCTCAGTTAATTGCACTTTCAGTTAATGAATTACCTCTGTTTCTGATTTGTATCTGTTGTAGTTACTTGTAGTGCAGTCATGATCAACTGGTTTTGGACACATATCTAGATGGAGCTTTGGCTTATATTCTTGTAAGGTATGATGAGGGCTGGCTAATAATTTTTTATCTCCCTGCTGTGTTACCACTTTTGTCCTGTGGAGTTCCTGAGTGTTCAGGCAGTTCTGTGATGCAGTGCAGCTCGCTTACACTAGCACATAATAACCTAATGATCATCTTAGCCTGATAGATCATCTCTCTACTGGTGGGGAGAGGTGTGGGAGATTTTGTCAGCTTCTCTGTCTACCCCATAGTGTTTCCAGCAGGCAGATGTTACTGTGAACTGGAAGAGGTTTTCGTATGTCTGGTGTTCTTACTAGTTTATTGGGCCGTGCCAAATGCAGATGGTAGTTCCTTAACCAATGCTGGGTCACCTGGCTTGTTGGCTGTCCTGGCATGGCAAGGCAAGGCAATGGTGGAGCATGGGTCAGCAGCTGCTGTGGTGTGTCAGTGAGCCTCTAGCCGCCTTGGATAAAGCACCTGTAGCAGTGTGACTGCGAGAGCTGGTGTGGTCAAGGCTCTGGGGCATTGCTCGTGCCTGTCAGTGTGCTGCCAGCCTTTGTAGATGTGCAGTCATTGGACTGAGAAGTCTTTCTGCTTGTTAATACCTCTAGCTGCCTTGCTGGAGCTACCCATGTGATCTTCCTGGTGGGTCATCCCTCTCCTAGGACAGCTGAAGGCATCAGGAATGTAATATACCCCTGCAATATTTCAAACCATGGGATCGTAAAGAAAGAGGTGGTTATTAACTTCTGACCTCCACTGTGACAGGAAGAGAGGAGTGCATCCAATTGGAAGGTCTGCTGCAGAACAGCATCCTGTTCGGGGCGGGCAGTGGTTGGTGGCATGCCTGGCTGTTTTGGGATGATGCTGCAGGGCAGTAGCCCACTTGGCTGATTCCCCTTTTAGGAGATGAAATACCTTGTGTACACTTAAGTGGCTCCCTGGCTGGGGGCACCTGGGTGTCGTGAACAAATGCGTGTTTAAAACAAAAGAAAAGACTAACACCTGCTACACTATCATATATATATATATGTTTGACATGTGAACAAGAGCTGAATGTCTGGTAGTTGCTAAGCTTGCCTCGGGACAAGGAATGGCACTGGAGCCCTGCAGTGGAGGGCTACCTGCAGGCTTTCTTCAGTCCCTGTCAGCTGGCTGCATTTGAACTTCTGCTTTTTGCTGTACTTCTGGGATAAATGCCCTCCTGAGGTAAACAAAGAGCGCTACCTGTGTGGATGTGGGTGGCTTTGATGGAAGGATATGGTGGTGTCATATCATAGTGCCAGTAAAGGGTTGCTCAGAAATCTGCTCATGCTATCTCCACCTTACGAGGCTACATGCATTATTGGCTTCCCAGTAAGGAGCCAGAGTTGGTCTCTGCTGAGCCAGGTATTCACCGTGCTGCCTGTCAGTTTGTGTTCCTGCTATCAGTTCACTTTGGTCTAAACATAAGTTTATTGCACTCTTTCTCATCTTGCTGTCTGCTCATATTTTTATTAGAAGTGATATCCCAAGCACCTCCTGTTTTTTTTCTTAGAAAGTTTTTATAGCCTAGACCCGTGGGTGAGGGTTCCTGCCATCCCTGCCTGCTAAAGAAAGCCTTTTGTAAAATCCAGGTTTGGGTATCAGGTGGTACCACACACGTGATTGAGCCTGTTGAAGATCTTTGTAGGCATGTGGACGAGGGCAACACCTGACAGTTGGGAAAGGCTCATGCTTGATACTGTGCTTTCTTGGCTTGGAATGGGCCTTTTTTGTTGTCTGGGCTACCCCCTGCCTTTGTGTGTGCTAACAGGCACAAATAGAGACAAATGTGACTCCTGACTGCCCCAGCCTTGGAGGGGCAAGGGTTGGAGGGGTGTGTTCAGGGAGGTGCCTGTGTTTCGTGGGAGTGGTGTCCCCTCCTGTGACGATCATTGTCAGAGGGAGGATAAAGCTGGATGCCTTGCTTGTGGGGAAGAGGAGAAAAGTCAGAGAGAAAAGCCTTTGATTATCCTTTCACAATGTGTTTCTTGGCTTCATCGCCCTCTCTGCCTGCTCAGGGTGGTGGGGCAGAACTGCTCGAGGTGAAGCTGAGCTCTGGGGGCAGTGGTGATTATCTGGGCCAGCTTTGGCTGGTGCCTCTGGCTGTTCCCTTCTTGGCCTGAATCACCACTGTGGCACACCTGAGGCTGTTGGGAAAATGGTTCCTAGGCACCCAAGGCAGCATCATGGTGACCCTCCACCAGCGTGCCAGCTGCTTCTGGGTGCAGCTTGAGAGGAGAGGTGCCATCTCTGAAGCCCTGTGGGACCCTGCTGTGAGGCAGCACTTTTCCTCTTGCATCTCATCAGCAGTGGCTTCACTTTATGCAGTGAAGGGGCAGGATGTGTGAGCCCTGCTACAGGCAGTGGGGTTCTGTCTCCAGAACGTGCTCCTGTTCACCAGAAATGCTCCAGTGATTTTGTGAACCTGAGTGAACTGCAATGTTTTGACCCGTCTGATGTGTAATTACTTGTTGGTGCTAATAAATGTACTGTAATTTGATGATGCTTTCTCTCGGTGGCAAGGGAGAGAAGGAGCAGGCAGCACAGTGAAGGTTTATGGGGCTGGGCTTGCCTGTGCTGCGCTGTGGGTTTGCAGTGCCAGCAGGCAGTGGTTTAGGAGTATGCCCTGAATTGGGGATGAAGAATGGCTTGAATCAAAGTAGGCTTCATGAGGATAAACTTTTACCAAGTACTCCTTGCAGAATTCTTGTAACCAGGTTAATCAATTGAATAATCCTAGTGTATATAAATGATCACTCTCAGTGTCTCACTGTCTTAGAGGTCTGTACATTGGTCTTCTTGAAAACTGAGTAAAGCTTAATTTTAAAACCAGTGTTAATGAGGCAATAATGCAGATTTTTAATTAAACACAAGTGAAAAATCTGACAAATCCAGGTCAAGAGTTATGCCTTTGTTACACTGGGGTAAATCCTGTGGAAAGTCTGTTTAAACAGGCTTCCTTGGGCTTTAGGCTAATGGAACTTGGATCAGGTCTCACATCTGGCTGCTTTTGCCCTCTTAGATCTGCCCTCTTGGTGAGACTGTCTGCTCTAAAAAGTCTGTCTGGGCAGCATCAGGTAATTTTACAAAGCAGTTGGATGTAACATGAGCAGGACCAGAGGTGAGATTTCTGTGCAGACTATGGGTGATGCTCAGTGCTGAGGAGATTGGGAATACACTGGAAGCTGTAGTTTGGATGTACCTTATTGCAGAGGTCAGGTATACGACAGCGAGGCAATTCTGCCCTGGCTCCTGTGTGATACTGGGGAAGGAATGCATTCGAACGTAGGCCTGTCCTAGGTGGACACAATTTCCACTGAAGCCAGGTGTGCTCTCTTGTGTGGGGTCCAAGAGCTCTTCTACAGAAAGTTGCACATAATTGTACAAATTTAAAAAAGCCTCTCACTGATAGCAATTCCCAGTAAAAGTGACAGGAAGCTAGTCTGGAGCCTGCAGTTCAGAGGGTGCAAGGCGAGGGGAGCCTGCTGAGCTCCTGCCAGCAGGAGTGGATGCTGGAAGTTCCCAAAGTGGAATTGCCTGCCAAAGCTAAAGTCCCCCTGAATGCAGTGGGGATGTCTGATGTTTCTGCAGCTGGTGGAAGAGGAGCACTGTAGGGTTCCTGTACAGCACATCTCACTGTAAAGCAGAGCTCAGCTCAGGATTTGCCAAGGGATCATTTACCTTGAGGTTTTATCTTTCTTTCCAGTGGCCATAGGAGGCTTTGATGTGTGTGAGTTGAGTGTGATGAATCCAACCCTAGACATGCCCTTATGAGTTTAAGCAATTTGTATTTTCTCTAAAAATAGCCTTCTCAAAATGATACGGTCAGTTTATCTTTGTTATTGTGAGGGAATTGTTCAGGAGCTAGTCTACAAATTTTAGGTTCATCTAGATTTTAGATGCTGTTGAAGCAGCCCTTTAAACAGAGTCAGTGGTGAGAGGAGGCCTCTTTGGAGGTCTCCAAATACAGATTGTGTCTACCTAAATTAGAATAGGCACAAAATTAGAGGTAGGTGTTGCTGTCTTAAATCTGGGGGAATGCTTAGAAGTATATTAAATCCTAATGCTTTGGATGGATAACTTTGCAGAGAGATTCAATAATGGAAAAAGTCAAATAGTGATTGCTTCAGTAAACTTCCAGAGTCAAATTTTTTGAATCAGTTTGATACCTTTTCCAGTAGGTTATACTTTGTCAAATCTAGTGATTGTCTTTTGTATTGATTTAATTCACTTGTGTGCATGAAGAATGGAGCTTTTAATTAAATGTGCAATTAATTGTAGGAAGTTTGCAATACAAATAATAACAAACTTCTTTGTCTTCAGATACTGTTCCTATGTATGACAGACAACATTCTCTCCATCATAATGCCTTAGTTTCTTTTTTTCTTAGCAGTAGAATTTAGTGAGGAGAGCATGGAAGATGCAAAGAACCTTCTTCAGGCGATCTCCTCATTTATTAGAGATGCAAATGCTTATATAAAAGGGCAGCTGGTGTGTGACCCTGTTAGAGAAGACATATTGTGGGAAAGGTAAGTGCACCTCCTGTACCTTAAAAGACGGTGATTATGTGAGCAGTAGTTCACTGACAGGCTCAGAGGTTCTGTTTAAGAAGCAGGACAAGAAAGACTAAGCAGCAGTCCTCCCTTCCAGCCCAAAAAGCAAGGGCAGGGGTTTTTTTTAAATTCTCCTTCTAGCCAGCTGTTTTGCTCATAGTCTGCCACGCTCAGTTCATTGTGTTTTTAAAATCTGTGTTACGTATCCAGTGTGCCTCTCCTAACACAGGCATCTTTCCCCCTCGTGAGCAATGTAGGAGGCAAAGCTATGGCAGTAGTGGGGCTCCCCAGTTCGTGAATAGAACTGGGCAGTAGTGACTGGAGAAGAACGAAGATGACTGAAGAGTGAAACACCTTGGGCACGTGAATTTGTAATCCAGCTGGCTGGCACTGTGGTGTGCAGCAGAGGAGAGAAGGGGCTACTGAGAGACTGGCCATGGGCAAGGGATGTCACAGGGAAGGAAGACATTACAGTTGTTGTGACCCTGACAATGGTGATGAGAATCCTTTGGAGTTCATTATGGAAATGAGATTATCCTTAGGACTGAGATGTGCTGTGTGTTGGGTGCAATGCTGACAGCAGGAGCATGGTGCTCTGGGGTCAGGGTAGGAGGGGCATTGAGTGCCCTGAAGCAAGGTTAGTGCGGGCAGCTCTGGGCTCTAGAATCAGAGGGGAGACAGCCTGTAGAGGTGAGAGGCAAGCTTCCTTGTGGGTCAGGCACCTCACTGTTGGGGAAGCTTGTGGCCACGCTGACTGATGGTTGCAAGGGGCACTAGAGCACGTAACAGGCAAGTGGAGTTGCATTAACTAGCTGTGGTATTTGGCAAAAGCAAATCCTTCAGCAGGAGGCTGCAGGAGATCTGTTGGTGCAAGATAAAGCTGAGAGGCATGAGGAAGTTGAAATGGATAGTCAGTAGGGGATGTGTGGGAGGGCACAACTTGTGTATCCCTAGGTGTAAAAACAACCAAAATGAAACAAAGCTCTTAATTAGCAAAGTGTTAGATACTCAGTGGAGAGGGGGAAGCTTGCAGGGAAAAGTGTTGGGAGGAATGAATTAGAACAGCAGCCATCCAGTATCTGTCTGAGGGGAGGCAGGCATTCCAGGCAAAAACATTCAGAAACCGGCAAAGTGAGGCTCAGGAGAGCCCCAGAGACGCTAGCTTGAGGTTCCCCAGCTAACACTGCCCCTTGAGCTCTATTGGGAAATGGCATCCTTGCGCCAGCACTGTCAAGCTCTGGTTCACCTGGCTGGCTGTGGGACCACACTGCCAGTAGCTGTTTGTAGCTCCCCATTTATGCCTGCTGCTCTCCTCATCTCCCTCTCCAAGTAGCTGCAGCTGGTGGCACTGGTTCTGTGGTGATAAGTACTGGTTGCCTGCTGGCTTTTGGCACTGGTACACAAATGGTCCCACTGGACCTCTCTATCTGGGCCATGGTGAGCGGAATCCCTTGGGATTGGGATTGGACTCTCCTGGGAAATGAGGAAGCAGTGCTTGGTTGTGAGTCTGAGCCTGACAACAGGATTCTTGGCCAACCCCAGGACAGCTTTCTTGCCTGGCACTAGAGTGCTGCCTGTGATGTGCCTTTTGGAAGAGAAGCATGCTGTTAGCATGATAAATGTGCTCCTGGAAAAAAAAAAAAGCAGAATTCAGTAAGATCCTTGATGTGCTTAATATCAGCCTCATTTTCCATCTGGTTTTAAATGATTTAAGGCAGACTTTGCTCTGTTGTTGTTGGCCCCTCTGATTAATCATGTATATTTATTGAATAGCTGTAACACTTAAGATTTTGACATGCATCAAGTTTGTCCCTTCACAGCAGAAAGATGTATTCTCCCCGATGAGTGTAGCACTGCCCATCACAGGACATCCAGGAAGGAGATGGCAGTGTCCTTTCGATGACTCCCTCTGGCTGAATGGCTGATGAATTCAGCATACTGCTGGCATCTTGTATGTCTTATCTTAAATGTTATCTTTTCTTCCTGAAGGCTAGCCAACACAAAAGTAACCGTGAAGGCTGCATTTGCAGATGACTTTGACACCTCCAGGGCTGTTGCAGCAATTATGGACCTCATTCACCATGGCAACAGACAGCTTAAGGCTGTTACTAAGGTAACCCATTAGGATACAGAGATCAGAAAATGACAGCTGTCCACTGTCCTACTGCTTAATGCAGACAGATTAGTTTATTGTTCACATAAGAAACCAGCAGAAACAAAGCTCCATAAATTGTTGACCTTAATGGAGCCCATTTGTCCTGACTGTGACCCTATCACAGGAATTGTGCATGGCTATTGTTTTGTGCTTCGTTGTGTCCAGAGGATGTTTCTTTCCTGCTGCCCTATATTATTTATACCTAAGGTTTTTGAAAGGCCTGAAGCCGTTGTGACATGCTGCTAATTTTAGTGCTGGTTCTGTGTTCTTACCCTGCTTCTTTGCTTAATATCCGTGCACAGAAATGAAGCTGAATTGGGAAGTGGTGGGGGGGTGGTTGCTGCAGGGGCTCTGGCTGGCAGACCCAGGTGCACTGGGCAGTCTTCGTGGTGAGTTCAGCAGTGGGGACTGAGTGGCTTCTGCTGTCAGCAGACTGTAACTGGCATCAGCATTCCTGCATGAGTCTGTCTTCAGATGGCTTTTGGCAAATTAAGACCTTGTTAAGATCTCTCATGCTGACAAAAAGAAAGCATCTGGTATGGACAAGACTTGAGCAATAAACACTATCTGAAGCATTTCTGGGTTCTCCGTTTACCAACAGCTCCCTTTGTCACTCAAGGTGAGCACCTCAGCTTTGTTGCTGTGCTCCATGAGTGCTGGTTTCATTATGTTCACCATGTTTGTGCAGTAAAAGAAATGTGTACATGGTAGTAACTGGTTTTAAGAGAGAATTAGCCTGTTGGTTTAGAAATCCTGCCTCCTTCTGGTCCTGTTCTGGCATTGGCTGTAAATTCTGTCCTTAGAAAGTCCTTAAAGTCATTTATCTTTAAAAAATGACTCTCTGAGTGAATCTCTGACCTGCAACACTTTGCGGCAGGGATCTGTAATGGCATTACCACTCCTAGATAAAAGTACCCCCATTTTGTCAGTCACTGCTTGCTCCCCCTGAATTCCTGTCAGTTGTTCTGTTGAGAATGGAGGGTATTTGTGGGGCAGCTGATGTAGATTTCTGGTTGGGATGGTGGAGCTTTTCTGGGTACAGCCCAGCTCTCTGGAGTGTTCCCTCTTTATCGCTGTGAGTGTAGTTTTTCTCCTTAAGAACTGTGAGTAAATCCACATAACAACTTACTCCTCTCTTTAGCCTTCCTGCTAAACATTTCTCACCTTAGATGGCACGCTGCTATTCCTTGCTCCCAGTGGCCTGCTCCAGCTCCCTCCAGTTCAGATCTTCTATACATTTTAGACTATGGCTTATCTCAGGCCCTAATGAAGATGTCAGATAACATCCAGTACCAGCTGCAGATTTGCTTGTGCATGTCATCACTCTTATTTTTGAGTCCCTTAAATTGCTCCTCAGTCTGTCATTTAATCCTTATTTTATTGCTGCTGCTGATTGCTGGTGCTACTAGGGCATGACAAAATGCCATATGCTATTTCAAAGTGGTCTCCACATGGATAAAATCAGTGAGATACTCAAAGAATTATTTCTTTTTAATCTTTTGTATTCTAAATGCCCATGAATCTGGGATTTTGTTCTTTTTATTTTGTTTCCATACACACAGCCCTTTCATGCCCAGAAGTGCTATATTTAGTTCTAATTTACTGCACACGTGTAACGTGTGGCAGATTCACACATCTCTTCTTGCTGCGCAGGCTGGTGATAAGCTCTTCCCTTCCCTCATTTACTTAAATCCCTTCCCTTTGTGCTATGAGGTGCTTTTATATCTCTACAAGATTGCCTGTCTGGGCAGGTGTTCTGGTGGACGTAGATCTATATAATTAGTAATAGTTTTCTCTTGTGCACTAGGCTACAGAGAGATGCTGGGTTCTGTAATATGTACTGACTGGACAATCTCTTTTGAGTGTTTTCTAAACAGGATGCTGGATCTCCTAGAAGCTCTGTTGTGTATGGAAGCATTATTTCCTATATAGAAGGCTTTTTCAGTGCCCTTGGGATGTCCTTTGGAGAAAGACAGGTAATGAAATTTCTCTTCTATGTATTCTAGTATATGGTAGCAGCCCCAGTGTTACGTTTCATAGAATGCTTTCTGAAAGCATCAGATGTAATAGTTATTTATGATTTTAGTAGACTTTTCTGCACCGCTTGCAGTTTCTCCTGTGATGTTTTAGGAGAGTGTCTGAGCAGGTGGAACAAAGTATGGGCTTTTTAGTTCTTGCAGGTACTCCTGTGTGACTTCTGCACCAATTACGCTGTGGAAATGAAGACTGAGGAATGAAATAAGAAAGAGTTAGCATTGGAGGCCTTTAAATTGTCCTGTTACGTGTTTGGCTTTTCCTCTTTTCCCCAGCTTTTCCTCTTCTTCCTGATGGTTGCATCCAGGCTGGCTTTGATAGCTGTGTGAATATTTGCAGTTTTGAGGGGTCCCACTCCTCTGCAGAAAGCCAGCCTGCTCTGCTTTGAGGTGTGGGGAGGGGAGGACAGTGAGTTGGGATGGGGCCTTTGCATAACTAGTTCTTGGAAAGATAGGAATGGGGAGAGAAAAAAAAAGGAGAGAAAAGCTCAAAGCAAAGTACTGAACAGGAAGGAGAGTCATCAATATGGAGGTGATATCCTGATGTATGGAAAGGGAGCATTTAAAATGACACAAGGTGTTGGAGAATAGAAGGCTGTTCTTTGCTCCTTTCCTGCTCGAATATGGAGCTGAATGAAAAGTAGCGGAAAACTTTCTGCAGAGAAACTGTTCTGCAAAAATTTATTTTGGGGAGGGGGAGAAGAGAATAAGAATGTAAATAACAATTTTCATCCTTTGAAAATCAGGCAGTATGGCGGTAAATGCATTTATTTAGTTTACCTTCATGGACTTTGTCACAAAAGTTCTTTCTAAACAGTGGCTGGATGTGATTTGGCTGTGTATTACTCCTCATAGCCTGTGGTTTACATGTTATTTTTTAGTGGCATACTAAACACTTAAATTTTTTTGTTAGTTGGATGGCAAAGTCATTCCTCCAGGTTCGGGGCTGTCTGTATGCAGGTGTCTGCTGCACGTATATTTTTGCTGAAACAAGTATCTGAATGCTTTTCTTTGTTGTAGGCTGTGCTAGTCCCTTTCTCTGTGGCAGGAGGATCAGCAGAAGATGCTGGTCTGAGATAAGCAGGAAGAAAGGAGCAGCTGATCAGACTCTTCTCTGTTTCTCTGCTCTTTCAGCTTCCAGTGAACGAATCGGTCAAAATCTATATCAGAAAGGTCCATGGGTCACCACAATTTAGTAAATAAATGGTGTAGGGATTGTTCCCTGACCCTGAGACCAGCCACAACAACAGCTCAGCATCCAGCCTTTCTTGCCCCTTAGCCAGTAGCCCCAGGCATGCAGCTTGCTAGGAGCAGTCCCCGACCATGGTGGGACCTGTGTGCTGTGTGGGAGAGGGCTGCCTGGCCTGGACACTGCTGTGCTAACAGTGCAGAGGATACAGGGAGCGGTGTTTGGGCCCCCCCATTTGGATGTTTGCGTGTGGCCTGTGGCTCTGTCTTGCTCCTGGGCTGGGATTCATCCTAGCTAATCAGCCTTACAGTCTAATGTAGCTGCCTGTGCTTCTGAAGTCTTTGGTGGGGATAGCTCATCTCAGTCTGGTGGCTGTATACAGTAAGACTGCCTGTCTCTCTCTGCATTGGCAAGAGAAGATCTTATCCACAGGGAGGTAAGATGAATCCATCTGAGAAGGTGATGAGTGAAAACTATTGTGCCTGTTTTAGAACTGGGAAGCTTTTGCTCTGCCAAAGAGTGCAGAGTTTTGAGTGTATTGCACATGCAGCTGGGGCCAATCTGTGGAGTAAGCAAGGGCCAGAAATTTGAGATCAGCCCTGAGAGGCTACACAGTGTTTTATGTGGAAATCAGATTGGTTCATTTTCTAAAGCTGTTCCTCCTTTTAAAGGCTTTCACTCCGGTAGGTGCCTGGTTTGAACTCTTGCAATGGTGTTAGTAGAGGCATGTTTCTTGCTCCCATCATCATGTCTTTCCCTTCTGTATTTAAGTATTTATCTGCCACAGGTTACTATGGAGCGTTTCTGGCACTTAGATTTATTATCTTCTTTGATCTCAAACTTTTTCTTTAGTATGCTTACATGTTTTGAAAGCTTGGGGAATTTGCTGCATTTCACACTCTTATCTTCAGTAGCTTCCCTGTCACCTCCTCCTCCTGCCCCTCTTTGTTTGTCAGTGACCTCTGAAACTCTGCTCCCTTTTGTTCCCATCCTGCCATTCGCTGACTAAAACCAGTCCCCTCTGGCTTTAATTACTCAGCTGCTCTTCCTCTCCCAGATGATGTTGCTGCCAGGAGCTTCGCCCCCGGCCCTGGTGTGCTTTGTGCTCCCGCTCTTGTGTCATAGTGATAAAACACCACAGTGGTGTTCTCTTGTTTGTTGGAGGTTTGTCCTTTTCCTCCCCCTTGGGACTTTGCCTCTGATGAGAAACAGGGATGATCTCTGTGCCAAGAGCGAGACCAGGAGCCTGGCTGTGCCAGTGCTGAGGAGTGGCCTTCCTCTTCAGCTGACCCCCAAGCTCCTGTCCTGGCAGCTGTTGGAGCAGAGCTCTGTGAGGAGCGAGTCTGTTCCCTTCCTGAGGCATTGACCAGCGAGACTCCTGCCAAGCCAGAGGAGGCTGAGGAAGCTTGGAGGTGGCTGAGGGGAGGAAGTGGCTCAGCTACAGCCAGGAAACACCCATGCCCTGTGTGCAGTAGCTGCTGCTCTGTCATGATTTTTTGAGTGGCTGAAACTTTGGATAAGGTGGATCAGATGAAAGTTCTGTGGATTTGGGAAGGTTTTCTGTAGATGAAAGGTGAAAGGATAGGATAGACTAGAGACTTAAAGCCAAAATACTTACTTTTCCTGGGTTGTGTTTCCTGAAGGAGGTCTGGAGCTCAAAGACAGTAAGGGGCTGATGTATTTTCTGTCTTTGGACTTTAACAGCCAAGGATCTGTTTGAACTGGAGGCTAGGCTTCCCTTGCTATGCTGGATTCCTGCTGCCAGGCCTTTCTTACATTAACTTGTCTGATCCCTTTTTGAGTTATGCACACTTCTGGCATCTCGGAGGTTTCCTGTGGCAGTGAGTTCCCCACGTGGGTTATGCCGTGTGTTGTGTTCATGTGAGAGCACTCTGCTCCAAGGTAAATGCTTTCTTGTGCAGGAATATGCTGAACTACATCCACGTGTGACTCCACTGTAACTTTGTGTCCAGCATAAGGGAGATGGTGACATTTTAATCCTAGCAATATATGGAAGATGCACAACCAAGAGAGGTGATAAGGTCTCACATTGCTACGGAGATGGGGTTGATGTTTTTAATATCATTCTCAGAAGTTTGTAAAGCACCCTGTTTGATTTCTAGGTGGCTGTGGGAGGAGACAAGTCTGCAGTGCTCTCCAACGTCATTGAGGAGCTGGTGAGGTTCCGCACAAAGGTCCGTCATTACGCGCTGGCTCTGCCGGAAGCAGCAGACGCTGTGCCAGTGGAGGGTGCAGTGGGAGCCAAGGAACCTAAACAGGAGCAGAAGGAAAAGAGGAAGCAGCTAATGCAGGAGAGAAAACCCCTCTTGGAGGCGTGTGACAGTCTGCGTGGAGACCTTGCTGCCTTTGGAATCCACATAAAGGTAGAAGACAGTAACCCCCCTTGTGAGAGTCTCGGTCACTTTTTAAGACAACACTTATTTTTGTCCTTCATTCCCCTTCAGCAGCTTGTGGCGTTGTGCCCTGCTCCCTGTGCCACTGCAGTAGCAGGAGGTGGAAGTCAAGCCCTTGTCTGGCTGTACTGCTGCCTTCTCTTCTGCTCCCCCTCAGCCTGGTGTCTGATAATCCCATAATATTCAGTAATCCCTAAGTTGCCCAAGTTCAATCCAGAAGGAAGGGTGTGAGTAATGTGTGGAGTCTTAAAAAAGATTGCAAAGGAACTGGAAAGTGAACCGAGATGGCTTGTGAAAATAACGCCTTCCTTCTACCCTCCCCACCCAAAATAAGTCTTCATGAGAAAGCCTCTTCCATCTTCAGCAGCTTCATTCCCAACTGTTCCTGAACCACAGGGACTCTGCCTGATTCCTGTACTGCTCCTCTCTCCATCCTGCTTTCTACTTTTAGCCTACACCTAATGCCAGTGTTCTCTTCCATTATCTCAATGGCATCTCTGGCTCGAGAGAAGACCTTCTGTGGCATTACTGCCTCCTCCTGGTTCCCAGGAGCTGCATTACTTCTTTAAAGCACTGCTTCTTCCATTTCCTCTTGGTCACTGCCCTTCTCGCCTCTGCGAGGTGAGGGTCAGCGTTGCTCCTTGGGTGCAAAATAATCCTCCATGTTCTCTCCCTCCATCCAGTTTATGCTGCTCATTTTTCCTTTGCTTGGGAATTGATCCTGGGAAGTCTGGTTCCATGGTTTTACCAGTGGAAGGATGGAAAGCACAGTGACATCAGGGAGTGACAGCACACATCCACTGCAGCTGCCGAGCGTGAGGGCTGTCACTTGTCAGCGCTCTGTTAAAGCAGAGCGTGGTTGGCTCTCTCCTCTCTCGGATGACAGCGAGCGTGCCGACACAAACCGGGGTGAGGGCCAGAGCCTGGTGGTGGTGCTGAGCTGCAGCTGTGAAAGGAAAGGGAAGCTGGAACATCTGCTTCCTTTAATTTGTTTGTAAATCCCTACTAAACTCGTCTGTCAAGCAAGTTTGCAAATCCAAACAACTGCGCTGAGACAAAGTCTTGAAGAAGCAGCCTGCTTTCTGTCTATTGGAAAAATGCTGTAGCCCCACCTCCATCCTTTCACCGATTTGTTTTGGTTTGTTTTTAAAGGGATTTACATTTGAAAACCCCACAAATTAGTCGGAGGCAGGATTCAAACCATTCCATTTATTTAAAAAAAAAATTAATAACCTGAATCTCAGCACAGTCTGTCCCAGAATAGATTGCTCCAGAAGACAAAGCACACATGCACTTACGAGCACACACAGCAAGCATCCAAAACTAAACTACTGCTTTTTTGCTGATACTGTGACAGAAGGTGTGCTGTGAAGTTTGCTCACACCTTGCTTTTGCAGATCCCAAAGAGTCCTGTAAACTGAGTGATGCAGCTCTGCAATTCCTCACACAGGCTCACCAAAGCACATGTGCAACAAGGCATGGTTACACAAAGCAGGGCTCTCCCCACCCTCTTGCTCATCATGAGTCTGCCTGGCTGGGTCAGCTGATGGCAAAAATGCCCCAGTAAAACCGCACCTAGGGGTCCTGCTTGCCTAATAAGTACTTGAGGAAATTACTTGAATTTCTCATTTCCACAAACCTTTTGAGCCTCGCACTATGCATGCATTAATGCATTTGCCAGCATGCTGCCCTCTGTCACACGAGGCTCAAGCAAGCCAGCAACTTCTCAAGTCCATGTGCAGAAGGAAAAGCAGCGGAACAGATGAAGCATACAAGCCTCAGATCCACCCAGTGCAGTCTAGGAACCCCCCTGGTTTGAGACAGGGCAGGGAGGGGGTGGCTCAAGTCAAAGCTTAATTTCCCTAAAAATCAGCTTTGTAGAAAGGGTAATTTCTCCTTAAGGTTCTAGCTTGTGATTTCCCTACTCTGGTTTCTTCTGTCAGGTTGCTCAATGCAAAGGATGTTGGCTGAAGTTACATAACTTGCAACAGACGGATTAAAAAAACCTATGTGTCTTTTCTTGGCATTGTAGCATGCTTGGAAACTGTGCTACTAAGTGAAATGTAGAAATTGGCTATTTAGGCATCAGAAAGTTTTCATTTTAATGTTAAAAAAAATTTCAGCATTTCCAGCCACTGTCATGAGTCAGCACTTAGGGAACGTTATCATGTGTCAGTGTTCAGATTAACTTTTATTTTCAACCACTGCAGTCAAACAGCTGATTCTAAATAGAATGTTCAATTTAGCTGTAATACCGCCTTTCAAAAGTATGACAGTATTGCATTACACATACTAAAATGAACAGGCTTCTGTCCTGAGTTCAGGAGATCAAACATGTTCAGCAATATATTCTTATGTATTGAGCATGTTTTTTCAGGAACATGAGCCATCGAGACTTGAAAATACGACGGCATGAGTCGAGCAGAAATTACTCATGTGAGAGGCTACACCTTTGTGCAGCATCCCATGCTGAAGAGGTGACATTTCTACTGTGCATTTCTTCCCTCTGAGCTGCAAAACATTGTCTAGTTTTGTTTTACAGCTCTTGAGCATTCTTAGTAGCAGTGGCATTCCTGTGAGATTGTATTGCCACCTCTTTTGCCCAACTGGATGAATAGCGTTGCTGAGTGAATCTCGGTTAAAACCTATGATCCAGACTGGTGGGACTGACCTGCTTACTTTTTCTTACAGGACAGAGCTGCTGTTTCAACCTGGGAAATGGTGGAAGGAGGGCAGACAGAGCAGCAGACTGAGAAAAAAAGCTGATCCTTCATCCTTGGACTTGTTTTTTATTTCAGCTACTTTGGCAACTGTTGTAAATACTAATTCTTTCAAAATAAAATCTGTTGAACAGAATGGCTAAAAATGATAGCGTGTAATTTGAGCAAAACTGTTGGCACTACTGCTTGGTAAATAAATACAGGCCTTGCAGCACAGGTGGTGGAAGCATCCAGAATAAAAGGCAGCATGGGAGCAGCTGCACTGACTTACACAGACATGGGTCTGTTCTACTGCAGGAACTGCCCCAGCCCCAAGCACTCTGTGACCTGACCTTGCCCCGTGTTGCTGACCTGACACAGAATTTAAACATGGTGAAGGCAGAGGCAAGAACTTTGGCCTGTCTTTAAGGTGACAACAATTTTATAGCTGTTGGTTTAAGAATTCTGTTCCTCTCACACATAGGAGTGGGGATACACTTTTAACCTTGAAGTATTTCTTTATTGCAGTGGTGCTGCTTTGGTCCTGTGAAACCTTTATCTGTAACCTGATGGTATCCAGTTACCTGTAAGGCTTGGTATCTTCTGTTTGCTTCTGCACAGAATACATGGAGATGGCTCCAGCACTGGGAGTGCAGCATGCTCAGGATCTCTCCAGAAGTGGGAAGATAAAATTAGTATGTTTAGTTTTCACCTGTTCGGTTACCTTTTTGCTGGCCCCGGCTGCTGTGGCTGTGGGCAGAGGTGCAAAAGCCTCTCTTACACCTGAGGTGACCTGTGTTCCAGGGCCTGTGTTGATATGGGGCTGGTACTTACCTGGTACCTGCACTTCCTTTAAATCAGTTTATGAAAACATAAAAACCAAGAACATGGGTTCATCTACAAGGCACTTGTGTGTTTTCAAAGTATCTGTTCAAAAGGATAAAGGCTTTCTTTTATACTGCTGAGAATAAAATGTGTAGCTATTTTTCTGCTCCCTTTCTCCATTATCCATACTTCCAGAGAAGAGTGGGGTGTCTCTTCATCAGCACTGGGGCAGGTGCTTATCTGACACAGCTGGTATTGCACATGTGCTCGTGGCAGTGTTGTTCTAGCAAAGCAGAGCGAATGGGGAGCAGGCAGCTCAGCTGCTGTGTGAAATAGGATTGGCACACACCAAACAAAGTCCAGTCAATTCGCTATTATTTTTATTTCCTACCAAAAGAAAGTGCTACATTTCCAGAATGTTTAAAAATTGTAACAATTTGTATACATTAGTGAATAACAGTTACAACTTCTGTGTAGCTTTAGAACCAACACGGCAGGTTGAAACCTGTACTGAGCTGTTAATTGATTGACTTCGCCTACAAACGTCATTTAGATTATAATACCACGGATGGTCTAATTACAAGAAAAAATTGCTTATTTTAAAGGAAAGGCAATAGCTGTTTTAAAATCAGGTTTAATTTTCTGATTTCATTGAAAAGTAGTCAGGTTTCTCAAATACATTTAATAGCTTAAGTTTCCCCAAAGTTGTAGACAGTTTACAAAACTGCTTAAACTAAACTCTAAAACCTCATCTCTTAAGAGTAGTCTGTGAACCCTCATAGAGCAACACAAGCAAACACTTAAAAACCTATTTTAAAAATAGGTAACTGGTTTTAAAAGAAAAACAAAAATGCATCAGGGTGAGGTAGTAGTCACAGTGCATCCAGAAATACCAACTCTAAGGGCTGAAGGGAAATACTTGGAGTAGCCTTTCTGATTCCAGGTGCTTTCTGCAGGCAGCTATTGCAGGGAATGAGAACACAGTCTGGTCTGTGAGACACCACATTCCAGCAGAGAGCACTGCAAGAGTGGCTGTGCTGCACAGGTAACATCTGCTGCAGTAACCGGACGCGTTACGTGCTTGTTCTGGCGCTTTAATGAGCAGAAGCAGCTGGAGCTGGGTTGGAGGTTCAAGGGCAGTACCCACTTAAATTTACTTTGCATGAACTTGCCCCCCTCTCCACTCTGGTTCAATCCCTACACGCTTTGACTAGATCTCCAAAAATTTAAGGAATGCCCCTGTGCAAAAGCCCACTAAAGTTCTGCTTTACATCTAACGCTTGCCTGCTCTGCCAGTGCACCAGATCGGTGTGGCCCTGACAGTGTCTGTCTGTCCTGCAAAGATCAAACAAAAGCCTCTATTGTTTTTGCTCTAAAAAAACTCCTGCTTTTTGTAGTACTAAGTACTGTACCTGAAGCTCAAACACCGACCACCCTTTTTCTGTTCCTGCCTTTGACTTGCAGTGTACGCTGCCTGCACACCACTATAAAGGTACAGGTATGGGCCGTGGGCAGCCTTTTGTTCCTTCAACTTGTACTCCCACTGGCTCATTGCTTTCCACCTACAGATCTGTGTGCTGGTCTGCTCTGAGCTCTAACCTAGCAGGCAACTGGAGTCTTAAAAGCACTTCACTCTTCCATGATCTCTGAGAGCCAAAGCAGTTCTGCTGGGTATCACCGAGTTTCTTGCCCCGCCTAGTACCTCTCCAAATGATAATTTTCACAAGTTCATTGTATCCAGTTCCAGATGAGTCAAGACCAGAAAAAGAAACAAATTTATTTCTTTTTCAGGTAAACCTAATTATTGTTTAATTAGTTGTACTGCTAAGATACCTACAGTATATCTTCATACTGCCAAGGGGAACCTTTAAAAAAATTAACACAAGACATTACAGGAAGAGGTGCCTTGTCCAACTGAATTCTGCCTCTGGGACCGGGAATGGGAAAAGGCAACTAATTACATTCAAACTCTTCAGCAACTCTCATGCATTCCCTTTCCAAAGAGGCTTACTTTTTGCTTCTTACTATACTAGCATGGCAAAAAATGAAGTGCAAAAGCTAATTCTAGACAGAGGGTCTAAGAATGACAAGTGACAACCTTGGTACAATCCAAGAAACTCAGTTGAGCTGGTGGAAGAATTTATCTAAGTATCAAGTGCATTTTTTTTGCTGTTCACACTTTAGTTATTGCTCAATAACTATCAAAAAGAACAGGAATACTTTCAGTTTAGTTTTATTATATTATAACAGATCTGCAACTACAGCTTATTTCAGCCGAAACATTTTTGTATTCCAAACTCTTAAAAAATATCTACATTAATCATATTTTTCTATTCTTAAAAATAAAAAATATCTACCTAACATACCAATGCTGCTACAGCACTTGAAAGGGTGCATTATGTAAATTCTACGGTACATGTAATTACTCTTGCAGTCATTGTTCTTCCTTTTCTTCTTCTCTGCTGCTTTGGCTTCAGGTTTCAAAAAGTTTGTTAAAAGCTGTTCCAACTTCTGAAACCATGTCAGAGGCTGTCATTGAACGTCCAAATTTTTGAAAGGCTTGGTGGTTAGACTGCCTCGTGAGAGAGCAAGCTCCAAATGCAGCCACTAGAAAGGGATTTTGACTGAAAGGGAAAAACCAAAAAACAACATTATAAAGAGAATCTGAACACTTCTGTGCAATTTATAAGGTGGTGGACATCATCTTTGTACTCGTAAATATTGGTCAGCATTGCCAGGAAGGCCTCTTCAGCAAACATCTTCTCAGACTCTTGCACTGCAGAGTATCTTTGTCTGAATTTTTTTTAACAAATACTTTCCTACCCATGGCACAGCATATGACTGAGTGAGAAACACCACCAGGTCCAAAGCATGCAAAAGGACAACAGGCTTAGAAAGGGCTAAGGTGTTCCATCAGGTCTAGGTTTACTGATGTGAAGCTTCATGCTTTCCTTCAGAGGAAGACCGAAGTCTCACCTGACAGCCTTTCCACCCCCTTTCCTCTCCATCTGCTTGGTAACTCCATTTAGTTTTGTCTTGCAGGGGTGGGGGGAGGTCATGGGGATGCAGACAAGAGGTGATTTTCAACAGGACCATAATGACTGCTCCAGGGCCTTCATTAGATCAGCTTAAAAGGGGTACAGTGGCAGGTGAAGACCACAACACAAGGCACAGTGTTGAAATGCTTCCTACACACTATAAACTACCCAAGAGAGTGGACCCCGACCCAGACCTCTAATGCTGAACCTCCCCTGGAGAAGCCAGCACAGTCCAGCCACCTCCAGAGCACCTTTTCGGAGGCTGGGCCATGGGAATCACTTCTGCTGCCTTAAAACAGAAAACAACTGCAGAACAGTTCAGCAGCCAGCACTGCGCTCCAGGTTCTGGCTGATCAAAAACCTCACAAACCTCTGCCTCAGCTGAGCACTGCTGCCTGGAAGACACTAAGGACCTCCTGACTCCTCTGCCAAGTGAGTTTTGAGAAGTATCCCAGTGTAAAACACAGGCAAAGCAGGACATGACTTTACAATTAGGCGTTACCTAAGCAGAATTTCCATGTACTCATCAGGTGCAGGGGTATTTAAGCCACCTTGAGACTTAATCTTGGATGCCCAAATACTGCTCTGAAACAAGAGCTGTGCACAGGCTCCTGGGCACAAGGCAGCTAAAGCACCATACTCCAAAAACATCAGCATCCTCCCTACTTAAGCAAGGAATCTTACCTACTGTATACCAGTAGCACCCCTGAAAGCCAGTGCAGTCTCAGTGTTTGAAAATCCCTCTGTACAGACCCACTGTGAAATGCCAGAGCCAGGCACAAACTGGAAGGACTGGCTGGACAGCCTGCAGTGCAGTCTCCAAGCAGATGCCCTAACTCACTGAACCCAAAAAGCTCCTCCTTTCCTGCAACACACAAAGTAGGCAGGATTGGTACAGCAGGTGCCTGTGAAGGGTCACCTTAACACCACTGCAGGAGACACAATGCATTGCTGATGCCAATTATACTTTTCCTTCATCTATAAAATAAAGGATTTTCTGAGCAAGCTGTTTAGAAAAGCCACAGGAGCTCAAGTCAGGAGAGCCTGCAGAACACGTGCTGTGTTTGCTAATTTCTCCAACAATTTAATACTGCTGTGCTGTACCCCATGCAGAAATGAAGACACTCTTTTAAATGGCTTAAAACAGAATTCCTCCTTTAGTAGCAGCTGCAACTTCAGATACCCAGAATGACAAAGGAAACCAAGATTGTGTATGTTAGATTTCAGAATTCTGAAGCCTGGTTCAACTGGTCCCTCACTCCCCCTGGGGCACCTCATGCAGTGCCCCTGTGCTAACACAAGCACAGGCTGGGTACCTCCCATGGACATCTGATACTGTGCACCTGCATGCAGCATCCCAAAGACTACAGAAGGCCTCCACTCCTCAAGCTTCCACAACTCATCACTTACTGAGAAGAGGGACTGTAACTCCCTCACTGCTTATGTTCCTTTCAACTTTATTTAAACCTGCTGCTTTCACAGAAAGACGACATGACTATCAGGACCAGCTAGTGTGGCAGGAACTGACATAATTTAACTAAAAAGCCAACAGCCATCTGCATGGCTGCTTTATGTACAACCAAAATGGACTGCCATTTGCCCTTAAAAGAATTACTCTCTTTGAAATTGTATTTTATTTGCAAGTTTCAACATACCTATCCCACTGAATTACTCAGGCACAATGCAGGAGGATTCACCAAAATAGAAATAACAAAGCCAAACAACATGTCTTTTGAATTACAGATGCTATTGCCAGTGACTACCACTTATTTATCCTTCACACTTTGTCTACGTTCAATTGTTTTGAAAACACATACCTCATACACAAATGTCCTTGCAAACAGATCCAGAGGCTCTTCTGCCCCAGACTTGGGAGATGTTAGATTACTGAAGGGTTTGTCTTACTAAAATTATTACTATGATGTAAACTGCTCTAGAACATCCTTTCATTTTTAAAAAGTACATGGATACCTTCTTACCAAAACTTCCAATTTCATTTGGAAATTTACATAGCAGGTCTACAACAGTTGCCACAGGTGAACACAGACTCACAACAATTAAGTTATTAATTAATATTCATACCCATTTGTTTTTTCAGCTCCAGCAACAAATGCCCAGTGTGCCAAGACTCCAAGAGAACCAGAAAGGAGGTCCCCCTGTCCACCACATCTCCGGCTGCTTCCTTCATGACTGCACACAAGTACTACGAACAGACAAACCAAAAACAAAGTCATGTGCTTTTCCCCCTCCATTTACAATGACAGCATTGCAGCTGCAAGGGTTACCCTCTGAGGCACACAGCAACTAATAGGTGAGAGAGTTAACACAGGCAGCAGAATATGCTGGAATACACTACTCTTAAAAAAAAATAAATTGCATTAACATTTTTAAAACTACTTTTCTCATTACCTTTTAATCCTTTGCAAATAACATTGCACAATGTGCACACTTTCTCCACTTCACTCAGCCTGCACAGGTGGGTTTAGTTGTTCATGTGCCATAATGAGCCATCACCCCAGACTGGACCAGGTCCCTCACAAAGCCATTGCACAAACACAACTCTTCAGCGTCTCCGAGTTTGCAAATGTAAACCAAGGTGTTTAAAAAAACAAATGCAAAATAGAACTAAAATCTCGTGTGTTCTACCATGTCCATCACAAAAATATTTTATTGAAATAGCTTTTCCTTAGGCTTTATAAAAACCACATGCAAGACAGATTTATTTTTTCCTGCCAATCAACAGTGTCTCACCATCCGTGTATGCTTCTGTCAGCAGTGTCACTGTGGATAGGCTGTGTCAGGGTATCAGATGTTACAATTCTATTTTAAATATACAAAGGACCTTGGTGAAACTGATCTCTTTGTGCAGCTTTAACTATGAAGAACATGCAAATGGTTTCACTACATTTAACTCCTTTGTTCTCCACTCTCAACAAGCCCAAGCAGGAAGCCTGGAAGATCTACAAAGCACACAAAAAAACCCCAGCATCAATTCTGCTACCCTTCTCCAAAGTCTCTTATGGGTATGTACCTACCCTTAACTTCTTTTCTTGCTTGTCTCTGAAAAAAACCCCCAAGACAAATTTATTTTCCTCTCCTAGGACAGTGGAAGGGCTGGCAGAATCTTGATTGGCCAAGTGGTGATCCTTAGCATCTCCAGTCAGCTACTGCAAGATTCAGGACTGTGCACACAATCACTTCCGTGCTGCTGAGCACGCCAAATATACAAGCAAAGTATAAAGCAAGACCAGGCATTTCTGGGCCAACAGCTCTTACCTCAAGCCCGGGCTGGGTTTCTCCAAAGTGTATAAACAGAGCACCCCAGGTGTTTTAGAGGGAGTACTGTCCATATTTTTAACATTTATAAAAATTTTTATCTTTCAAACTAATGGAAAAAAACTGCACAGAACTAAAGGCCTTGCACATACATCTTCCTAAATAGAAAGTGGTAAAAAACTACATAATGCCAATAAACCCCTTCCAGTTCATTACGTGCAACAGCAAAGAATTGCACTTCACTTCCATTTCCTACTGATTCTTCCAGCAGTAATTGCAGGGCTCGCGAGGCCAGGCAGTTGTGCGTGTTTGCTGCCACTGAGAGGGCAAAGATTCATTAGTCACCACGAGCACAGCACACACCACTGCAGCCTTGCCAGCAGCTCATTTTCCCAATCACTCTTCTCCCCTTCTCCCTCCCCCTCTCAAATTAAGATTCTGGATGTGTTTCTCAGAGAGCAGTAGCTAATGTCAAATTTCACAAGTGTAATGCCCTTCTGAGTTAGCTATCTGAAGAAGGTGTGCCCTTTTAGGTGGCATGATTTATTTGAATTTTTATTTTAAATACAGTGCTTTGGAGAAATTACCTCTAATTCTACTACTTTGAAGATGCTATCTCACAGGATTTTCACTTTGAGGGCTTGAACTCCTGGCAGGAGGCAGGATGGAAATCCTCTGTTCAAAAGCTTTGGGGCCTTCTGACTGACAGCTGAGCACAAGCCCCTGCTTATTAGCTGTATGTCACCATCTGCCACTATTCTGTAGCCCCACCACCTTTCAGCCATTTTTGAGCTGTACAGGAAGGCAAGATCTCCTCAAACTAGGCCAATTATAATACTCTGCTTTAAAAAAAAAAAAAAAAGAAGGCAGTCTTTTGTTTGTGGTTTTAAAAAATAAGTCTCAAATACATGCAGACTACCTCACAGGCAACAACAAAAGCAGACCTTTGTACTCTGCACACAGATGCTGGAAAACAAATCCATGGAATACCTTCAAAGAAGCAGAACTAGAGGAAATTCGCTTGAATGAGGAGGGAAAGATATAACACTCACACAATTCTTGTGCAGAGGCTTGGTTGATCAAAGAACATCTCAAAATAAAACGACGATGAACATGACAACAGGCAATGGGAAAAGGATTTAAAAACACCTCTGAATTACAGTCATTATTAAAAGCTTAAAATATAAGAAAGAATCCCACAGTGGCATCAAGACAAACTGGCATACTGCCGAATCAACATGGGATGCTTTTCCCAGCCTTCTCCTAGAACGAAAAAATAAAACTGCTGTCTTCACGCTCCCCCAGTGCAACATCCGCCACTGAGTGTCTGAGCCCTGCTGTGAAGACAGTTCCAGCAGTTCTTTAAGGACCATGGGGGTGATGCCTTTACATTGCACCGAGCAGTCCCAACCAGTGGCAATGTTACGAGACCTCGATTAGCTGGACATGGCTGAACAGTCAGCTACGATGCCGAGAAGGTGGGCAGTTCTATTGCCTGGAAACTTGCACAGTGCTCTACCTGCATAAGGATGAAGCTTTTTGTGATCTGTTGTTCAGTGAGGCTGTATGTAGCATGTTCAACTAGGGACGGGCATGTACACCACCAGCAAGCCTAGAAAATATGGTTCTGGGAAGAGCTGAGGAGACCGAGATGACTGGATGCAGGACAATAAGGAAACTACAAAGACTGAAATCACCACAATGTGTCAATTTTGAAAAGGCAGCAGCCAGGGCCACTTAGGGTCAATTAGTCTGACACCAGTCCCGATCAAAACAATGGAGAGGTTCAGTTACAGTTCAACTGACAGAGTGTAAGAGACAGAAACACACAATTGATGCTGGGCAAGCTGGCTGTTAGGGGAGGGTGTCCAGTTCTGTTTTCTAATGCGTCTGGGCAACCAAATCTGATGTCATTATTTCTCAAGGTGATGAATTAAAAAAAAACCCATCTCAGTATAAGTTGCAGTTTTTTAATGAAAACTGATTTATCCCAAGTAACTCTCAGGGAAAAAAAATTATCCAACTCTCTAGCACTTATCCATGCAGCACACATATACTATCAGAAGAAAAGGCTAGATGAAATAAAAATGTCATCACTGAAGAAATGCCTGCAAGGAGATCTGCTAGAGTCAGAAAAACCACAGTCCTATTCAACAGTTCAACACAGTCTCAGCAAGTAAACATCAGATAAATACTGCCAGAGTTTTAGGCAGCAAATACAAGATGTCCCTCACATATAATTACACAGATATCTTGTGTACCTAAATCCACGGAAATAATTTGTACTGAAATGAGTGCAACAAAAACAAAAAGTTGAAGACTGTCACACTGACAGAATATTGGAAAGTAGAAATTCAAGAGTTTTAGGCTCCAAACAATTCAAAACTCTGCCCCAGACTTTCTAGGTAACTACGGCCAAGTCATTTAGTAATGCTATGTTTAATATATTTCAGGCCATAAAATATCTTCAAGAAGTGCTGAAAAGGGACTGATGGTAAGATACACATTAATATTTGTGAAAGCCTTCAGATCATGGTGTCACATGTAGCTGTACCATTGCCAAGTTTTAAGCTGAAAAACTCCCAGCCCAAATTTTACTGCTGCCAAAAGCCCAGAAGAATGACCTATTTATGGGTATTGTGTGTTTACTTAAAAAAACCAAAACACAACAGTCTGTTATGTAATTGAAAATAGCTGTCCTCTCTTTGAAGGAATAAAATCAGAGTGCAGTAGTTTTGCTGACCTCAAGCACTACAAGTTAACTGGGAAGCACAGATTTTGATATGGCTGCATGCAGGCAGCACCATTTACAATACCAGCTCCTAGACACATCACAGAAAACCAAAGTAGTAGAAAAGGCAGTGTGTGTCTGCTTGCTCCTGATTCACCATGTTCACCCACTAGTGAAAAAAATAAATGAATCTCTGGGATAGTTTAGTTGTTCTGATGATGGTCAAGAAGGCTGAAGAGCCTATGTGAAATACCACATTTACTGAGACTGCAGACTGAAAGACTGGAGATTTAAATTTAACTCCTGAATCTCAGACATCCTGAACAAATTCCTTACACTTGTTTTCCTCTTCCAGAGGAGGAGTATTACACTCACCCTAAAGTGGTCAGGAATCCATGTTATGAAACATGACCATTCTAACTTCTGATATGACCCAACTGGATCGGATCAGCTAACAACAGCCACCCCACACAACAAACACACTCTAATTTAATTAAAAGGCTTAAGATTTCCATTGTCTATGCAAATACTGTAGCTACCAAGGATCATTTTGCTCCATCAAATACAAGATTTAGACCATTATCAGATTTTTAGTAAAATCTCTTACTATTATACATCTCTGACCTAGCATATACTCATACTAGTAAGAAATTTATCTTTTTCCTTTTGCAAGTTAGTTCACAGAAGCACATAGCTGGAGATTGTGGACTCCCAGAAACATGTCCCAGAGTGCATACAGACAGGGAAACAAAGTTGAATGACTCTGGCTGGAGAAACAACTCAACTGGTGTGGAAAATGTAAGTTGGCTTTTATATAAAGGGTGCTTATACTTTTTTATTCCCTAATCACACTTTTAAAACTTAGGTAAGTCCTTGAGTGTGAGATAGAGCAGGCAATTTAAGTTAGCCGAGAATGACCCGAATTTTACATCAATGTTGTTGGACAGGTACAGGAGCCAGGGGCCAGGTGAACAGTGCCAGGGAGAAGCCGGCTGGGCTGCATGTGCCATAGACACCACAGTGGCACCAGGGACAGGAACCATCACCTCCCCATTTTGCTCATTCTGCAGAAGCAGGACTGGAGACAAAGGTGCTGCCTCTCAGTTAAAAATCTCGGTGAGATTTGCTCAGCAGCTGTGAGCGAGCAAGGCAGTGACAAGCACTGAACAGCTTCCTTTCCAGCTGCGTAGGGAGACGAATGGCTGGAATTAGAAGTAGTGCTTGTGGACTTATGGCAGGAGTTGGATTTTTGTCCCATAGTCAGTACTCAGTATTCTGTCTCGCGTGCTTCCTTGCTTCTCTTGACCATAGCTGCAGCTGAGCAGCTGGAGAGAAACCAAACTTGGCTACTGGTTCCAGGCAAAAGTAGCGGGATGGTTCTCATAAAAGCTTGCTTTTTGGAAGGGAGAAGGGTCAAACACAGAAAAGCTCATTATAATGCTTAAAAATCCAAATCCTCTAATTCAAGGACGTAACCAAATTTTAAACGTTAGGAACAAAGGCTGGTATAATCACACTTTATTGTTGACCAGTTCTCCAAAGAATAATAAAAAGATAACCTTAGAGAGCTGTGCCATAGTGAATAAAAGCTGACTTACCTTTTACCCACAGGCTGAGTACTCATTCCTACCCTGGTCAGTGATGGCACTGATATCACCTACCAAGAGCATGGTGAAGCTCATCTTTGTACAGCAGGGAATCAACAACTGTAGACCAAGCTATAATGTGAAATTGCAAAAGGAAAGAGAAAAAGAGTATATAAAACTTAATTTAAAATCTTGGTGATTATGTTTACAGGCCAGTTGGCAGCTCACTATTGAAATGGAGACAAATTTTAGAAAAAACCTCCTTTATAGGGGAGGACTTCTACTGCTTTCACAGAGGCCAGTATGTGGCTGAGGCCATAAGGAATCACCTGCACCAGCTAGTCTGATCTGTGAAAACAGATCTCAGAGGTGTCCAGATGCTTCAAAGTTTGTGAATCTAGCAAAGTTTCAGGTATGTTGCTGTACCAGGTAATTTCTCTGTCTACTAATAAAATCTGACTTTGAATTTACTCAACTTCAGCTTCCAATCAGAATTTATTGAGCCTCTCTGCGTAGATTACAAAGCTTTTTTTTGAGAGTAATTCTTCAACACCTTATGCCAAATCACCTGGTAACTCTTCCTGTCTTCTGGTAACAGAAGTAAACTGTCTCCTGCATTTCTTACAGACTCAAAAGTACTGTGAAAATAATCACTACACTCACTCTAAGCTATAAAGCATTCACAAACCCAATCTTCCCTACTGCAAAATTTGGCATCTTCAAAAAGCCTTCCTTCCACAGCAACTAAGCAAAAAACACTGAAGTTACATGGTTAAGTTTGCAATTTCTCAATTTCTGGTTTTCCCAGAGAGCCCTGAGACTTGCTTTTTTTTTTTTTTCCCCCTAGAAAGCACACGTGCAGTATATTCCCAAAGGAGAAAGTTTAAAAGTAATATATGCAGACTACAGTGACAGTATGCTGAACACAGGAGGTCAAGCAGGAAATGCCTAATAGGTAGGGCTTAAGCACTACAAATGGATGATGACACGATAAATAAAAGGCAAGAGGAGTACACAGATATTTTCATAATGTTTGATTGTGCTCAGAGGACATTGGCCTGATCCAATAATCTGGATTTCCCTCACACTGGAATCATGATGTATGTAGTCTTAGCTGCAAAAAAAATGACATCAGATCAAAAGAAGAGACAGATGAAAAATAAGAGCAAAATACCTGGGAAAGAATTAAAGGTCAGAGACATGACAACATATTCCATGTTGTGGCACAGAGCACACAGTAGAATCTCCTTTCTCAACATAATTTTGCATTTGAGAAGGTTTTTTAAAAATGACCAGCAGACTAGACCCAAAAGAACACTACTGTTAAAGGGAAGCTGAAGCCTGTAATTTCTGCAAAATTCTCAGGAACCTTCTTGAAAGTCATGCAAAGTCTAAAACCAGTTTTTGTAACAGACATTATAACCTGCTTTCTTAGCTCAGTAATGCTGCCTGTAATGTCTGTAATACAACAAAGCATCAGTGATAGCACCAAGGTAAGAACAAGAAAGCAGCCTATAGCTGGACATCAATCAACTGCTATAAAGGCACAGAATTGTTTTTATTCCAAAACAAAAGCCATTTCACTAATAGAAAAAAAATATCAGAACACAACAGAGACAAAGAACAAGGTGGGGGAAAAAAAATAAACCATTAAAACACCCCAGCAGCACACAAGACATACATGAACTTGCGCCACATACAAACATTCAAGATTGAAACTGGGAAGAGCTTCAGCTGTTTCCTGTTTTTTTTTAATTCTGCATGGCAAGAGACATTGGAGACAGTGTTACGTCAAGAGCTAACAGTTCAAAAGGAGAACAGAGATATACTAGATAATGTACTCAATCTAAAGCGCTCACCCAGTCTTCCCAATGTTCATTTAAAAAGCAACAATCCTGTATAAAAAGAACATTGTTGACATAAAAGCAGAGAAGATGACAACTACAGTGCTCTAAAGCTCTCTAGCTGTCATAAACTGGAGTGAAGACATTTTATCCTTAAGTGGAGTTCATCCACCCTTAAGCCTGGCCTGACTGTCCACGGTTACAAATCAAGTCTACTATGAGTGCAATATGACAGTAGACTTCCTGTGGGGACACCTGGGTACTATAAGAGGACGGTCCTTTACCACATGGATGTAACTGTATTGCTTCCAGGTCCCAGTTGTTGCATAATCTGCTACAGTATCTGCACTAATGGGGTATGTGGAAGGCGGCTCTGCACAAACCAGTTGTATTCATTGCATCTGTTTTCTGTTATAAAAGACTTCCATGGCTCCCAGTAATGACAAATTGACTGTATATACAAAACAGTTCTGAAGCAGTATAAACATTTATCAGAGATTAGCATTTCAAGTAATTAAAAGCAGAGCTACTGCTCGTTATGTATGTGAAGTAAGACGATGCAGTCAAAATGTGTTGAAGGCACTTGTGAATAATTTTATAGTGATCACAGTAAATGATCAGTATAAAAAGCACTAGACAAGCAACTAATTTTATTAAGTATACTTTAAACCATATTGGTATGTGATTGTTGTAATGGCAACCTAGAGTTAATTGTTTCATTTGTCAGGGCTGCTGTACAACTCCTATACGTACATGCTAATCTACAGCCCCGTGATGGACAGCATCAAGGAACTGAGCAGGTCATGAGCCTCAAGACATCTTCACTTTTCACACACACTGATACATGGTGAACTAACAATATTGTTTTGCATCAGTTTAGCAATGACAGCTGCACTTATATAAACCATCTCAGCAAAGAACTTTCAAACAGTTCACAACAATTAAATAATTAATTTCTCAGTATCTATGTAATGTAAAACATAATGTCATTTAAATGAGAAATGAAATCAGCAACTTTTTTCAGAAAATAAATTTAGTTTCACTCTTAAAATATAAATTTACACAAATCATCTACAGGTGACCTGCAAAGGCAGCACTCCCTCCAATCTTCAGGGCAATACAGCCAATTGCTATACACTCTACTGGACTAAGATTGAAAGCAAACAGAACAGAACAATCACACTGCTAAAAGCAGGAGGCTTCACTTACCTTTCTCTCCATCTGAAATAAGATCTCTTTCTCCCTTCTGCACAACTGTCAAATTCCCCATGGCTTGGCTGAGTCTTAACACACATCCATGATGATCACTACTGTCTACGGGGTCTCTAAGCTACAACACAAGAATTCCATACACAGTACATATTTTGCTACTAGAACAACATATTCTAACACACGCTACTTACATACGCATGGGGGAAAAAAAAAAGGCAACATCATCAGTCTTTCCATGTATTTTTTTCTATACCCACTGCAACTTTAAAAATGCATGAGAATGGGTCTTCTTTAAAGAAGAGTTCTGTTTAGGAATATGCATTCTTGCGGCAATTATCCACATGGAATAAAAACCCAGAGAGTGCTTCCCTCACATATAAGAAACAGCACATAATATTTCAGCCAGAAATAAGTTACTTATTTTCAAGGACAAAAAGACTAAACTTTCACATACTTAAATACCAAAAAGGCAAACAGCTCACCATGGCTTCATAGAGTCTACTAAACTCCATATAGTTTGGAGTAAGAATAGCTCGCTGGTAGCCTTGAATAAGAGAAGGCTGCTGGGAAATGAGCCACAGTCCATCCTGCAAAACACAGTAAGAAGAGCATTTACTGAATAGATTCTTAAATATTAAACCACTGACTGAAATCAAGGAAATACTTACTGCATCAATAATGATAGGAATTCCTTTCACTTTCGATTTCTCTATAATACCCTGCAAAAAATGCAGATATTTTTAAGATGCTTGCTAATTTAGATCTCGTAAGATCCAAACCAAATTCATACAATAAATCTGACCATGTAAGTTGTTGTTTTTACAAAGTGATAGAAAAAGATGTTATATTCTGCAAACTAATGTAAAACATTTTCATATCAGCAGGTAATTTTATAATCACAATGTTTTCTCCCTGGTTTAACTGTTCACAGAGTTGGTATGTGTATTGGGTATTCATGGCAAGGTTTTGGGACAGGGAGGAGGGGCTACAGGGCATCCCTGAGAAGCTGCTGGAAGCTTCCCTCATGTCCAATAGAGCCAATGCTAGCCAGCTCCAAGACAGTCCTGCCACTGGCCAAGGCCAAGCCCAGCAGCGACAGTGATAGCATCTCTGGGATAATAGATTTAAAAAGGGGGAAAAGTTACTGTGCTGAAGCAATTGCAGCCAGAGAAGAGAGGAGTGAGAATATGTGAAAGCTACAGCCCTGCAAACGTGCAGGTCAGTGAAGGAGGGAGAGGAGGTGTTCCAGGCTCTGGAGCAGAGATTCCACTGCAGTCTGTGGGGCAGTTCACGGTGAGGCAGCTGTGCCCCTGCAGCCCACAGAAATTTACAGGGGAGCAGAGATCTGCCTGCAGCCTGTGGAGGACCCCATACCAGAGAAGGTGGAGGCCCAAAGGAGGTCGTGACCCCATGGAAAGCCTGTACTGAAACGAGCTCCTAGCATGACCTGTCGCCCCACGGAGAGCAGAGCCCATGCTGGAGCAGTCCATTCCTGAAGGACTGCACCCCATGGGAAGGACCCATGTTGGAGCAGTTTGAGAAGAACTGCAGTCCATGGGAACTCCACTGGAGACATCAGAGGGACCCCATCGTGGAACAGGGGAAGAACGTGGAGTCCTTCCCCCGAGGAGAAAAGAGCAGCAGAGATAACATGTGACAAACTGACCAGAGTCCCCATTTCCCGACCCCCTGCACCACTGAGAGTGGGGAAATGCACTATTTTGGAGTTCCAATAAGCTTGGGAAGAAGAGAGGGGTGGAGGGAAGGTGTTTTTAGCATTTGGTTTTATTTCTCATTATCCTACTCTGATTTCATTTGTAATAAAACTCAGTTAAGTTCCCTAAGTTAAGTCTGTTGCACATACTTCAATATAACAGTAACTGGTGCATGATCTCTCCCATCCTTATCTTAACCCACAAGCCTTTGTTATATTTTCTCTCCCCTGTCCACTGAGGGGAGTGACAGGCAAGCTTTAGTGGGTACCCGGCATTCAGTCAGGGTCAACCCACCACAATATGCAAACAAACAAGCAATCTCACCCACGCTGCCTGCTGCAGGAGGCATGTAATGCCAACACAAGTCACACACAGTAAACATATATCTTCAATTAAAAACCCTAGAAAAATCCCAGTGAGTACTGCCTTGATAGAAATCTACCAATAACTATAACACTAACTTCAGCTGCTTTGCTGCTGACCGTCCCACTGCAGTATGTTTATGTACAAACTGAGACAAGCAGTATGTATGATGTCATTTCACCATGGTCCTGAAGGTTTTATGCTTTGAAAGCAAAACCAAGGTAGCCCAGACAACAGACCATTTGTAAAAGTGTTTTTTTCAGCAAGCAGTATCTCCGAGCAGACTGTCTGCCCTTGTTCTCTCTCCTAACCCAGCAGCAGCAATGACTGATCCTCAAGATTTTTAATGAGCAGTGGCTGACAGTCAAGTTTTTTTCAGTGTTGGTTATTACCAACTCATCTTTGAAGCTGGAGGGTTTATCCTTTTCCTGTATAAGATAACAGAGCATGGTATCCATCCAAAAGTCTAATTACTTTTGAATGTTATTAAGCTCTTCAGATTAGCTATCATATGGCACTGAGCTTCGCAGGTTAGCAAGACATGATGTAAAGAATAAGGGAGCAATTTTTAATTAATGTTCAGGGTATTGAACATCTCTCTTGTATAGGGGTCAAAATAAATACCACCCACCTTGCTCCCTGTAAATGATTACATATGACATATACATATCCTCACAAACATTACTACCTGATTCTGATTTTTCCAATACCAGTGGAAAATATTTCCCTTTTATTTCTTTTGGGCACTGTTTGCAGTTTGGAAGCATGAGACTGAAACACTATCCACTGCTCCAAGCTTGATGACTTGTCTCAACACACAGCTGTGGCTGCAGTAGAAGCTACTAGAGAATAGTAGCTTTCCTACTTACACTTGCACAACTTGGGCTGTGTGTCAGACTGCTCGGTGCCCACCTCCTTTGAGACCCTTGGAGAACACCACAGATCCTTAACTTATACTCAGCTACTTGAATAATTTTGAACCAATCACAAGTTTTACGCAACTCACACTGTTCAGCTACTACTAAATTATTCAAATTTATTAGTGAGTATACTTAGCAGCTGTGGGAAGATGGAGTCTTAAAACATACCTAGAATTAACTGTGGCATTCCAAAAACCAGAGCACCTTAGTTCCAAAGCTTTTAAGAAATGTATGAGAGAGTACTTTCTTAATTTGTTCATGTTAATCTGCACAGATGTGCACAGCTCAGTTTCCTTCACAGAAGCCGCACTGCTTTGCCCCTGCTGTGTTAAGTTCATTAACACTTACGTTTAACTTGACTCACTTTGTAACAGTGAAACAAGGCTGTGGATCAAACAACCACGTTTCGTGTTTTGCTGTTTGTATTTTCCTTGTATAAATGAATGTTATAGATCCAACAGCCCAATTATTTTTGAACCATACTAAGTTCTTCTGATTAGATATCATAGGGCACTGAGACCCAGATCTCAGCAAGATCATCCTCCCCCAGTCTTTGAAGATACAAACACCTTTTACTGCAACCTAGTTTTCTAACTGGTTATAATTAGAATATTTTGTACATTAGCAGCTTCACCAAACTCCTTCAATATACTTAAAATGATTACTGCTCCACTTCCCACTAATATGAATCACCAGTTTATTCTAGTATGTCAACTTCAGTAAGCCAGTCTTTCATGACACTTCATTTTCTAAAACTAAAAAAGATTCCCCAGCAGAGTCAGAAAGGAAGTCTGACGGAAGACACCAGATCTCAGGAGTCCTTAGCCTTCCAAACTACTCTCTTAAATGCATTATGAGCAATCTAGGGAAGGAATTTTGCCAAAGTTCTGTTCCCCAAACAGTTAAGGTTTGGCAGTTGCTGTTATTGTTTGGCCCCTTTTCATGTTTCCTCATAATTGTCATCTTGGCTACTGGAATCTCTTGCTCTCTCCTAAATAAGCAATCCCGAAGATCAACTGTATACTAAAAGAATGTACGTATAAGATTAAAAAAAAATGGAAAATACAAAGCATGAAAGTGTATCCACAGGTAAATAACATCTGGAAGGCCAGATCACTGGTACACTCCAGAGAAATAAGCTGTTTTTTCCTAATTATGTTTTGAGTTCCTACCTCTCTAGCACATCCTCCACAATCCTGAAACATTTGACCTCTACTCTAAAGAGAAATTTCACCTTGCTAAGTAAAACCTACTAGGCAAGCAACTTTTATTGTGTACCAAGTCTCTGAGGTATCAGTTTCTAATCTAACAGAATGATCTTTGCTTGTTCTTCCTCTACTTATAAAACAAATAATCAGGGGATACCAAAGTCATCTGTCTTATTTAGAAAGCTCACTTTTGATTAAAAAGACTGCCAAGCAATAAAAAACAAGCAAACGAACAAAAAAAAGCCCCTATCCCAATCATTTTCCTTTCCTCTTCCTTCCTTAAACCCAGACAAACTGCTTGGAGATACACAAGGAAGCTCAGAGAGGAAGTTCTGGGGCGGGAAGGGGTGCTTTCGAAACTGCAGTAAACCAGTAAAAATCATGGAAACTGCGTAAGACAGCCCCACGTTCGAAGGACTAGGCATTCACAGGAGAACCCCCGTTTCCTACTCACTGTGGACAGGACCACTGGAGAGCAGTTCACCCCATGCAGCTTAGATTCCACATTTAGGCTGGGATGAATAGCCAACAGGCATACCTGTCTCACCTCAGCTATCACAGGGGCTACAGAGACACTTTACCATTCCATTTTTAGACACTGGGAATTTGGCGAGATAAAGCCCACTTTTAAACACTCTATTTCTGCAGATATTTATTTAAAAACCCTTAAATATTTGCATTATGGGGAGTTTATTGCAATAATGGCAACATCCGCTATGCAGAGTACTTTGTTCCTGGAAGCAAAAATCAATTTTCAGCTGTATTTGTACCTTGGTTTTTGGCATGGCCTTTTTTGGTTAATACCTGTAGATGCAGAAGAACCTTCACTGTTAATTGCCCAATTAATACTGCTCAGACTAACTCTGCTCTCACACCAAAACCTATTTAACAGTTCCTGATAGAATTCTATGTATGAGCAGAAACCATCTGTTCAGTTTTATTCAATGTAACAATTATTTCTATGGGAAAGGATTTAGAAGAGAACACTGACAATTAAAAATATTAAGAAGTGTCACTAAGACAAAAGCTGAAATCCAAACACCAATGACAAGTGAAGAGCAACACATAGAGATATCAATGATAAGCCCAGGACATCACCCCTTCCCTTCAAACAGCATTTTTAATATTAAGATTTTGAAGATTCTAGCTCCAGGATATCCCAGTGGACAATCTTTCTGTGCACAGAATGTATTATACTACAAGAGTGGTGGTCCAGCTTGGAGCAAGGCAGGAGCACTTCCTTCAGTTGATTCCTAAGCCCTAAGGACATCCAAAACTGAAGCACTGGACTCACAAGGCAACCTTGGCACGAGTCACAGAGCAAAGGGGACAATGATGAGAAGAAGAGGAAGATACACTGTCGTCACCCAACCATATGACCTACAGCCACACTGTGTAGCTAAGATAGCAAAGACTGAAATTTGGATCCTTCCTCTGCAATTCACAGACAGCACCAAAATTCAGTCTCTTACCTTTCATACTGAGAGTCTTAATAATGGGGTTTGGGCAATCTCTTGCTAGAGATATTCTTCTTTGTATCAGCTGGCTAAATACTTGGTAGTCTTCTGAAACAGTGATTCAACATTTGTGCGAGAAAAGGGAAAGAGGTGTCACCCCCCTCGCATTAAAACCAGTGATGATTAGCTGTATTGCAAGACTGCAGTACTCGTGCTAGAAAAAAAATCAGTAACACAAGTTTCCTCTCCTAATAACAAGACCAAATCTGAAGCTTCTATCCTCATTAAGGCAAAGAGGAAATTACTGGGGATTCACACATCCCATGAAGATGCTCCATGGGACAAACTCCCACAGTTATCATTTGTTAGCAGCAGCAAATACTTGACATTAAGGAATGCCCAAAATAGTATTTCAGCAATTGCAGTTTTTGGTGGCAGCGGTTGAGGTAGAGAAAGCCAGAGAGGGTAAAATTAACCTGAATCTACTCCTACTCTACTCCTGAAATACACAATTTCCTGAAAAAAAATTTTTCTTTGACTGGTTATTCAGGACTTCTACGCAAGCAACCTACTCAGTAAGGATTGAAAAAGAGCTTGTGTCACAGTAGAAACCATTGGTCTATCTGAGGAAAGGTAATTCTTCACTGTAATTACAAAAACTTACAAAGTAAGGACAAAAAATTTAGGTGTTTTAATTTTTTTTTTTTAATATCATGGAAACTATTCCCTTAAATGCAACACATTCATCGGAGTAGAAATCTCTTTTCTGTCCCAACTTTCACATGGGAATTTTAAAAGAGATTCCCAAACCCTAATTCCAATCTTTAAAAGAAACCCAAAAGACAAAACCAAAACACAAAAAAAGCAAAACCGCCAAAACAAAACCAAAACACACCAACCACCACACTTCCCCCCAAAAAACCCAAAACACAAAACCCCCAACACACTGATACCTGTACAAGACACACACAAAGGCAAAATTACTCAGGCTGGAAAGGACTGCAGGAGGGAAAAGCCTCAAGGAACAAATGGACAGGATACTGCTGAAAGAGGGCACAGTAACGCAAAAAAGCATGACATGATTTAACCATTTGGTAGCCTGCAGCTGTGCTGTGAAACACAAGATTCATCTGCACTGTACTGACATGGACATGTGGGACTCCCGCACTCTTCCACAAGTATTATGGAAAAGGGAATGGGGCTGAAATGAGCCACTAGCTCTAGGAAACAGCCATGTGGGGAATAGTGGGGAACATGTCAGGGAGGGATAAATTGCTATGGAGCTCCCAAGTACAACCAAGGGATCCCTCATCAGCCATGGAAGTCTTCACAGAGCAGCCACCCTGAGGCACCAGGGGCAGAGACCAGGTGGTGGTGGTGCTCTCACAGTGAGTACCCCACAGCCTCCTGGAAAGAAACTCTGCAGTCTGGACTTAGCCACCCAAGTCCACGAGCCAGCAATAACACCCATCCTATTTATGCTGCCCACATGCGACAGCATAAAAGCTGGTTCTCCACAGATCCATGAAAAAGACAATTATGTAGGTTTGCCCACACCTGAGTTAGATATACTTTTCAGCTGTTTTAATTAGATGTGGATTAGCAAAAGAATGCCTGCAGTGACTTTTAATATATTAGTAGCTTTATCACTACTTATGTTTTCCCTCATGAGCTAGTTTAGCTACACAAACCTTTGGCATTTGGTGTTTGCAAAGGAAAGAATCAGGAAATTAGAGCCAGTCATTTTAATATAAGATTGAATTTCAATGGAATGAACAGAAAACCAGAATAGCAGAATATATAAAGCAACATCTATCCCACAACAGTAATTAATTTTCACATTGTCCTTTTTCTACCTAGGAAAGGAAAGATTGCTTTACTTGACATCAGCAACAAACACTGCATTTCCTCAGTCCCTTCAAGAGTCATGTCTTGACCCACGCTTGGGAAAAGTCTTACTCATGTTCGCAAAAAGAAATTCAAGCCTTAACATGCCATAATAATGGACAGTATTGACCACAGTGATATCCAAACACTTTAGGAAGCAGTATAACCTTGCCTTCACTCAACTCAAAGGGGACTCCACTGCAACCTGCAAATGCCAAGTATGTAATCACACACTCTGGTTTGGTACAGACATGCAAATGTGCATGACCTGGCACTGGGAGTGGCAGCCCCTTTGACAAAGACTCCTCTCCCGAAAGCTAGGATCGGAAACTGCTGTTGAAATGCCACCTATAATTGCTTATATTTTCTGCATGGATGCTGCTTTCATCCAGCAATCCTGAATCCACGGTTTTGTCTGAAACAGAGATAAAAGAAAAAAATAGCCAAAAGTTTCCTGCAAATGCTGCAGCTCGAAACACTTCTACACACCCTCCTCCCCAAGGTGACTGGGAGGAACAAGTAAGTTCCACCCCAACACGCTGCAAATCGATTCCTACAAATAGGCACTGAAAGCCCTAGGAAGCATTTCTGCCTTGCTTGCTTCAAGTCTGGATAAATGCAGAGTTAGCAGGGACTCAGGTGCAATAGAGGTCACGATGCAGCTCTCTGGTGGAGATGCCTGGAAAATGGGCTTGGCAAGCAGGAGTTTGTAATCTTGCACAGCTAGAAGTAGGCAAATATCCCGGGCACAGGCTGTGCTCAAGTCTACAGTTGTAGCTGGCAGGGGGGAGAAGCTTCCCTTAATATAATCTATTTGATGCAAGAAGTTTGAAAAACATTAAGAATGAAGTTCTACTGTTTGAGATTCTTCCCATTGGAGCCATATTTTCAGTAACTAGTTTTAGGCTTTTTATTGATTCACTGATGAAAACGTGCAGTTATCTCTTAAAAGTGCTTTTATTAGTTCCTACAAACTGATCCAAGGACTCATCCTCCTTTCAAAATTCAGCAAAGACAATCAAAATCTCTCTTTGTGGACAAAACATATATAAATCACCTTTAACTAGCCTAATTGCCTGAGTTCTACTTTATGTATTTCTGTATGCATAACTATCACTAATTCATTAATCGCTCCCCTAAGCCCTCAAACCTCATGGAAGGAATGACCACCACTCGTGAATGAAGAGTCACATAATAGAGACAAATATCCCTCCTCTGGAACAAATAGGTTCTTCATCTCATGGTTTATGCTCTATTCAATTTATGTTGGTCTTTTGTCTTTCAACTGTAGTACCACATGCTAGGCCCTGTTTTCCAGAACAGATTTTCAGGTGCACAGCAAAATATTTCAGTTAAGCCAGGCAGAGGGTGATAAGGACTCTAAAGAATACCCCACTACACCATCAGGCTCATTAAATGCTTTGGGAGATGTTAGAAGCTGTTACAATTAACAAAGCTGAGGATACTGTAGATGGCAGCTAATCAAAACTGTTCTATTCTACATTAAAAAAGAGGGATATGAAAATTATTCATTTCTAGATTCCTTCTTTGAATTCAAATTAGATCACTTGCCTTAAGCATGGAGGAAAACTGCAGCTAACAGTTTCTTAGTATCAGATTCAATCACATCCTAAATTCTTAAAGAAGTGACATAAGCCAAAGTAATGCCTGAACACAATAAGAAAAAGCAAAAGCCTCTGAAACACTGTCCTAGTTATGAAAAAACCCAGAGCACTCTTTTATGCCTATGCTGCCCCAATATCATGGTCAACCAGATACCATTTGGGAAGCTACATTTATACATACATTTCAGCCCTAAATACATGAAAATCCACTTTTAAGTATTAATTCTGTTTGCTGCAATCAAAAGTATAAATATCTAAATCAGAATAAATAAAAGCAGTAATTTTTCTCATGCTCTCATTCACTGAATGTTTGCACTCAATGCAAACTCTACAAGATTTCCAATTTATAGCTATTACGTTAACTAGATTTGACTTAAGATATTCATGGTCAGCTGTTGGCACTTTGTTTTAAATAAACATAAACTTAAAATGAACTTGTCGTGCTTAAAATGAACTTAATGAACTGAATTTGTCCATGCCAATTTCTTTTCAGGGTTTCTAGCTGAATGATGCTCAGAAAGAGTTGAAAAGATATCCAATACCAGTGCTTTGCTTACAAATGCTTTCAAGTATCAAAATCAAGTTAAACAATATAAGCTTACATGCAGAAAGCAAATAAATATCCCAATTCACTGTGAATGACTTTCATCAAGATCCATTACATATATCAGAAATAAATTCTGTTTGCAAGCTGCATAAACCTGTATTTAAGGTACTGTTAGCATATATTCAAACACTATTTTTCTAATCAAGACATTTGGGAGGAAGCCACAGAATACTAATAGTTCTTAGAACAAGCAGCAGTAGTTTCTTGGCATAACCAAGAGAGTATCTCTGCCTTGAGCCCGTGTTCCCAAGCTTTATCCGCACCAGTAACACCACCACAGAGAAAGAACTGCATCCTATCCCAGCAACTGCCTCCCCTTAGGTGAAGACATCCACCAATTCTGACTCTCATCACGTCTTTTGAAAGCAATGAAGCTTGGCTAGTAAGAGATCAGTTTTTCACTAGATTCTGTTTGTGATATGTGCATCAATGCTGGGTGTTGGGTGAAGGCTGAGAGCACAGACATTCTTCTCATAGAGAGGGTACATACATCCCACTGGGTTTTGCTCTTGCAGTACCCCAACACAAGATCCCAGCTACCTCACCCACTCCTAGCTGAGGGCTGAGAAGAGGCATATCCTTGCTGCTACTTCAGTTCCCTATGAACCGCTGAATCCCCACAGGAAGAACCTCCAAAGGGTATAAACAGGGAGGAAGCAAATGCAAATGACACACTAAAGAACGAAGTTTCTGGAAAATAATTCTTCTGCTGATCTGAGCTGCCATGAGCAGTGACTCCAAACAAGAATACATTCTGTTGGTTCATATTTGTACATGGTGGTAGGTACCACAGGCAATACTAACCTGTCACCTGCAGCATTCACCTGGAATGCTTCTCAGGTGTCTTACACCTGGTACAAATAAAACTGAGAGGGCTACTTAGATATCAAGAGGAAAATCCTTTTCAAGGCCTACAGTGACATATTCAACTCCAACAGACATGTATGATAACAACAGGTGGCCCTGTACTCTGCAACGCTCTTGATCTTGCAAAAAACTAGTGCAGATAGTGTAGTGAAACACCTGGTCCCATTCTCACAATTTATTACGGCTGTGAAGTGTTGCCTAAATCCTGAATGCGTGAGGTCTGAAAAGGGGAAAATAATCCAACTAACCAAACACAGAAAGGCTGATGCCTCAGTCAAGGTGGAACTGAGAATCCATCCATCTGAAAATTTCAAATGGGTTTTCTGGGCACATGCGATGGAGATGATCTGTGACAAGGGCCCAAACCTCTCTCACCATGTAGATGTTAACTACAGCCAAGACGTTTTAACACAACCTTAAGATGATGTCACAAGGGGTGGAAAATGAGATTCTGAGATTTATATCCCATGAGATAGCAGAGATCTTTAAAAGCAAGTGACTGGCTGAGGGAAGCATTGCAGGGAAAGGGGGTTGAGAGAAGAAAAACAGCAACAGCAAAAAAAAAAAAACAACCCAGGATGGTATTCCTGACATGTTCTGGAAGCTAAAACAAAGACTGAGAATTGAGGAAGAGGAACAAGCATATGGTTTGAGAACCTAGTCGATTTTATCATGTAATCTGAATTACACAGAGTTGTTCTTGCAATTAGTCATTACCTCTCCTACAGGAGGAAAGCAAGCACGCTCTGTTGAAAACAGCATTCTAACTTCACACGGCTGCAAGGCAAGACACAGCAAGTCTGGAAGACCAGAGTCTGGGACTTGGTGCTGCCACTTCAGGGAGAGAGGCAAGGAGCCCAGTGACAAGCAAGGAAGATTCCAACATCAAAGACTTCAGTTAAGGAGAGGGCCCTTCGTAAGTATGAATGCTGCTCTGCCTGATCCTGACAGTAACTGCTATTCCACCAACAATACTGTATTGGTCCATTTGACCTCAAAGCCAGAAGGAATAAGAAAAAGGAGACGACAAGAGGATGGAAACTGATGAAGGACATAGCTCAGCCGGTAACTGCCTAACTAGGTGGCAGCAGAATGCAGAACATCCTGGAGCATTAGGCAGCATCTCCTGCTCTCCCAGGAGGCTATGCAAGGAATACTGCATTTTTAACAAAGTCCTCTCAGAAGCTGCACTCACCACCCTGCAGGAGAGGAACCTGGTTCTCTCACACACCCAAGAAACAGCTCTTGGAGGTACAGGCAGAAATTTCCCTACTTCCAAGCTTCTACTGCAAGGAAAATCAGATCAGAGTAAAGCCAGAAGTGCAAACATACATGCAACAGCCGAATGAAGTAAATTGTGATTGGTAGATGTGATAGGGATGTAACACTTTTCCTGTGTGAAAAAAAGGAGAATATCCAACAGCTTTGGAAATACGCTACTTCTAAGCGGAGGACAGGGATCTTGGCCTTGCTTCCACATGGCAGTTAAACTCTTTCTCAACAGGCTAAACCACCAGCAGCAGCACGCCAACTGAGCTGAACTCAGTGACATAACATACTGGTATCTCTGGCCAGAATTAATCATGGACACTGAAAGGAAAAAACAGATGGCCTGATGTTCCCTGCAAGAAAGTTGACATTGCAGCCAACTTTCACACCAGATGTGGTAACAGCATTTCAAAAGTTTGAAGTAGTACGGGGAGCAGAAATGCTTCAATCTGCACACTCCAGAGCTGTGAAGTGGAGCAGAAATATGTTTTTGCTCCTTTCTCTTGAAGAGAAGCAGCTTAGACTCCTTACTTGCTTTGGAATTGGAGGGTCTAACCAGGCTGAGAATAGAATTGCCACATCTGCAAGGGATCCAGGTGTACAGCTATCAGGACTCAACAAATGCTTTCTTTAGCAGAATTTTCTGAGGCTGCAGTTCCTGGTCCTGCAAAGCCATGGCTAAAAACCTCTGACAGAGCATCAGCTCCAAGCAACTGAGTAACAGCGTGTGAGGGTTCTGGCACAGATCCACACAAGTGGCATATAAAAGAAGGATGTAACTTGCAGAGTGGCTTCTTGTAACAGGACTTGTAAATGGAATTACAGCCAAACCCACAAAATTGCAGGAAGCCAGTAAATATGTATTCAAAGACTATCAAGGTGCTCAAGGGAAAAAAAAGCAAATCAAAGGAAACTGATCACAAAGTGGGGTTTTTTTAAATCAGACTGTTGAAAGGAGTTCAAGTGCCACAGTGAACAGTGCAGGCATTAAAAATGAGGGAGGTAGGTGACACACTAAAGATGCTGAGGAAGCAAAGCATTCTTTGATCTGCAGACGATGCATCATCTGGTCAACAAGTACTCAGGCTATTCCACAACAAAACACTGTCTCTGAGCCATACACCAGAAATTGAAGGTTACTGCACTAGTAACTAATTTCTTAATTTCTCAATGCTCAGACGAAAGAAGCAGCCCAAACACATGCCTGTTTGGAGAAGCACATTAATTGGCAATGTGCTGGCACAATACTGACAAGAACTGACATAAAAACAGCATCAGAGAGATGCCAGAACACTATGCCTCAGCACCTTAATGGGGCAGGAGGAGGCAGAGGGGAAGCTCTATCTCACCATCACTACCACTCTGATACAAAACCCTGACCAGAAAGCAGACACTCACCTACCTCCCACCCCTGTGCTCATATGACACATGCCACAGTTAGCTTAACAGGAAACCAGAAAACTTTCTACTAAGCCAGCCTCCTATAAAAGTTTAAAATAGCAATGCTATCATCTCTTGATTTTTTCCTTGACACTTAAAATTTGCTGCTGAAGCAAGAGGGAGACTCAGCTTTCCCTCAGCACAGAGAAGCACCAGGCTTCCTCAGACAGGCAACCAGGGTTCACCTGTCCCCAGGGTCATGTTATAAACCTCAACATTGGGTAACTAATGAACACTTACACAACTACAGTGGAGACAAAGAACTTGAGCTTTAATGTGACCTGAAATTAATGAGGCTAGATCCACAGCTCATATGAATGTGCCCTGAGATTTTAGCATGAAGTAATTTCCAAATGCCTTGTCTTTATTGGCTCCGTTTGTTTCTTTAACTCTAAGCTGGCTTACACAGGACAGCCAGACTGAAGTAAAAGTATGCTTGTAATTCACTAAGAAAGCAATATTATTTTTAGCAATGAGGAAAAAAATACAATCAAGAAATCTTCCAGATACTTCTGTAGTACAGATAAGCACATAAACGCAGGATGGAATTCTGACATAAAAGAATCTTATCTTAGATATTCTAAACGAATTCTTATTTTCTTTTGTTTAAAGTTGTTTTCCTTTAGGAGAAAACCCTGCCAAACCTATTTTTTTTAAGCCAAGAAAAAAAAATAATTGTCCCAAACACTTTTTCTGTTAAAAAAAATTCTGAAAAAATATTTTCAAAAAATAAAAAAATCTGTCTTAATTTTTTCATTCAGAATAGAATTGGATTTCTTCATCAGCTGTAATAAATTTCTTTTTTCTTTATTTTTTAATCTTTATAAGTTTTGCACCTCTGTATCATAATATATAGATTTTCCTACCAAAAAGAATTAAAGAAGCAAAAAACTCCAATAGTAACTTTCTCTAACAAAATCCAAGCAAAACCACCATTCATAGTGCTCAAGGTATTCCAAACACTTGGATAGTATGGTCTCCAGTCTCTTGCCTGCTCTGTTTAGTGATTTCACTGTGTAATTGTCAACATTTCTGTACATTATATTAATTCCATTTGTTAGTGGCACTAATTAATTCAGTAATACTGCTCAGGAAAAGAAAAATTAAATTGTACAAAATCAGATTGACATTAGACTGAAAGATACACTTCGAACACACAAAGTTATGTTGACAGTAATACAAAACATCATTGGGAAGATGGTCTAAGTACATATTATTTAAAGTAAAAAACTACCTAATCTCCTGTTTCAGATCTCCACTAAGGCTTGACAGAAAATAGGATTATCTCTTTATCCAAAGTACAAATCTGCAATATTTCATAATCAAGAGTATTATTTCTTATTGCAAGGGGTTAAAGTCTCTGTTCTTTGGTACATCTGATACAAGCTGTCAAATATGATTCTGAAAATTAAGAATTCAAATCCATATTTATGTACTTACAGTACTGCTGCTTTGCACCTAAGAAAACACCGAGCCTTTTATCTAGATATGCCAACATCTATTTCTAAATTAGTGACTTTCATAAGCTAAACAAAAGCAAATCAAAACAACCATACAGGTGTCTAAAATTCAGACAGAAGATTACCGTTTAACAATGAAGACCATGAATAGGAACTGTAGTTTTCAGTCAACAATATTTTATTAAATTTGATATTTAGCAACCATATGAAGAACACTTGTGTAATGCTGTAAAATGTAGGAATGGTTAATAAAATTCAAAATAAAGACATAGGATAAAATACCAGCATGCACATTACCTTAGCGTTCTCAAGCAGAACTTCATCTCTACCTAAGCCAGGTCCTATGACAACTGAGTGCAGCCGTGGTAACCACTTTTCCACCTCATGGACAGCATTGGGACTATCACTGCATGGTAGTGTGGAAAAAAAAAAGTTTAAAAAGGCTTCATTTTAGCGTTCTCAGACACTGAGTTCAAGATGCAAGACAGAAAGAGATATTTCCTATCTTGAGTATCAGGCAATTTTAACCTCCAAACTACCAAGAATCTGTGACCCAGGAAATACAGAATGGTTGTCCAAATAGCTAAAATGAAAACTTTCTCTCAATTCATTCTTTAGGGTATACCACATAAAAATGAGAAGGTAACTGCAAGTATCCACTACAGTAGTTACAAAATAACAGAATAAAATCCAAGCAGGAAACCAACAATTTTTAGAGTCTGTCACAATTCCCCATTTAATGCTTCCTTGCAGAGGTTTTGCCTTGGAGACAGATCCACCATCTCGCAGGTATATACTGCAGCTTGCTGGAAATGATGCAATTGTTTATTACCCCACATGGCAGAATGATAAATCTACTCATATGCTTTTCTGTCAGTTGCTTCATAAGCATTTGTTCCAACTGAATTACAGCCAAATTGTCCCCTTTCCCCAAAAGGCAACAGGAGAAACAAGCTATTCAGTATGGGCATTATCTGCTTGTAATGCTTAAAATTTCTGTAGCATTCTGGTTTTTGTCTACATTGGAAAAATGATGAGCAAATTCACTGCCAAATATAGATGCCACAATACAGCATTCAGCTACTGACCAGAACTGTTTATTTTGTTCTGATCAGTGTTGCTGTGTAAATAGGTCAGAATATTTTGAAAGCACTGCCCAGCATTTGCAGTTAATCCTTACTGACAGTGTGGAGGGAAAATTTAGCCTCCCACTCTCCCCACCTCTGACACTGGTGACAACAATAAATGAACATTTTAACTGAAGCACGGGGGAACAAAGCTCCCTGTAGGCTGAGCAAGGGGGTACTGCTTCATAATATTGCTCAAAATATTGTAAGCTTGCAATACTTCAACAAAGCTGTATTATTACAGACAAAAGCCACTGCATGTTTTTCATAACCAACAGCTGTCCTGATGGGACACACCACTTGGGACCAAGTGTTTAGGTTGTGTCTGGCAGAATCAGCAAATTCCACAACGATTTTTGCAAGTGCCAGGCAGGAGCCCAAAGCTTTTGCAGCTGCAGGGAGCAAGGCATCCCACCCAAGGGCACAGGGATGCGGTGCCTGGCTGCAGCCCAGCGGCCCCTCCGCTGACAGGAGCTGCCTCAGAAAGCCCAGAGGTGCCCTGTGCTGGCACCACAAAACAGCTCTGTCAGAACCAGGCTGCTGGGTGGATGCGACGACCTGCTGCAAGGGCAAGGGAGACAGTGAACCACGGCAGGACATGGCTGTCCCTGGAGCAGCTCCCCCGTTCTAGCAAGCTGAATTTCCATTTGAATACTGCAGCTCCCTCCCTTCTCCTCTACCTTGCATAGAAACCACAGTAGCTTGAGAACTGTTAAACACTCACTTTTCTTTCTATTTATTTCTGAACAATCACCTATCAGTTTATGGTGTAGGTAGAGGCTGGAAATAAAAATTATTCAAGAAATATCTAAAGTACTATTAAAAAAAAAAAAAAGACACGTCTTCAATATGTGCTAGGTTGAACGTGTGAAAAACTGCCTGTAAACCAAACTCTAATAAAGCATCACCATTTCTGAATGCAGACCACTTTTCTTTGTTCACATACTGAACTTATTTTATCTTTGAAGAGCAATTTATATCTCAAAAAATATTTATTTGTCAAATTAATATATCTATATAACATGTAGTTGTAGGAATACTGCTATATATATATATAAGGATGTTTGGATTCAACATACTTTTGGATAGTAGAATCCAAACACATTTAAAAAAAGCTTTATTAAACATAAGCTAAGAGAACAGAGCCACAGGTAATACCATAAATGCTCTGCTCTTCTACAAATATCTCATGCAAATAATCTAACGATAAAAAGTTTGTGATCAAAAGTTTTTGATTGAAATAAGATAATTTTGTCTAAAATTCAATTGATAACGTGCATTTTTCAAAACAAAGCAATCTCTTGGGAAATAAACAATCCAATATTAAGCCAATCCTGCACACTTTGCCTCTGGTAATAATAAAAACCTACTGCGGAGCTTTTCATCTTCAAAGCATTTTACCAACATTATGTTCAACTCCTTCGCAACTTCACATCAAGAAGCAATCCAAGATGTGAAGGGTCAAGAGATTAAAAATGGTGATAATGACTAATACGTTGCAAAATCAGCTATAAAAACATGCTGTAAAGTAACTGATGGATTTTGAATCTTCATAAAGAAAGCAGAAATATACTGCCTCACAGAAGCATCATGCCAGTTTCACCTCAAGACACTGGATGTTCACAACAGTTGTGATTATGCAGCTACGGCCACCCTACCAATATCCTGTATCTACAGCTGCTCTGAAAGTGGAAGGGCTGTTGTGTTATCTCACACTTTATGTCCACACGTGCACATCAAACCAGTGGCATTTTAAAGCTGATAGGATACAAATGATCAATAAGCAGCTTGCTTCAGGAAGGTGCAAACCTTGAATGTTCCTGACCACAGGATTTAGCACAAAGGCAGAAATTCCTCTGGCTCTTAACAGCTACAGTCTATGCACCATGTTTAAACACACCCAGAAAACCTCTCTGAATCTAAGGTCAGATTGCCTCTGCACTCTCAGGCTTCAGAGCAGACAAAGCTCAACCTGCCTGTTAGGCACAGTTCCCGGACTATGGTAATTCCTCATCAGGGGAAAAAGTGGTTGGGAAAGGCTAGTTAGCATGGGCCAAAATCCTTCCTAAGGATCATCTGGATAATTTGCCTGTACAGATAATTGTGCCTGGGTACTGAGGAATAAATATTTCTTGGCAGTATTTAGTTTATCATTACAGAAAAACTCAATGCATATTCTTGTTTGCCTGTGGATCAAAACCAGACAAAAGTGTTTTTGGAAAAAAACTACTTTGGAGGCACCAGCACAGAATACCATGGCAGGTCCTCAGCTGTTCATGGTGTACTATGCTCACACAAAGACCATAGTGAACCTCCTTTGTCACCCCATGCCAATTTCTCTGCCTGGTTACTAACCTGATCCCCAACCTCTCCTTTCAATTATCACCTCCATTGCCCAAGACATTGAAACAACAACTGAAATTAGCACTGTATTTAAAAAACCCCAACACCTCTCTAGAAAGGTATGAGGTATGAAGACGGCCCCTTGATCAAAAGGGATGTGATCTTCAAGCTTTGACAGAAATGAACCAAGTAAGCAAGAATTACTATTGCCTTTACCCAACTTGATTTACTTTCCAAAAGAGACATCACAAATGTAATACCCCCACTCTAAAGCACAAAGCTACTAATAATATAAAGAGAAGTAAGAAAATCTCTTAAGGCCAGGAGAAAACAGCATTTCAATTTCTGAGAAGAGGGTAAAAACCTTTGAGAGAGAATTTGATTAAATAAAAGTCTGGGATTTTCCAAAATAAAGCAAGTTTTTTTGGAAGGTGATAGGGCAAGAGATTGGGAACTAGTCTGGCTTTCCCATAATATAAAAATACAAACTCTGCACCATGGACATACACAATAGGAAAAACCAGGAACCTGAATCCTAGCAGTAACAGGGAGAGTAAAATACAGTACCATTTTGCAGATGTGTGCAAAAAAAGACCCTAGTGACAAACCACATCAGGGAATAAATGGGGAATGAACAGATACTCAACAGGTACTTCTAGCTAATCACTACGTGTTACGTGACATGTTATCAGATGCCATTCTGATGAAAATCTAGATTATGACAGGTCCCTGTTGTTCAATCAAGCAACTAAGCAACACCCCTCCAAACGCCCAAACGCTTCGTCAAAATCTTAGCTTGTCTGCAAAGCAACCAATAAAGCTCTGACTGCACACAGAAAAGAACTATCACAGGGTAAACACAAATTACAACTACAAGACAACAGAATAATTAATAAGAAAAACTGAAGGAGCTTCTGTAACTTGTGTCATATCTGTGAAGTTGCATAGGTAAGAAAGAGTCTAAAGCTAATCAACAGTCATTGAATCAACTTCACACATTGTCCATTAGTCAGATCTAAACAAACAAGCAAGCAGACAGAGGGGGTCACACGGAGGTACATGAGGGAAAAGGATCCCAGAGATGGGGTCTGATCAGCTTTCCTTGGCTGTTAGTGAGAGGTTAAGGGGAGGCTGAGAGACTGATGATCTCTTGGGAAGGTAGACACAACACCTTTATCATTTGTTGTGCCTGAAACTGCTGGGTAGACAGGACCAAGGTATGGTGTTCAGTTTCTTGCATGTTCATCTTTTCTCTCTTTTCTCTGCTTCCAGAATGCATTGAGAAAAGTACTTTCCATTGCAAAATAGACAAAGATTCTTCAAATTAAACATCACTGAGTCTCTACAATGGTGAGGACAAATTTTCTTTGTAAATTATTAGTGGCTTTAGGTAACTTTTGCCACTTAACCTCATGCAAGGTGCTGCACCTGGATTAGGCCAATTGTAGACATGAGTACAGACAGGAGAAGTCATTTGGGGGCAGCCTTGAGGTGAAGAGCTAATATAGAAAGAAGAACTAAGGTAAGTTTTTCGCTTTTCAGAATTCTTCTGTATTTCACTCTCACACAATAAAAATTGTCCTAAGGCATAGTTCTGTAGATCTTCATCTTAGGAAAAGCTTGATGGAATAACATTTCTAAAAACAAACAAACAAGAAAGCAAACAAAAACCCCCAACATAAAAAAAAACCCAAACAAAAAACCCCCAACAAACGCCTGAAAAAAAGATGGTGGCCACTGCCCTAATATCATCCACAGTTTGTAAGCATCTTCTAGAGCTCTTTGTAACAGATACCTGACAGGTACCACCTGCTTGAAAGTCTGCTCTAGGTTGGTCAGTGCCCAGAGTAGGGGGGACACTTGACAGCTAGGACCTGAAACACCTCTCCCATCCCCAACTCTCCAAATAAATAA